>PITA01000599.1:107785-146550 GCA_004023965.1 Spilogale gracilis
AAAAAAAAAAAAAAAAAAAAAAAAAGGAAGGCCACGCTGACGCCCGGTACAACACGGATGAACCTGGAAACCACAAGTGAAGGAAGCCAGACACAAAAGGCCACATGTCCTATGATCCCACTGATAGGAAATGTCCAGAATAGGCAGAGCCACGGAGACAGACAATGGATTATCAGGAGCTTATCGAGAGCTGGGGACGGGGAGAGATGGGGAGCTGAAAGCATAATGGATTGTGGTTTCTTTTATGGGGGGTGAAAATGTTCTGGAAATAGGTGGTCGTGATGGTGGCGTAACATTGTGATTGTCCTAAAAGCCCTTGAACTGTATACTTTAAAATGGTTGAAAGTGTGAATGTTGTGTTACATGGATGTTACCCTTGTAGCAATGAGAAAACAGGGCTGTGTCCCCTTGCTCAGAAGTTATGAAGAATTTCCAGGTGCGGCGGCAGAGTGTGGTTGGAGCACAGGCCCTGGTGCAGGCACATGTCTTATCTGCACGGGCACTCGTCCTGGGAGCCACGGGCCTGAGGCCAGGGCCAGGGGAAGGAAGCCAAGCCCACCCCTTCCTGGGGAGGCAGCAAGCTCAGCTCTCACTGTGACCGTCACCCTCCCTCTTGAGCCCACAGCCCCCCTTCCTGGCCCTGGCTTCCGGTGTCGCTAGGACTGATTTTCCAGCACCTGGAAAACCCTGCCCACCTAACCCTGCCCAGGGCCGCCGGACACTCACTCTGTGATTGCCCCTCTGGACGGTGACCACAGCCAGCAAAGCCACCACGGGCAAGAGAAGGCAGAAAACCTATTTTCTGTCTAGATGGGACTTTGGGGACCATCTTTGGTCCTTTATTATATTCTTAAATTTTAAATCTTTTATTTTTCCAATTACAAGAAAAGGTTCTTTAAAGATTGCTCTGAGGCAGTGGTTCCTAAGAGGGCTGTCTCTCTAAAGACATTTGGCATTATCCGGAGAGTTTCTGATTGTCACAACATGGGTATGAGAGGAGATATGATGGGTTTCTAGGGGGCAGAGGGCGGGGCTGTCGTGACCTCCTACAATGCACAAGGCAGCCTTCTCAATAAAGAATTATTTGGCTCAAAATAACAATAGCATCAAGATTGAGAAAACCTGCATACGGTCATGAAAATTTTTAAATTAGACAAATAATTATAACGGTGTATTTTAATTTTAAGTAGCATCTCAACTGACTGATATAGAAGATGATGAGTTTGCATCCTTCTACTTTCTTACACTCAATGTATAGTTTATTATTTTTGCATCTTATACAATTTATTTTTAAACTGTAATACTCATATCATACTGTTCCCAAAATTAATCTTGGCTCCATATTCAAATGACTCGACTATACCCTTTATTTTAACATATGTTCCTATTCCACTCATTTTTCTTCCAGAGTGGAGACTTGTCACCAGATGTTCTATTTCGCTACCTTCTGGAAGAGGTATTTTCATCCGTAAGCTGGCATTCGCTTTGCCTCGATCACCCTCATGAACTTACATTTCGGCGATAAGCTTAGGACGATATAACCAGCAGCAGTCAATGTGGAGCATTCTTTTCTTTAAATAAAATATTTCTTAAAATAAAAATTTTGTCTTGTTGCAAAGTAATAAATATTCATTGCAGAGAAAAGCAGAAGACGATGAGAACCAAATAGTACAACATGAAAATTATTCTCCTAAGATCGGCATATGTGGTCCACGTATATACAGTATTACTCTATGCATATATGTACTCAAAAAAATGAATCAGAGCTTTTAATGAACACCTTACTAGTTTCTAATCTGCTTTTTTTCTCAGCTGACAATATATAACTTCTCTCTATGTCACTGACTATTCACATATATATTATTTAAGTACATACACATATGCACATGTAAATGGCAAGGTAAAAATGTACATGAATAATATACACACATATATTCTCTCGCGTAGTATCCCTCCACCATATTATCTTAACAGCCACATAATATTAGAGATAGTGCTGTGTCAGCCCTCTATTTTGTGTATATTTTTGCATGGGGGACCAATGCTGCCACAGTTGTACCTGTAGCTAAGCCTCTCTACATAATCGTGATTATTTCCTGGGGTTAATTCCTGGAGATAAAAGTATTGGGTCAAAGGGTATGAAAAAAATTAAGATTTTAAAAATAGATCACCAAAATGCCTCTATAGGTTTATCCATTTATATACTCAGGAGGAGGATATGTGAATGCCAATTTACCTGCACCTTCCCTCAACGAATACTGCCAAGAAAACAATAATAATTTATCTCTTCTTTAATGAACACATCATTGAACATTTATTCATATATTGACCCATCATATTTCCTCTTTGTGAGATCTTTCCATGCTCTTTCCCCATTTTTTACTGGAGTATTTCTTTTCTACTGATTTTCACCAGTTATTATACATTTTGGTTGTTGGACCTCTTTCTACCCCTGTGCATTATAAATATATTTTCCAATATGGAAATGGCTTGCCTTTGGCTGTATTTATGGCTGGTTGGAGGAGTAGAGCAATTCTTGTTTTATGATCCAATCTACCGATTTTCTCTTTGATGATTTCTACCTTTGGCATCACGTTCGGAAAGTCTTTTTTCACCTCTAGGATATGTAGATGCTATTTTTTTAAGAGTGGGATTTTTTTTTAAAAGATTGTATTTGTTTATTTGACAGAGCGCACAGGCAATGGGAGAGAGGGAGAAGCAGGCTCCCCACTGAGCAGGGAGCCTGAGGTGAGGCTCAATCCCAGGACCCCAGGATCACGACCTGAGCTAAAGTCAGCCACTTCCCTGACTGAGCCACCCAGGTGCCCCTTTGGATATGTAGATATTAAATGATATTTTCTTCTGGTATTTAAAAAGGAAATTTTACACATAATGTTTAGTCCAGTTCAAATGTATTTAGCTCTATGGTATGAGATTCTTTTATTTATTTTGTTTTACCACTTATTTGAAATGAAAATAGCGTATTTGGAGTTCTTTGCCCTCCCCCACCACTCTCCCCCCCAGGCTGTCAGGCATTCGCTTCTTTCTCTGGTTGCACACCTGGTTTTCTGCTGCTGTTTGAAAACCAACTTTCATCTACACAACGGATTCTTCTGATTCTCAGATATCCCCTGGCTCCGGTGCCTGGTCCCAGCCCTGATGTGAGCCACAGCACCTGTTAGGATACACACCCAGGTGGGGCATGAGAGGGAAGGAGAAGCAGAGTTTACTCCATACTATCTATATGTTAGACCTGTACATTGAGCCATTTGGGGGTTTAATCCTCAAGCATCCCTGAAAATACTACTATTTGATTTTATGAAGAGGAGACACTAGAGTAAGCAAAAGCTCATAACTCACCACTGAAATTCATCTCCAGTTCTCACTCTGGAACCCCAGGACCATTGACCTCACAGCCCGTGCAGGGCCCTTGTGGGGTGGGGAGGAGGAAAATTCTCCACCTCCCATGCAGACTCCTTCCTAGAGGAAAGGGCCCGTCTGGCCCCAGCAGCTGATGTGGACCGAGTGCTCCACAGGACACAGAGGGGACCCTTGGGAGAGAGAAGTGTCATATTAAGGACTCAGTGTGTTTCTCAGACTTGATTTTCCTTTGCAGGAGAGGAAGATGTCTATAAATTCTGTTTTGTTGCAAGGTGACAGAAATGGGATTCCGGCAGGGAAGTGAAAAAGGATCGGGGAGGCCATCTGGTGATTTTATATCTGTTCCTCCCCTGGAGTCGGAAAGTTTCAAATCCACTTTGCAATCTTCTTGGCAAATGGAGCCAAAGACACAGACGTGAAATATCCACGGTCCCTGGAGAACCTGCCGATGAGCTGCTTTCACCGACTCTGATTTCACAGTGGGGGTGGGTCCTAAGGGCAAGGGTGGTCTTTGCATATCCTGGAGATGGAGTGAGACCCCACAAGGGGTCACCTTGGATGGGGGAGGGGAGCAGAGGGGCTGGGGCAGGCGAGCTGTGGCAGGAAACTGCAGGGCCCAGAAAGGTCAGCGGTGTGAGAGCCGTGGTGGCACATTGTGTGTTGTCGCCCCATGTGACCCACGAAAGCAGAGAAGCCCTCTCACGGGGATATCGCCTCTCAAAACAGAGGCTTGTGGATTTCAGCTTGCGAGAATCCAGTCCTTCTCTCTTAGCCGTTCATTCAGTCAACAAGCCCCTATGAAATTTGGGCCCTGGACCCAGAGACAAGGCGCTCACAGGCTGGCCACCCTACCTCAAAGGCTGGGGACAGCTAAGCAGAGGGTAGGGGTGAATGGTTGAGGGCCCCCGAGCCAGCCTGGGGAGATGACCAGCCATCAGGGAAGGCTTTCTCAGAGGGGGCCTATAGCAGCCCCTCAAAAATTGTGCCTGGGGCCCAACTGAGAAACAGCTCAGAAGGAGGAGGAAGGGGGGCTGTGGTCATACAAGGGTGCTGAGCAGGCTTTTAAAGTTCTTTTTCTTATCCATTTAGAAAGATCATATATGCACAGAGAGAGATAGAAAAGCGCCTCCCAGGTCCCCCACATTCCCCAAGTCACACACTCAAGCCACTGTTGGTTCACCGTCCACATGACGGTGCCACCAGGAGTAAAAACAGACTCAGACCGAGGTCTTGAGAAGCTTCTGGCCTGAACAAGGAGCCAGAGGTGCACATGTCCGTTACCCTGGAAGAACATACGAAGCACAGCGAGGACAGCAGAGAGTGACTGATCAGAGCTGGCGCCTAAATCATTTGCTGAGAATGAACCACTAGGAAGATGTTCAGCAAAGGTGTTAAATAATGAACGGGAATGCCCCTGGTGCAAGAGAGCTGGGCCCAAGGACCATGACATGAGGGCGGCCAGCCAGGTGGTGAGGGGCACATAGGTCCCAGGAGCCCATCTGCCATTCTGCTGCACAGTTGAAGTGACAGATAGGGATTTGCTTTGGGGAAACCGAGGCCCAGAAAGTCATGTGTTCATGGTTAATAGCTGGGAGGCTGGTGGGGGCCATGGAAGCTAAGAGAAGGCTCCCACCGAACCAAGGTCCAGACCCAGGGTATGTTATCCCCCCAGGTGAGTTTGTCCAGAGATGCTGAAGATGGAGGTGGGGGGGGAGCTGTGAACAGGACTAGAACTCTCTTCCAAACGGATCCTCCAGAGAGACCCTGAGCACGGATGAGAGAGGACGAGATGCCTTGCAGCTGGATTTGGAGGAAGAATGCGTCACCCAGCAGGAACGGTTTGGGAAATGACAGGTGGCAGAAGAGAGGAAGGCAGACCACAGCGGGCCATCTGAGGCCTGCCTGCCCGTGGGAGGCTGCTCCTGGGACCGGCTGACAAGCAGGGCTCCGATTGGCACAGGGGAAAGCAGGGAGCAGAGGCAAGGTGGGGAGCAGGAAGGGGGACCACCCCCCATTGCCCCATTTTCTGACCCCACCCCCTATCCCCCCCACCACTGCCCATTCCCAAGCCTTCCTGCCATTTGAGTGAGGCCACAGGTCCCATTCACCCAAGCCTTCCCTCTGCCACCGCTGGCTCCGTGACCTCAAAGGCACCGGGGTCCGGGGTTCCCCGGCCAAGCGCTAGCCTCGCCGCTACCGCTCAGGAGTTACAGGGCTGGACCTGTCACTCCTATCGCTCAAAAACCTTCAGTGACTCCTTGGTTTGACTTCAAATAAGACTCGTTAGGTATTCAGGGCCCTCTGTGTTAATCCGGCTCTCCACGCAGAGGACCTGAAACAGGACTCAAATGCAAGGAGCTTGTTTGGGAGGTGAGGGGAACACCGGTGGGAAAGAACACCTGAGAAGCCCTGCAGGTGGCAGAGATGTCCGTCTGTCTGTCCCAGGATGAGGGAGCTAGAGGACACATCCAACCCAGGCGGGGGTGGGGGTGGGTGGGGTGGTGCTGTTCCCACACCGGCTCCGCCTCCCAAGCTGCAGCCCTCTCTGTGAGCTGCCAAAGTACCTCAGAGGGCGGGCAGGGGCAGAAGGTTGCGGGGGGGCCGGGAGGGAGTGGGGGGGCAGCAACAGAAGCCCACACCCTGCCCCCCGTGGGGCAATGCTTCCCTGGTCGGTCAGTGGAGCCTGAGCAGCCAGACCTCAGGTCCCTCCCCTGAGAGCTGGAGCCTCCTGGGACATCCCCCCCAGCCCCCGGGGAGACCCACTGCAATTTCTCCTGTCTTCGAACTTGCCTAGTGCTTTTGTAACATTTTTGGGGGTCTTGTTACTTAATTAAAAGAGAGACATCAAGAAGGAGAGCAAGCCTGGGTTTCCAGGTGAATGATGAAGCCTGGCTCCACCCCTTTTTTGTCTTAGGCAAGTTACTCGCTCACTTAGCGCTCGGCTTCCTCATCTGTGAAATGGGAACAGTGTTCCCCTGTGTGCAGGTGATGTGCGTGGAGTCCGGAGCACACAGGCCACACATCACACGCAGCCTGTCTCCCTCCACAGCGGGCTCCTGTGGGACAAGGACTGCCACCGGCCTCCTCACCCTTCCTGCTCGCCTCCCCTAGCACTGGACAGCGTAGTGCTGGGCACTAGGCAGGAATTTCGTGACTATTTGGCAAAGCCCACCCACACTCCAGCTTCTCCTTCTCTGTTCTCCTCCTCCTCCTCCTTTTAGGGCTTGGGGCCTCACAGCCTAGATGTGCCAATATTTCAAATCCAAGATGAGGAAAACGGAAAGCAGGTCCTCCTGCCCGTAGCTCCTCTTCCTGGCTGCGTGCCCCTGATGCCACGCCACACCCTCGTCCTCTCTTCTTCACCCCATTTCTGGAGACTGGGCTGTCCCGACCAGCCTGGGCTATCACGGGTGAGCATGGGAAGGGCTGCTGGCTTGTCTCTAGAGCCTTCCTTGTGGTAGCGCCCCAGAGAGCATTGGGGCAGATCTCTGATAGCAACCCCGCCCCAGATGTCCTGGGGGGTCTGAAATCCTCAAGCAAGTGGCGGCGGTGAGTGTCCCAGGAGCTCCTGAACCTGCTTCCTCTCAGGTAACTGATGAAAGAGAAAAATGTCTTTAGGGTTGTTACAGGAACTACACAAGAAAATCTTATAAAGCACCCGAGTAGAGAGCCAGGCTCAGAACAAGTAAACGTTAGCTCTCATCACTGATATTCTTATCGTCACCAGACAGTATTGTTGCCAGAGTGGTTTCACACCCTTCCGCTCAGCTCTGCTGACTTTATAGGATTCTTTTGAGAATAAAATCTAATAATGAGCACAGAGCATTCTGAAAAGATCCACGGAGCTGTAGAGGAGCTAGAGAAAAGGCGAAGATCCGGCTAGCACCTTGCTGTGTGACCTCCAAAAGTTACTTCCCCTCTCTGGGCCTCCCTGTTGGAGTCCTCCAACTCTGACACCAGGTGCTTCCTTGGGGGTTTGTTTCCTCATAGTCCTAGCCCTCGGGGCTGAGCAAAAGACAATGGGTGGTTCCTGTTACAAACAAACATGGTGACCCCAGCTGCTCCCTCAAGGCAGGGGGAAGGCCTGCCACAGGGCCCTGAGCTTTTAGCCCTAGGCTCCCTGGGAACGTGCTGGAACTCTGCTGGAATAGCTTCTCATCTCTGTGCATTGCAACTGCAGTCTGCAGGAGGCAGGCCCAGGGCGGGGGTCATTGCCCGACCCCTCCCACCAGGCCTGGTACTCACAGGTGGGCTGTGAGAGGCTTAGTAACAGAAGATTGGTTAAGCGCTTGGAAGCAGGGAGATGGCTCTCGTGGCTTGGTGGGATTTAGCATTTAAAGAGCTCTTAGGCAATAAAAAGAGATGCTGTTTTTCCCTTTTGCATTATTAGCACTATTTTTTGGTGCACGCAATGCGCCGCGCTGTGCAAAGCAGGCACTCCCTTTCAGGTCTGGGAGGGGGAGAGGGTTCAGCCAGGTGCCCAGGGCTTCCCAGGCCCCTATCCTCACCGCCACTTCCATTTCTGGCACATTCTCCAAGTGACTGACCTCCAGGGCAGGTCAGGCCCTCTGCCCCGGAAGGAACAGCACTGAGCATTCCTTGCACACCACAGTGTTTCCGGGAGAGAAACATGGTCCTGCCCTGGGGCGCAGTGGGGTCCTTTATATGATGGGCTATTGTTGGCCCGTCACTAAAAGTCATGTCTCTGAAAGATTTTTGATCCCCCAAAATACAGACTCCAAAACGCGGTTACATTGTCTGATCGGTCATGAATATATTTTATGCATATGAATATATGATCTGTGCGTCAGGCGTTTGTGGGAAATATGAGTAAGAATGTTACATAGAGATGTTTAGGCTGCACGTATGTGAATAACGCTTGTCTAGCTGGTTCTACTTTCTTCCTTACACTTTTTAAAATTTTTATTAAATGCAAATTACTTTTATAATCAGAAAAACACATTTTTAAAAACTATATTCTGGGGAGTTCATCAGAGGGCACCCAGGGGCAGTGCGGGGCAGAGAGGAGCGGGCCAGGCTGGGGACAGAACCCTGCATCCCGGGTGCCGCGGGGACTTCCCTCATCAAGGCCCCAGGAAAGGAGGGGCTTGATGAGAGGTCCCTGAGACCCTCTGGCAACATGGCCTGTCCCATCTGTAGCGTGCCTGGGGCAGCATCTATGCGACACTGAGTAATAGTCAGTGACCATCTGGATTTATACCCACAATCCCCACATATTCACATGCACCAGATGAATGTTCCTTGACTGCCCATAAAAATACAGACTGGTCTGCCGTGCGAACCTTTTTCTGCTGTCAGTGCTGTTGTGCAGAGAGAAAAGGCCAGCAGCCAGCCGACTCCTCCTCACTCCTCTTATTTCTCAGCTGGTCCTCCACCTCAGGTCTGGGAGGTGCTCCCACCAGCAGCCAGCTTCCCTCGCCCTTGCTGCAGCATCCTCAGGGACCGGCAGCTCCTAAAAGGGGTGACTGCTGTCTCTGCTCCAGAGGTCCCCTTACTGGAGCACCTCCTACCCCACTTCCGCAGGGGTACCCCCATCCTCCGTTCTCTCACCTCCTGGTTCTCGCCCTTGCGTGGGTGTTACCTGCTTCTCTGAACCAGAGGCTGCTCCTCGGAGGATGGGGACCGGAGATGGTGTCCTTATCTCCCTTCCACACAGCTTGGAAGTTGGGCGGGTGGGAGCGTGGTGTCAGGTTCTGCTCCCCCATTAGATATTCCCAGTGGTGGGCTGCACGCCCCAGGCAGCTGTGCTCACGGAGCAAGGACATTGCTGTGGCAACTGGAAGGAGCCCAGACTTGGAATCAGGAGTTCTGTGTTGGAGTCCTGCCTCTTGCACTCACTCCAGTTGTGTGGTCTTGGCTAAGCTGCCTTCTGTCTCTGAGCCTTGTTCCCTGCATGTAGAATCCCAGGCTGCAGAAGGAGGGGGGAGATTTAGGGAGGTGGAGGGAATGCACTTGTCCATGGGGACTGTTTATTGAGTGTCGATTGCCTCCTTTTCCCTTCTAACTTGTGAGGTCTGAACCAGGCATTTTAGCCCACAGATTCCTGAGCCAGCATAATGATGAGAAGGACTCTCCAAAACAGTGGGTTTTGTCTTTACACGTCTTTGTGTACAGCAGTGGGATCCCTGATTTCCCTCAGGGATGATCTGCATTATTGAGACAGAAACTCAGAGAGAGAGGCAACATCCAGTTTTGACATCCAGAGTAGGATTTTGAGCCTATAGCAAGCAAAACAGCCTCCCTGAAAATAGGATTTGTCCAGAAAGAAATCCTTCCTGAATCCTAACCTCTTCCTAACACATCACGAACTAAACCTGGCCCATGGATTGGGGGGGGGGGGGGGGAGAAGAGTGGTAACTCCAGATTTACCACGCTGGGGTCCTGGGAATGGACACCTGCCCTCTGACCTGCAGCACTGTGGGGTGGAGGACAGAGGAGGGAAAGGGGCCATGAGTTGTGCCCCATCCTCCCCACCCTATGCATGGCCCAGGGATGTGACACATATACTGACATCCAGGAAGGTGTGGAGAACTGGTGTGAGCAGACCTGTGGTCTGGGAGAAGATCCGTCTTCCTCCTGGTGTGTAAGAGCTGCTGTGTGACCCTGGGGAGGGAGGCATCCTGGAGTGTGACAATGAAGCAAATACCTGTGAGCACTGCAGGGGATTTAGAAGATCCCAGGCCTTCTGGGGAGGGGATACCCAGATGCCAAGGAGGCCGGTGGACCCCAAAAGACCTGCAGGCAGAACAGAGGTGCTTCTGGAGCAAGACAGGGGCCAGAATCCAATGTATGGCATCACAGGCCCTTGGAGATCAAGTGGTCAGGCTCAAAGCCAGCACCCAAGCAAGACCAATCTGGGGACTGCAGCAGAGAGACCCAGGGAGCCAGCCCATCTCCGTGAGGCCACAGGGGTCTACACTCACACCTGTGCACACACATACACACGCCCAGGCATGCACGCACACACTCGCCCTCTCTACTCACACACCCAGGCACACACACTCACACACACTCACACACTCTCAGACACATACACCCCTCTACACAGTTGCACCCACATCTCAGAGGAGGAGCGGGCTGGAGGGGGAAGATAACTGGAAGTCTGAGCCTTTACCTAAAAAGAAAAAAACACCCTGAAGAAAGCAGGCCGGAAGAGACAAGTTGCATTTATTGGCAAATTAGTTTCTTTCTCCATCCACCCATGTACCACCCACCCAGCCAGCCATCTGTCCATCCATCCATCCGTCCATCCAGCCAGGCAGCCAGCCAGCCACTGACTGGCCCCTTCTGCCTGTGCCACACCCATTCCAGCGACGCTCACATGGAGGGTGGACAGTGCCAGCTGGGGCCAGGAGGGCTGGGTGGAAGCCTGGCAAGGCTACCACGTAGCCCTGGGCATGTTTGACCTGGGTCCCTGTTGACTCACATACATGACATGGAGTGTTGTGCCTCCCTAGAGGAGACATACGAGGACTAAGAGAGAGTATGCCCAGCACACCTCTCTGGCCCAGGCCCTCAGTGCCCAGGAATCATTGCACTGAAGGTGAGTTATGGTCTGTGAAACCATTAAGCCAACTCTGGAAGCTGGAGAACAATGGAAGTTGCCCAGAGTCCAACAGGGAGTGGACCACACGCCTGAGAATAGACCGTCTCTCATCCTCCACGGTGCCTCTGGTCTGGGTTCCTCACTTCTGGGACGGGCTCCCCTGCACCCTTCCCCTGTGCTCAAGATGACTGCCTCTTCCCTGTCGCTGCACTCATGCCCAGGCTCTCCCTGCTCTCAGGAGAGTGGCTGGGCTCCCGCCTTCCCCTTTTCGCCTGCACTCACTCCTCAGCTGTGCCCTGTGTGTGTACCTCGTGCCTTGGCAAATGTCCCTACCACCCTCGCCACGGGCACCCTGACAAGTTCTCACGTTTTCATATCTCTGGTATTTCTTCTGCACCTGACACCTGCTCATGACCTCATCCTCTCCTGGTCCAGTTCACCCAGTGCTGATGCTTCTCCTGGTGCCCTGAGCTGTGCCGTCCTCCAGCCCCTCAACACAGACATGTCTAGGACTTTCCTCTGCTCAGTCTGCCCTCCCCTGTTGCTGGGGCCTCAGTTACGATCCCGTCACCACTGGATGGAAGGCGTGATAGGGTGGGACAGGGAAGTCCTAGATTACCCAAATCACATGGGAACAAAACTCCGAACAACTCCCCATTATCCGCCCTCTGATGAACACCACAGTAAGGTCTGCAGAGGTCTGCCAATTGTCGCTCCCTCTGGCAGATCTCTGACACCCCTCTCCCCATAATCGCTGCCATGGCCCCCTCACCGGTCTCCCTGCCTGCATTCCTGCTGCCTTCCAGCCTACTGCCGCCCTATCCGGAAAGTTTTCCTTTCGACCAGTGATCTGACCCTGTCTGTTCCCACCATTGTGTGAGGTCCAAGGTCCTTTGTGACATGGTCCCCCTCCTTCATCTGTGCTCCCCTGGACCCCCGGCTCCTGCTGGTGGGGTACTGGCTACTCATCTCAATATCCATCCCCAGATCCACGACGCACCCCCGGACCCCCTCCACACCGCAGCCGTGGGCAAGGGCGTGGGTCTGTAAGGTGGGATGTGAAGGGCCGTGCAGGGGTGAAACTGAGTCTCAAAGAGGCTGGCGGACTCCGTGAGTCACAGAGCCCGGGCCCTGAGGCTCCAGAATTTAAAATGCTCCAGAGAAATCCCCGGGGGCTTGGTGTTGATTTTTGCAGGAAAGAGCTGGACCAGCTGCCTGCAGCAATGACCATTTCTTCTGATCTCCTAGGGGCTGCTATCTTTGGGAAACTGATTACTAATAAGGTTTACTCAACAGCCAGTATAATCACTAGAGAAAACTATCCTTAAAGACTTATTCTGCCTGATTGGAGGCTTGAGGCCAAAGCCGCAGTGTTCTGAGAGATGCTTCTGTAGCCCGGAGGGGCAATGCAGGGCGCCTTCCAGCCCACCAAGCTCCGTGCACCTGCCAGGTGGCCTCCCCGGTCCCTTCTTCCTCAGGGGAGCCTCTGTGGGCAGAGCGGTGAGGGGGGCAAAAGAGGGGGGCAGAGCTGCACCCCAGCCTTCTAACAGGGCAGTTCCCTCCCTTTGGGGCCATTTTGGGATTTTCTTTTTCATGAAACCTTCACCTAGTAGCAAAAGGGGCATCTTGTTTAAATACAAGCATAGTATTCCTCCCCCTTTTCCTGCCCCCCCTCCAGCCTGTGGGAGACAGCAGTGGAGCTGTGGCCCCTTCCCTTCTCACCTTCCAGACTCCCTGCAGGGAAGAGCGTCTGTGTCTGGAGAGGGATCCGAAGGACGTTTGCCCAAATGGGCTTCGTGCCTCGCTGTCTCTGGATGGTTGGATTTATGCATTTAATGCAGACCTTTATGAATTATTTTAACTTTGTCTAATAAGCATGTACCATGTTTCCAAGAAAGAGAAAAACTTAGTACATTCTCTCTGCACGAGCTGCCCAGAACCCTGACCTGGAGAGCCTACTTGCCTGGGCTGGAGAGATACTGGGCGGCTCATTGGTCAGCTCCAGGGCAGATGGCAGAGACACAGGCAGTGGCTCCCAGCTGCCTGCAGGCGACCAGCCTGTGTCATTTTACTCAAACAGCCTCTGTTCTCCTTGGCTCTTTGGTGTGTTTAGAACAGAGCACGGAGCTGGGGGGCCGAAGGCAAGAAGCACAGAAATCACATGGTTTTTTGACAAGTGCTGAAAACCAAATGCAGATACTGATTTTTCAGAATATGTGCATATTTCCTCCCCCAAATCAGGGCCTATTGATCTGTTTCTAACAGTTGGTGTAGATATTCTTTTCTCGTTGTTATTACAAATCATAAATATGGATTTAGGAATTTTTTTTAAAAAGCTTGGAAATATTTCCATGCCCCCGAAGTTCCCCGAGGTAAGAAGGGCTGACTGTTTCCCTGTCTGGTTTTGTCTGCAGACCCTGGGTTTTTGCCAGGCCCTGGGCTCACGCACACTCTGCTCCAATTGTCTGATCTGGGGAAGACTCCCTGGCCCCTGAAACCTCAGTATCCTTTGGAGCACAAGAAGTAGCTCTGTGCCTACCATATGGCCGGAGCCCGAGCCGGTGGGCCTGCCCAGCCATGAGGTCCACTGGGAAGACCCCCAGACCCTTAACCTGCCAGGACGGCATGCATGGTGGTTCCCGTGCGGGCCTAGGATCTGACCTGGAGGGCTCGCATCCTGCTCCCCCCCCCCCGGTAAGCTGTGGGGCACCTCTTTGCTCCTGGGTCCCCATCTGCAAAGCAAGGGCAGTCAAAATAATACTGCCTCAGGGGTGCCTGGGGCGCGCTGTTGGTTGAGCATCTGACTCTTGGCTTCAGCTAAGGTCTTGAACTCAGGGTGGCGAGATAGAGACCCACGTCAGGCCCATCCTCGGTTCGGAGTCTGCTTGACATCCTCTCTCTCTGCCCCTCCCACTTGTGCTCCTTTTCTTTCCCTCTCTCTAAAACAAAGAAATAAATCGCCAGGAGCTCGTGTCAGTGTCAGGGGCAGGTGGCCCAGGGCCGGGCGCAGGCAGCAAGAGGCCCACCTCTGCTTAGCATGATGTCTGTCTCGTCCCCTGCATCACGTGCTGTCATTTCCTCCCGTGTCTCTGAAGCAGAGCCTTAAATTTCATGCCAGTGCTTCACCTTTCTGGACACGAAGAAGGCAGGAGCTCTCTCTGGCTGCTTCCCCTCCATGATGCTTGGGACTCCAGAGACCTCAATCCCTGGATCTTGGGAAGCTGGTCCCGGCATCCTGGTAGGGACCGGGAGCTCCCAGTCCAGACCCCTGTTCTACCTTGCTCTCTCATCACTGGTACCTGTTCTTGGTCCCATTCAGCGCCCACGGCTTCCTGCCCCAGCAGGCTCCCCATTCAGCTTCCCTCTCAGCCCCAGAGCCCCTGAGGCTGCTGCTAGCGGCCCTGAGGAGTAACCAATGTCCTGGGGCCAACTCCACATAGTTGAGACTTTAGTTCCTTAGGTGATCATCAATCAGGTGATGAGCAGGGTGTGTAGATGTGTCTGGAGAGCCTGGGGAGTAGTCCAGGAGAGAGAGAGGCCAGAGAAGGGGCCAGAGGGAGGAGGGAAGTGGCCACTTACTCTGGCTCAGACGCTGGGCCCCGTTTCCTCTAACTCACACTGGCCCCGGGAGTGATGTTACTTCGAGCTCAGAGAAATTCAGCAATCCCTCTGATATAACAGAATCGTAAGTAAGAGCGTGAGCCAAGGTCTGCTGACTCCGAAGGCCTTGTTCTTTCCACCAAGCCGTGTTTTGTCCAGTGGCCCAGAGATGGTTGGTTCCAAGGACCCAGTGCTCAGCCCCCACCTTTGTTCAGAATCAGGAAACTTTGTGTGCACACAAATGAGAAGGCCAGCGGTTTCTGGGATAGTCTTTATGTCAGACGATCTGTTGCGTTCACTTCCTAATCCACGAGGATGTGTTGGGAACCACAGTCTGTGCACTGAGATGATTTCCAGAACCCTCTTGCACCCGGAAGTCACAAGGTTTATCACCAGCCCAGGGCCCCGACCTTTGGCTTAGGGCTTTGAGCCTCTAGAGGATCCGGGTTCTTGTTCTCATCTTGACAACCTCCCTCGGGATGAGGGGACACCCTACATTTGTGATGTCTCCCTCCCTCCTTCCTGAGGCCAGGGCTTGGGCCTTATTCACCTCAAAGCCCTGGGCCCAGGCAATGTTGGGTTCGCTGTGCAGGAATCTCATGGATGACCACGACCCACAGGGGACCCATGGACAGTGGGTGATGAAGGCTGGAACCCAAGAAGCGATTCCACATGTGTGTCCAAGGGGGTTACAGAACCAAGAAATCCCACACTTGTATCCCACAAGAGAAAAGCGGGCTGAAGCTGCGCTTGTTTTAGAAGGCAAGTGCCTCCATGTACAGCTTGGGTTTCTGGTGTGGGGAGGATGGGGACAGCACGGAGGGGCCCCATGACCCCTGAGACCTCACCTCCTCACACAGGATGCACATTTCTAGAAGTCATGTAGTACTTCCACCTGGCAGCCCCACCGTGTCCCGTGTCACGTGTCAGCTAAGATGACTGATGAGGTTGGGGCCCCCCGCCTGACTGGATTCTCGACCCAGGGATAACCCAAAATCTTTGAGCCCCAGAGAGGCTTGGCAAGCAGACCTGATGTTGGTTGTGCAGAATGGCCCTTCTCATCCCTCCATGCCAGTGTTTCCATCCCTTCCAGTGACTACAGACCCTGATAGTCTGGGCCCATCCCAGTCTGAGCCCCAACTGCCAACCCCCCGCCAACAGAGGCCTTTTTTTCCCACCAGCTGTCTATTCACAGCCTAATCCAGAGCCCCTGCAAGTTGCCTTTTGGAGGTCTCTAGAAGAAATGGAACTGCCTCGTGTTTATTCATTCAGCAAATCCTTCCTGAGAGCTCTTGAGCTCAGAGCCCAGAGGCTGGACTGGAATCTGGGACACACAAAGTCCCACAAGGCAACATGGCGCCATGCATGCCTCTCCCAGCCCAAGGGATTTAAGAACCCCGTGTAGACACTCCCACCACCCACCGTACTCAAGAAATTTTAGGGGTTTTAGGAGCGCTATGTCAAGATCTCCAAGAAGAGATCAAATATGTATTTCTTATGCCACAGTCCCCATCATCCCTGGAGTCACTGTCATCTCAAGGGTGGGCAGGGGCGGGGGGAAGAAGGCTAAGTAGCTGCTCTTTTGTCTTTGGGCTCAGTTCTCTTAGTGAGTCTTTGTCGAAGGTTAAAGCTGCAGATCTATAGGTCCCAGAGCCAGGGTGGCCGGCGCTGCTCTCCTGACCCTGTCCAGGCTCCCAGAGCCCTAAGCCAGTGGTTCTCCAAGTGTGCAGCATCAGGATCACCTGAAAACCTGTTTGAAATGCAAATTCTCAGCCCCACCAGCTCTGGTGTTTTAACACACCCTGGAGGGGGAGAGGATCCCCATATAGGCTCAGGTATGAGAACGCAGACCTAAGCTGTCCCTTTACGCAACTGACCAGAGTGCCACCTCCATTCTTAGAGAGGATGATCATCCCGGCTGGAGGTGGGGGCTGAGGAACATGTAAACAAGGGGATCAGGAGTCCAGAGGAATGGGACTGGATTTGAAGGTGGGATTTGGGCTGATTCCTGGGGGACTGAACGAGGAAGCCTGTAGATGGTAGAGAGGAAATGGTGGATGGGGGCAGGGGTCAGAGCACCAGGGGCCCGGAGCGCCGGGAGGAGGTCTAACGGCTCAGTTCAGCTCCCTCTGGGACAGGACTTGCCCAGGCGCTTAGCGCCGAGTGATGATCAGTTCTCTGTCCTCCTGGAGCCTTTGGAGGAAGAGCTTTGGTGTTTGTGTACAAGGGCACTTTCCCTAGGAACTTGTTTCTGCTGGACTCTGGTGTCTCAGTCTAAACCCAAATCCCCAGGCCCCGGCGGCAAGAGGTGCAGAACGAAGAGCTAGGGCGCTACCCTGTCCAGGAATTGATGGTCAAGGGGTGAGGGCTCCCCTGTAGGAGAAGGGGGGAGGGATGAGGGGAAGGGTGAGGGGATGAGGAGTGGAAGGGGGTGGAAGCTTCCGTCAAGCCCCTCCCAGCCCCACAGGATGCCCTGCCCTTCAGCATCTGGGTCCCCATTTGTGGCTTTAATTTTGATGACATTTTGGCACCTGCTCTCCGGCCTCCCATTCAGCTTCACTCAGTCTGTGGATGTTGCTGAGCTCCCAGTCGGGGTCCAAGCCCACGGAGCTCCCAGTGTCCTCAGCCAGCCCGTCCCGCCCCGCACGTGGGCAGGCACCTGCTAGTGCTTTATTTTGTGAGGCTCAGTACTCCCGCTACCATCCCCATTCTATAGAGGGGGACACAGATCACACACCCGGAAAGCTTGGTCAGCCAGGACGTGACCCCAGCACTTCCCACACTGAACCCCCTCCCAGGTCAGGGTACCACCAGAGAAGGCAGATGACTTGTCCCAGCCCTCACACTGGGAAGAGGGGCAGCTCCCTTTCCATCACCTGAACTACAGCACCTCCTTCCCAAGTCCCCGGGGCAGCCACGCAGCCTACGAAATGAGATCTGAGTCCTAGGGCTCTGTGGAAGGAGCAGGCTCAGCCCAGAGCTTAGGGACATACAAGATCTCCCTGATATTCCTCTTCGCTTTGGGCTGTCTATGGAAAGGATGATGGACAAAGAATCAAGCACTGCGTTAAAAGAAAAACGAAAATCCGGGGTGATGAAAAGGGCTCCTCCACCCCTGCCAGTTAGACTTCATCGGGCCTGAGGGCAGAAGTGTATCCCGTTTGTTGATCCCCCTTGGCCCAGACGGCTGTGGGGGCGCGAAGCAGGCTGGCAGAGAACCTCTCTCGGGCTTCGGTGATCATGGTTATATTAAGATCAATTACACAGGGCAACAAACATTGGAATCATTGTCGATCCTAACTGCTTAGATTTGAATATGCATGAGAAGCTGCCCAGAAATGACTAAAATACGTACATACACATGTATAGTCAAAAAGCCAGACAGGTCTGGGGTAAAGACAAACAAAAGGCAATTTTCCACTCTGGTGAAAGGGTGTGGGGAGTGTGTGGGGCCTCGTGCTGGATTGATTGATGAAGACTCATTCACAACCGATGTACAAATCCAAGGGCCCGGTGAGGAATCTGAGCCTCGATCTCTCGGTGCCCAGAGCCCTGCCTTCCCCATGCAGACACGGCTCAGCCACGGAGAGGCCCCACTTTCACCCACCACACTGCTCCAAGCTCGGGCTCCACAAAAATGGTTTCAGCTTCTACTTCCTGAGCATCTGCACGTGAGAACACTGTCAGATGGGACCATGGCCAATACGGAACAGGATCAATCAGAAAAGAACGAATTCCTGGAAATAAAGAGTCATAACTGTAAAAAATATTCAGACAATTAGAAGAATGATAAAATGGGCTTAGCTGAGCACCAAATCAATATAGTATAGATGAGAAAGCCTAGAAAATAGAACGACCTGTGCCACACATCCAAAAACAAAGTCACTATTAATACACATGTAGAATTGATACTCACTTTTTCTAAAGATTTTATTTATTTATTTGAGACAGAAAGATAAAACAGGAGTGAAGGGGAGTGGCTGAGGGACAGGGAGAACCTGACTTGCCGCTGAGAAGGGAGCCCAACGCAGGGCTTGAACCCAGGACCTTGTGATCATGACCTGAGCCGAAGGCAGATGCTTAACTGACCGAGCCACCCAGGTGCCCTCAACCCTCACTTTATAATAAGAGTCTTTGAAAAATAAAAAAAAAAAAAAGAAAGAAAGAAACAGAAATGCAGGATTAAACAGAAGGCAATAATAGAAGTGAATTTCTCTGGCCTAAAGAACATCTTGAGTTTCCAAACTACAAGTTTCCCAAGCATTGAACAGGAAAAGCTTAAAAAGATGCGTACTTTCTAGGTGAAATTTCATGTCCTAAAAGAACTTCAGAATTCCAAAGGTAGAAAAATCTTAAAAGCCTCACCTGTGAAAAATCAAATGAGCTGTAAAAGAAGAAAAAGCAACTGTCTTTGGGCGAATCTGCCCAGCAGGTGTTGTCCAGCCCAACCGTCAATCTGTTGAGTGAAATCCAAATAAACATGGACTAGAGAGTTTACCATCCGTACATCTACCCTGAAAAATACACCCAAGGATATGTCTCCAGCAAGACAAAAAAGGGACCCAAGAAAGAGGATGACAGAGCAGGCAAAAAACTAAAAATTATACTCCACTCCCAGGGAGGCAGCATAAACAAAGATCACGGGACAACCACCAGGTCACAGACCTTGAAAGCAAAGAGCACAAACCCAGTCAGGAAACTGGGAGGCTCTGAAAAGAATGCCTCCAACAGGAAAAGCATATTCATCTTCAGCAAGCACTTCAGGGGAGAAGGGGACAACCCCAGTGATAACAAGAAGGCAGATCAAAACACAACATTACAAAAAAAAAATGTGTACTGCCTTCTTCCCCTGTTGACATCAGATCCCATCCTCCTGTCCACATCCACGATGAAGATTTGTCACATAATCATGATATTGAAAATGCTGGCTATCGCTTCCAATTTCTTTAGAACCAGAGTTAATTACTCAGCACAGAGTACATGGCTTCAAGCTTGGCAATGCACAAGAGATCTGGGGCCATGGGGGGCAGGGGGGAAGGCAGAGGGAAACATGAGAACCTAATCTCATTTCTACATCAGGGGGAGTCAGGAGATACTGATGGAACTGCCATATGGAGAAGGAGAAGTTTATTACGTGAAATGCTAAGGGTAACCACCAAAGATGTAAAAAATTTAAAATGTGACTGACAGAGAAGTGATAGTCGCAGAAATAAATTAATGTGTCTCATTTCCTCGTGAGGGACAAATCCTTTCATTCATTCACCGCATGTTTATTAAACACTTATTTTGTGCTTGGCCCTGTGCTGTGTTCTGGGAGTTCAGAGGTAAGCAAACTCCTAGCCCCTGTCCTCAAAGGGTTGCGGTCTAGTGGGGAAGGCAGATGTTAATTGTATAAAAATCGCACAAGTCAATGTAAAATTGTGACTGTGGTGAAGGTACCAAGAGAGGCACGTGATGCCATAAGAGTATAGCTTGGAGGAATGCGATCCTGACATGGAAATCAAGGGGAGAGGCTATAATCAGGCCTCAACCAGAGGACGCTGAAAAACTAAGTAAGCAGACGAGAGAAAGCAGAGGAGCAAGCAGCATGTGCAAAGGCCCTGTGGCAGGAGGAAGCAAAAGCCTAAAGACAACCAAGGTCCTAGAGGATACAGCAAAAGAAAGAGCAGGCAGTAGAGGTGGAGGCTGGAAGGTAGGTTGGTAAGGGGTGCACAGCCCCGTGGGCCAGGGAAGGGTTTACCATGTTCTGTTCCAAAAATTGAATAAAGCAGAAAGTTTTCCAGCTCGCTCTATGAGGCTGATGTAAACCTGATACCAGCTTTCTCAGGGAAAGGATAGCACAAAACATGAAAACTGACGGCCAGCCTCACTTGTCAATGTGGAGTTAATGGTCTTAAGTTAAACTTAAGCAAGTGAAATCGGATGTAAATTAAAAGGAAAATACCTATGACCATATAGGTTTTATTCCAAGAATGCCGGAGTGTGTAACCATTAGGAAGTCATTTAATTATTGCATCTCTACATTAATACATTAAAGAAATATAAAACATACAAAAGCATCTCATTTCGGTAGCTCTGAAGAGGCATTCCATGAAATTTAAAAAGTTTCTTCCATACTTTTTTAAACATCATTTGAAAAGCGAGGAGAAGAATGGAACTTTCTGAACTTCATCAAGGACATCAAGCAGTCAGACAGTCAACACTGTCACGGGAAGGTACCAGAGCCCACCCTGTGCCAGAGACGTCCCACCACACAGAAAAACAAGACAGAATAGGACTTAACTTTAAAAGAAACGGAACTGTCCTTCTTTGCAGATAATATAGTTTTCAAGACATCTTTATAAGTCAAAAGAAAGCAAGTGAAAAATCCTCAGAACTAATGAGAGAGTCCAGACGATTGGTCTCTAAGCGTGTCCCAGACCAGCAGCATCAGTGGCACTGGGAACTTGCTAGAAATGCAGGTGCTCAGGCCCAGCCCCAGAGCTGCTGAGTCAGCACTCAGGCCAGGAAGGGGAGCAGTAGGTCTTTTAACAAACTATCAAGGCGATTCTGATGGCTGCCAGACATTCGAGAACCATTGTTTTAAGGCGCTGGAGTCCAAGAAACAATCCCATTCAAAAACCGTATGTGAATCCATAGTTAAAAAGAAGATTCTCTTCACAACACAACAGATGTCCCAATGCCTACCGGCCTTCTCCGGGTTGGGTGTGTGTGTGTGTTTGAAGCGCTTTATTGGGACATAATTTATTGGGATATAATATGAAGTGATTCAAACACACACACACACACACAGCTTTGTGGGGATATAATTCACAAAGCATATGATTCACCCACTTGAAGCATTCAGTTCAACAGTTTTCAGTCCGATCATAGCTCTCTTCAACTAATACCACGGAGGATTTTAGAACACTTTCATCACCCCCCAATTAAATCCTGAGCCTTCCGCCGTCACTCCCTATGCTCTCTTCTGCCCTCCAGCTCAGCCCTTGACCATTAGTCTATCTTCTGTCTCTATAGACTCGCTTCTCCTGGGCGCTTCGTGTCGATGCACTCACGCTCCACGGCCCTGTGTGCCCGGCTCCTCTCACGTCAAGCCGTGTTTCTGAGATTTTTTCACGCCATATCACTTGTCAGGACTTTGCTCCTTTTATGGCCAGGCAGTCCCTCAGTGCAGGGAGAGCCCGTATTTGTTTTATTTGTTGAGGATGGTTTTCCTCCGGTGGAAGGAGCTGACGCTGGGATCCATGGCTGGGGGCTGAATTCGGGTCCAGGCTCTGAATTATCTTGGACAAGTCGCTCACCTCGTTGAGGGTCAGTTTTCCCATTGCGGAAAGGGGTGACTGCCCTGCCTGGGGACCCAGGCTGCCTTGCAGGCCCTCTGGAGAGCCTGGAGTCGGGGTGCCTGGGGTGACTGTGGGCCACGAGGCATATCCGGATTTACGAGAAGCAGAACTGCACCCAGTAGCATCTGAATGTTGGTGGAGAAGCCAGAGGCAGCTACTCAGAGCCCACGGGGGAGTGGCACCCCAAATCCACAGCAGGTATTCACTGATGTCGATCCCCAAGACTCCCACTATCTGGTCTCCCAAGTGAACAAAGAGGTGATCCCTCAGGCCTGTCCAAGCCCAGGATGACAGGAAGACAGATCCTAAAGCGGAAATGCTAGGTCCTGCTGGCCCTGTTCTAGCACCAAGCACCTGCCCTCTGGGAGCCCTCCCCGCCCTGCACACAGACATGGGGCCACCACTGCGGGAGGGTGAAGGTGCCGTGAACACGCAGGACAGCCTGGAGGGCAGGCAGGGGAGAGGGGCTGGCCAGGAAGCTGTCCTAGGGAAGGATGATGTAGGGGGCATCTAACTGGAGATGAGCTGGCAAGAGGCGGGGGGGGGGGGAACCCTCCAAGCCAGACCCTCAGAGTTAAGAGAACAGAGGGCAAGAGCACAGGACATTGATAGAAGTGGTTTTCAGCCTGGGTGACTGTACCCCCAGGGAACATTTGACAATGTCTGGAGATGTGTTTGGTTGTCACAAGTAGGGGGTGACAGTGAGGGTAGAGGTTGGAGTTGTTGTTAAACATCCTACAGTGCACAGGACAGCTCCCCACAATCAAGAATAATCTGGTCCAGAGTGTGGAGGGTGTTGTCCTTGAGAAAGCCTGATCTCAAGCTTCAGATGGTTGTGACCATGCCGAGGTCGGGACAGGAGGGTGGTGGGAGGGCTTCTTGGAGGAGGTGACCCAGGGGATGTGCCTTGTAAGACAAGCAGGAGGCAGTCAGGCAAGGGGGGGAGTGTGTTCTCTGTTCCCTCAGAAAGGGAGGGAACATTAGAGACTGCCCAGAGGTGAGGGGAAAGGTGGGGGTGGGGCTGGGCAGTGAGTGGCTATCCCAGGGTAATAGGGACTGCCACCATCTCTGCTCAGCATCCTCCTCTCCTCCTTGCTCAACCCTTCTCCACCAGGGACTGTTTCAGGAACCTAGATTCATGCCAGCCAGGGCGTGGCCATCCCCTAACCACAGGGGTGACCGAGTTCTGGCCAGCAAGAGGCAATGGGCGTGTTTGTTAGGGACAAATTCCAGACTGAGATTCATACTAGCTGCAAAGAGCTGAAAGTTGCTGAAAGAAATCAGAAGGGGGCACCCCACTAGCTTGACACCCCACAGTGAGAGTCCCCTGACCATGTCCTAGGAAGCACGGGGCTCATGACCAGGACGCCTGGGGGCTAGAAGAGCTGGTGCTTTGCCATGTAGCATAATCATGTTGGTGGTCCACATAACGGGTCAGCGGGAAGGGGCGGACCTGAAGCCATGGGTCGGGGTGGTGAGCAGAGACAGAGCCTGTGGCCAGGAAAGAGGGGTTTCCCCACGAAACAGGCTTAACAAGATCTTTTTATCTGACTACTGACCACTGAATGGACTGGCAGCCCACGAGGCGGGGAAGAGAAAGGATGTCCCGGAGATGCTAAGCCCGGCTGGCAGAAACCTGTCTGCTCGGCATGGAAAACCGAGCCCAGGCCCCACCTCGGTACCTGCTGCGGGCGGCCGCTGGACGGAGGCAGGCCCGGGAGGGACCCCCACAGCCTTGGAGGAGCACAGTCACTGGACAGTCTCCCAGAGGCAGACAGGGGACAGTGGGGACAGTGGGCTGAGGATATTTCCCCCAAGCGCTAAGCACAGAACCTGGCTAACTCTCGAGTAGCTCTGCCGACCAGGGCACGTGCAGAGTCCGAGGGGCCCATAACGGCTCAGCTTCCCCTCCCCCACGGCGCTCCCCCACCAGGCCGCAAACAAGAGCTTCTTTCTGTCACCGCCTCCTCTCTCTCCGATACTGTGCACTTCGGGTGTGTGGGCACTAGATGGCCTATCTCTGGCCACAGGTCACCACACTATGAGGCTCCAGGTCCAGACCCGCAGGGCGTGGAGGCATTTCACCGAGGCCTGCTGGGCCCAGGCCGGACATGGTCGTGAGTTGTGCCTTTGGGTGCCTGACTCTAAGAGGGATCTATCTGGACGCTGTGTGTGTGGCCCGGACCGCTCCAGCCCCATCACTGTAGCCCCCTCCTGTGTTGGGGGGGGGGGCTGCTGTAACCCAGGCCTCAGCAAATGAGCTTCCAGGACCACAAGAATGGATCCAACAGTGGACATAGGACCCAGTTGAGGCCCCTGAAAAGAGGATAAGCGGATATTTGCTGGGAGCTTCTGGGAACGGGTTTTTTTATGCTGTCAGCCTCTTCTCCTAGAGGGGAGCATATGGCTGCTGCAGCCATCTGGCTATCAGAGGATGGGGCCCACACCTGGAGGAAGCAGAGCTGGGAGAACTGCAGGGAAAGGAAGCCTGGCCCCTGGATCAAGCCGATCCTGAAGCCCACCTGCCCTTAGTCTAAAGAACAACCCTATTGTTTAAGTTGGCATGGTTCAGATTTCCTGGTCTCTTGTAGCCCAGAGCATCCCACTGGCTGGCCTATGGGACAGGGAAGGAATGGAGAGGGGCAGGCCATATGCTTCATCCTAGAGGCCTCAAAGGGACAAGGAATTTGGACCTCACCTGGAGGGCCGCTTCTGGTGGTGGTGGGAGGGGCAGGGAGGAGGTTAAGCAAAGTGATGACATGCTGTGTCGGCCCCGCGTGTGGGGCAGGCTGAGTCTCCCTCCATCCCTCGGCAGGGCAGGGGGCCCAGGCACAAGAATGCCCTTGGCGGAGTCGTCCCCATGGGGCTGACGCTCACGGTAACTTCCACGCTAGGGCTTTCTGCCCAAAACAACCTTCTAGCTTCCTCACCGGGGATTCAAGTAAGTGCTTGCTGATTCAGTGTAAACACTTAGCCCTCCTCTGTGCCCGGCAGGTGCGCTGCGGGACATAGTCACAGAGTGCTATGATATTGTGATTGTGTTTTTATAACAAATATATATGTATATATACATATATATTTGATATATTTGGTTTTTGTCCTCATTTTCAGAAGAGCTCCTGACCCCTTAGGTTTTTAGTAAGAAAGCAGTAAAGCTTCTCTTGGTATAGAGGGGACTTTTGAATGTCACTAAGGACAGGATGGGTGGCTAGCGGAGTCAACCACGTGATCAGAGCTTAGAACATTCAGTCCCCCCTCAGGGAGAGGGGCCCCAAGCCAAGTTCGTGTACCAATAGCCAGTGAGTTAATCAGGCGTGGCTATGATATGAAGCCTCCCTCAAAATCCCCAAAGATAGGGCTCTGAGAACTTTTGTGGTGGTGAACACGTGGAGATTTGGGGGAAATGGGAGGCTCAGGGAGGGAGCTCTGCGCCTTTATCCTGTACCCCTTCTCCCCTCAAGCCTCTTCTCCACCTGGCAGTTCCTGAACTCTGTCCTTCTGGAATAAACCTGTAATCTAATAAGTAAAGTGTTTCTCTGAGTTATGTGAGCCTCTGGAGCAAATTAATCAACCCAAGGATAGGGTGGTAGGAGCCTCTGATTTATAGCCAGCAGGCCAGAGGTCAGTGACAACCTGGACTTGTGACTTGCATCCTGAGCGTGTGGAGGCCGCTGGACCCTCCCGTCGACCAACCGCTGGTACGGGCAGTCTTGTAGAACCGAGCCCTTAACCCGTGGAATCAAGTGCCATTGCCGGCAGATAAGGTCAGAGTTGTGTTAAGTGTAGACACCTAGCTGGGGCCCCAGAGAATTGTCAGGTTGGGGAGCCCCCCTTCCCTACATTGTAAAATGAATGATCTGTCCCCACTGCCAAGAGACAAGACAGGCCCCTGTAGAATCTAAGGCAGAGAAGGTCAGGGCACCTGCGTGGCTCAGTCTGTCTTCGGCTCAGGTCATGATCCCAGGGTCGCAGGATTGAGCCAAGCATCGGGCTCCCTGCTCAGCTGGGAGTCTGCATCTCCCTCTCCCTCTGCTGCCCCCCGCTTGAGTGTGCACACACCCTCTCTCAAATAAATAAATAAAATTTAGAAAGAGAGAAGATCTAGGTCTGACCACCCATGGCACCATGCCACACACAGAGCAGGTGACAATAAGTTCATCCCCTGTGTTATCGACACCTGCTATGTGCCAGGTGTTGTTCCAGGTTTCAGAGAGAGACCTGTGACCCAGATGCAATCCTGCCCCCCCGGGGGGGGGTGTCCCAGCACAGGTCACTCACTGTCCCACAAGCAGCAGCATCAAGGAAAGGCGCAGACAGTGGGGACCTCTGTCCCCGAGGGGGCAGGGGGCTTTGGTCCAGGTCTAGCCACTCTGCCACCATTAGTGGGGAATTTCCCAGCCTTGGTTTTCTGGAAAATGTGCCACATGCTGGGCACGGAGTGGGTTATCCAGAGAGACGTGTCCCTGCCTGCCCACTCCCTGCCTGTGTTCTGGGCAGCCAGCAGAGGAGGGCACTTGAGGTCCCTGTCACCCACGTTCCACGCCTGTCTAATCCAGGAGTGGGATGAGGCTGGTGCTCCTGAGGACGGTAAGTCTGTCTGCAGTCCCCGCCTTTGTTGCCTGGGACCCAGGTTTTGGGAGGACAGAGTGCTAGAATGGGAAGGAGGGACTTTGGGGAGAAGCAGGAGTCTTAGTGTCTTCCTTTCATTTAGAAGGCAGGAGCTAATGTATTTTTGCAAGGGAACACATAAACACTCGCGCGCACACACACACACACACACACAGTCTGGCACTTCCATCATGTGCTCTATGGGAAGGTCTATGAGAAGCAGAAGCAGGTGGACCCCTCATTCTGGCTGTGAACATTAAAAGGTGAAGATGTGGGATGACTGGGTGGCTCAGTCAGTTAAGCATCTGCCTTGGGCTCAGGCTACGATTTCCAGGTCCTAGGATCGAGCCCTGCATCGGCTCCTGCTCGGCGGGTAGACTGCTTCTCCCTCTCTCATTCTGCTGCTCCCTCTGCTTGTGTTCTTTCAATCTCTGTCAAATAAGGAAATAACATCTTAAAAATAATAATAAAATTTAAAAATAAAAAGTAAAGATGTGTCAACAAAAGTTTGAAATTAACAGTCTGCAAAGTGTCTTTAAAGATTTTATTTATTTATTTGACAGAGAGAGAGATCACAAGTAGGCAGAGAGGCAGGCAGAGAGAGAGGACGAAGCAGGCTCCCTGACGAGCAGAGAGCCAGACGCAACCTCAATCCCAGGACCTTGAGATCAGGACCTGAGCTGAAGGCAGAGGCTTAACCCTCTGAGTCACCCAGGCATCTCTGCAAAGTGTCTTTACATAGTAAGCCCGGGGCCGCACCATGTGCACGTGATGGGCCACCTTTCAGTCCAATTTTAAAACCTCAGTTTTGGGACACCTGGGGGGTTCAGTCAGTTAAATGCCGGACTCTTGGCTTCAGCTCCTGTCATGATCTCTCGGTTAGGAGATCGAGCCCCACGTCAGGCTCTGTGCTCAGTACAAAGTCTGCTTCAGACTCTCTCTACCTCTCCCTCTCACTCACTCTCTCTCGAATAAATAAAGAAAATCTTTATAAATAAATAAATAAATAAATAAATAAAACCTCACTTTTGACGCTTGGCCACAAGTGGATGGGGAGCAGACAGAGAAGGGAGGTTCGCATGGAGACAGGCTTAGGGGGTCTGGCTCCGGTGACGATGGGCAGCCATGTGCCTCCCCCCAAAGCCCTGGGGGTTTGGAGTGAGGTATTGACTTGGGGCTCTCTCCAGCAAGGTTGCTGCCCCTCTCTGGGCCACATAGCAGGGGGTGTCAGCTGGGAGCAGGGTGGCCTGGAAGTAAGGGTAGGACTCTGATGGTGGAAAGCTTTGAGGGCCGTAGGGACAGTGGGAGTCCTCTGCTCAAGGGACAGAGTACAGAGGCGCCAGAGCTTGGGATTCGAAAAGCCTCGGGGTTTGGCGCAAGGGCAGGGCAAGGGGGTGGGGCAGTGGGAGATGAAGCTGGAGAGATACCCCGGAGCCTGCCCTGAAGGCCTTGAGTGCCACACTACTAGTCTTGGGCAGGGGAGGCACCACACGGAGCGAGCGGGAGCGCTCCGTTTCCACCTCCCATATCCACTCAGGTGCAGGAGGCGGACCTGTGCCCCTGGAGGCTCCAGTCTGGCTTGGAGCTGTCTGGGCCTCCCCTGAGGCCTCAATGCCAAGGCCAGGTTAGCCCCACCCTTCCAAACCCAGCGAGGAGCCAAACAAGACCCAGATGGCAGAGACAAGGCCCTTGACCTCAAAGTCCAGCTCCTGACCGCTTAGCCAGCAGGTGCACCAGCAGAGAACGGCTCGTGTATTCCTGGCTGCACCTTCCCCAGGAGCTGGGCTGTCACCACTGCAAGCACAGGTCCCGTTTTTCCAGCCACGCATCAGGCTTGTGTTTGGGGAGAAGCCATGTGGCCGCCGGCAGGCGCCCACTGAGGGCTGCTCTTTCCCTCCCCGCGAGCCGATGAGAAGGGCCGGCACTGGTGGCGTGAGATGCTGCTTTGCAGGGTGTCAGGCATCCCGCCTCAGCTGGACTCCCATGCAGACCTCCCCCCAGCTGCAACAGGACCCGCCACACCTTCCTGGCTGGCTGTGGAGAGAGGGAAATAAAGTCTCGAAGAGCCGCCCCCTCCCAGTCCGGCTGGCTGACTGTGGCAGTCAGGAACGGTGACATGATGGAGTGCAGCTCCCTGATCTTTGTTTCTCTCTTTCCCTTTTGGAAACCCACAGCATCCCTGTAGCTGCGTCTCAGGTGCTACAGGGAAAAAAAGCCTTTTGGAGGGCTTCCGTCCCAGATCAGGAGTACAGCTAGAAACCACTTGCAAATCTGCTGCCGAATTCATTCCTGTAAGCGCGGTGCACAGAGCCGTGTTGGCTCTGGCAGGAAGGTGGGAGGCCTCCCGGAAACACTGTCCCTTGTTTCCCAGGAGATGTCACCAGGCAAGGGGGGAGACCTTCCATTCTCTTGCAGGGCACCATGGAGGCCTGGGCCTGGCTGGGGCTGAGGAGGAGCAGGCAGCCCTTCTCTGCCTGGGGCAGAGGCGGGCAAAGGCCCCGCCCCACCGGAGCATTCCCTGCCCTGGGCGATCACCCTCACCCACCGGGAGCTCCCCTGTTAGCAGGGCCCCTTTAAATCCAGCAGTCTGCATCGATTCCTGAAACCCTGGGCAACTGTCTCACCTGCCTGTCAGGGGCTCTCAGAAAGAGTGTGTGGAAGAATTTCAGGTCTTGCCATTTTCACGGATCCCACCCACCCCACCCCTGCCACCCCACTTTCTGGGTATTTTGCTTCATTGTTTCTGGTGGTACCTCCAGATCCCAGATGGCTGGTTTCATACTCCCAACACCTCCTACCGTCACCAGCATGATCCTGAACCGTGCCCGGCCTGCGCATCTGGTCCAAAGCGGCTTGCTCAAGGAAACGTGTTTTCTTTCCCAGTCCTTCCTTAAAAACAACCACCACCAGAACAAGTCCATCTGGAATTATGGCTTTCCAAGAGCTCAGATGACAGCATCTTGCACCATCGGGAAGCTCAGGGGCACACACTAGGTCAGGGGCACACACTAGGTCGGGGGTCTGTGGGGCCCTGAGTTCTGATGGAGACTGCGAGAGCAGCACCGCGGCCCGGTTGTGAGTAAGGGTGGGCTGCAGGCCGTGGGCACCACTCCTCCCTCGGCCACCGAGGAGTGGCACACGGCCACCAGCCTCTTCCCTTATCTATAAAACTGAGGATAATTAAGTCACAATTTTTTTTACACACATACACTGAAGATAATTAATTCATGATTTTTTTACACACACTCACACACACACACACACACACATACACAGACTTGCACTCACAATTCTGTTTTCAAAATGGCGCAGTGTTCCCAACGTTGTGAGAACAAGGGGTCCCTCGATCCAGCTGCGAACTGCAGGCCTTTAATGATCCCCCCGAACCCTGACTGCATGGGATTCAGCAACACATTTTCCCATCAGCTCATTGGAGGAGAGTTGGACTAGATGATGCCCTTTTAACTAAGATATATTGCAATTCCATGAAACGCATCTTTCTTTCTTTCTTTCTTAGAAAATAATGAGTCCCAAGAAGTTTGTCAGAATCACCGAAGTCGAAGAAAAGGCTGCTTAGGTTCTGGTCCCAGGAGAGGGGAGATTTGGTGACACCATGGACAAAGAGGCTCGGGAGGAAGGAGAGACTGGCTTGCAAAGTAGGACCCGGGCTTTGAGAGCCTGATGCAGGAAGGCAGGACTTGGGGATTCTCCAAAGGAAAGAAAGGAGGGCCACTGTGACCCCACCACCATGGGGACACTGAGAGGGACCTAAGTCCCACCCCCTTGGGGGTGCCCCTCCCGCTCCCCCGCTCCTGGGTCTTTGCTCATGATGTTTCTGGGGTTTGCACAGCCCTTTCTGCTTCCAGGAGAGCTCCTACTCATTCCTCAAAGCCTGAGAGATCTCATTTCCCACACCCAGGATTGGTGCACTGTCACTGTAAAGGGGCAGATAAGAAATATTTTGGGCTCTGACGACCATGTGATCTGCTTCACCCCTGCTCACCCCCACCCCCCGCCCTTGCAGCTGAGAACAGCCAGAGATGGCTGAGAAATGGGCGTGGCTCTGTCCCACTAAGACTTGATTTGAATTTCAGATACTTTTCATGTGTCACAAAACGGTGATTTCTCTGATCTTTTTTTTAACCATTTTAAAATGTAAAAAGGCTTCTTAGCTCACGGACTGTACAAACAGCAGGCTACATTTGGGCCCCAGGCCCTAGCTTTCCTGCTCGTGTCCTGGCCACTCATTACCCCCAAGTGTGGCTTTAGGACCAGCCCCGGGTTCCGGGAAGGTAGTGGCCCTTCCCGGGAGTTCGTTGACAATGCAGGGTTTCAGGGGCCTGGGCAGATCTACTGACTCAAAGTCTGCATTTTAGCAAGAGCTCCAGGTGACTCGTGTGCACAAAGTTTTTAAAAAATTCTGATCCCGGATGTCACCCTAGGATTCTCATGTGACGGGTGTGGGTGCCGGTTGCTTGCCAGAATTTTGTACAGTTCCCAGGTAGTTCTAAAGTGCCCTGGAAAGATTCCCCAGGAAGAGAGGGCTGCCCTCCTCCTGGCTCCTGCAGCCGCCTGTCCACGCCTCCACAAGCAGCCTATCCCACTCTGAGCTCCTCCGACACCAGGACACCATCTAATCCTAATTCATGAAGGTTCTCAGACAAATCATTTATCCTCTCTGCACGGTCTCCTCCTTCCAGTAGATGAGCTGGACTCTGAGATGCTTCTGTAGTTCTGAAGACACTCTTCCCTAACCCCCAGGTGAACCAAAGGGAAGGTACCATCTGTCTGGGGTCCTCCTGGCCCTCCCTAACCAGGAACCTTTCCCCCCACTTAGGATTCAGAGTCCCACTGAGCCAAGGCCCACACAGACCAGGCAACAACCCCTTCCTGCCTGCCCCTCCACCTGTCGCCGAGTCCCACAGCCCCAGCCCTACTTCCTTCCTCTACCTCCTTTGGTCATCAGACCCAGTATGTCCCTGGTGAAACTCGGAGGAAGGGCACAGCACATTGACTCAGGCCCTTGCTCCCCACAGGGATGGCCCCGGACTCTCTCAAGGCCTCCCTTCCAAGTCCCCTTATCACGGTCGGCCTCTCACCCCCTGGAGTTCTGAAGACAACAGACCCTAGGCTTTGAAATCCTGGAAGGAACCCGGAGAAGCCATCCCTCTGTAGGCATGTAGGAAAACTGGGGCCCTGAGAAGAGGAGAGGCTGGGGGGTCACCCACCCTGCTCCCCCATCATGGCTCTTCCCTGGGCATCAGCTGCTTCAGCCGGGGAAGGAAGAACAGAGGGCTGGGGCTCCTGGAAGATAGACAGCCAGGGAGAAGGGCCTGTCGGGACAAACTCTGTGCCAAGGGGATGGCCTTTGACTACGAACTGTGCAGCAGGGCCCTGTCCCCTCCCCTTGCCGCTGTGCAAGCCCAGGCCAGGCCTTGGAGACCAGAGTGGACAGCTGTGGGTCTCGCTTTCCCTTCAGCACACAGTCATAGAGGTGGCCGCCATTTACTGAGCAGCTACTATGTGCCATGGTTAAGCACCATGGTTCTCTGAGATAATTCTAATAACTCCCTTTAATGCATGACCACAATGAGGATCAGAGAGGTTAATCGACAGGCCTGAGATCACACAGCTACTAGGGGAGTGGTAGGGGAGAGAAAAATGCTAGAGAAAAATGCCAAAGAATATTATTTGAGCTGGAGGACATCTCAGAGATATTTTCCTCGTTCCCTGGGATGCCTGTCTCTCTTTCTCGGGGTCACAGACCTGGCTGAAAGTGGCCCCCCGGGCACACTCAGGGTTGTCCATTCAGCTACTATGGCAGAGGTCCTGGTTCTAGAAGGAGGGATGGGCTGGAGGACAAGCATGCCCACCCTGAGGAAGCTCAGCTCTTCTCCTGGTCTAGAGACCCTCCCCCCTTGCAGGCCCAAGCGCACATCTCTGTCCCAAGGCCACCTCAAAGCAAAGAGAATGTATGGGCTTTGGGACCTTCACACCTGGGACTGAATCCCTGCTCTGTGTGATCCCAGGCCTCAGTTTCGTCATCTGTGAAATGGGGATACCTATCTAGCAGGGTTGCTGGAAGGAATGGAAACAAGTTGTGAGAAGGGTCTTCCAGAGGTGATGAGTAAGTGGTAACCCTACCACTTGGGGTTTCTAGCTCGGTGAACTCTTCACCTCCCGGGAGCAAGCTTTTCCTCAGAAGGAAACAGAAGGAAGGAGTCGCGGGCACAAGCCTCCTGGAATGTGGCAAGGCTCCTTGGCGCTGAACCCTGTGTATGAACCCTTCTTTAATTAGCTCTCAACTAAAAATAGCCCTCCCCCCAGGCGGCACACCTACCTCCTAGCCCAGCGCTGGGTGCGCCTGAACCCCATCTGAGGGGCGGGGGCAGGGGACAGCCAGCCCGGGACAAAACCTACAACGCAGGTGGGTGCACAGAGCAGGAGGCTTTATTGAAGGAGATACAGAACCGGGCAAGGGCTCCTGCCATCAGCTAGAGCACAGCCTCTGTCACCCCACACTGCCCGCCACTCCTGGACACCCCTCTGTCCCCCACAAGCTCCTGACAGCCGGCAACATAAAAGGGTCTTACCCAGCCTCACCAGAGGGGCCCAGGGGGGCCTTCAGAGTTCTGTTCAGGAGACGATTGAGGGGACAAAGGACAGCCCCTCCCAGGAAGTCACTGACAGGCCCGTCACACCCGTCCCTCCGTCGGCGGGCCACGTCTGTCTGTGCCCGGAAGACCCTGGTCACTTGCAACTCTGCAGCCGGGTCCTGTGGTGCTTCTCCTCGGTCAGGAGAGGGATGAAGGTGTCGCTGTGGGAGATCTTCAGCCGGCTGCTCCAGCTCGGGCCCTCCTCCCCGACGGGCTCCGGCGGCAGGCTGTCCAGGTCACTGCGGGAGCACCCCACTTTGCCCTCGCCCGCGCCGCTCGAGTTGAGCTCCATCAGCTCCAGCTCATGCTTGGCGGCCGTCTCCAGGACCCGCTGCTTGTTGTAGTACCTGACGAAGTTGTTGATGATGGGGTGGATGGGCAGGGCAATGGCTATGACCCCACACAAGAAGCTGATGGCCGCGTTGAGCTTGCCCAGAGTGGTCTTGGGGTAGATGTCACCGTAGCCCACGGTGGTCATGGTGATGATGGCCCACCAGAAGGACTGGGGGATGCTCTTAAACAGGGTCTCCGGATGGCTCTGCTCCATGGTGTAGCCCAGGGCCGAGAAGACGAAGATGCCCACAGCCAGATACGTGAGCAGCAGCCCCAGTTCCTTGAAGCTGCGTTTGAGCGCGTAGGTGAGGGTCTGCAGGCCCGACGAGTGGCGGGCCAGCTTGAAGATGCGCGCGATGCGCATGATCCGCAGGGCCTGGACGGCCTGCTGCACGTTGGTCAGCTCCATCATGCGGGCGCCCAGGTGCGTGAGCGTGAGGCTCACGTAGAAGGGGAGGATGGCCAGCACGTCCACGATGTTCATGAAGGACAGCGCAAAGTGCAGCTTGTTGGGCGAGGAGAAGAGGCGCAGCAGGTACTCCAGCGTGAACCAGCCGATGCACGCCGTCTCCACGTTCTCCAGCGTCGGGTGCTCCACGCGGTTGCCGTCGGCGTCCAGCACCTGCAGCTCAGGGATGGTGCCCACGCACATGACCACCGACGAGATGAGGATGAGCAGGAAAGACAGCACGGCCACCACCCGCGCCGGGCACGACGACTCGGGCTTCTCCAGGAACTTCCAGACGCACTTCTGGCAGCGCCGCCAGCGGCCCTCGGCCGAGTCTACGCCCAGGTCGTCCAGGATGAGCTGCACGCGGCGCGCGATCTCCTCCAGCTCCTCGCGCTTCTCGCTCAGGTGGCTCTTGCAACAGTCGTCCAGAAACTTGAGGTCCACCTTCCAGAAGTCCATCTCGTTCTTGAAGCAGATGGGGCAGATGCCCTTCTTCATGTGGACCTCCCCGAAGTAGTACACCTCGATGACACACTTGAAGGCGTCCGGGTCCCTGTCGAAGTAGAACTCACGCTTCCCAGGATCATAGTCGTCGCACAGGGAGAAGATGGTGTCGTAGCCCCCCGCCAAGCAGCCCATGAGCTCGGCCAGCCGGGTCTCCGGGTACTGGCTGAGGAGGTCCCCGTACAGCACCTGCCGCACGCCCCCAACGTTGACGACGATCTCGATGTCGTTGCCGGCCCGGGAGTCCTGGCTGCCCGGCTCCGGGAGGCTGCGCTCCCCGGCCGCGTCCATCCTCCCGGCGAGCGCCCGCTCAGCCTCGGCTCCGCGCCCCGCCGTCGCCGCAGCCGCCAGCTCCGGGTCCCGCGGGTCCCAGCCCCGCGCCGCCCTCGGGGAAGCCCGCCGGCGCCCGCCTGCCTGGAGGGGCGCTCACAGCGGGCGGCAGGCGGCAGGGGCGCGCCGCGGGGGAGGCATGCACCCGGTGGCCGCGGGGCTCCGGCCGGGCATGCGGGCGCCGGGGCGCGCGGGCGGGGGGGCTCTCGCGGCCACCGGCCTCGCCCTGGGCACTCACCCCGCTCCCGGGCGGCGCGACCCGCCGCTTCGGCTCGGCCTCCTGCGGGACCAGGGTCCCCTCTCGGGCGGCGGTCCCCCGCTCCGGGGCGCGCGGGCAGCGGCGGGCAGGTCCCGGAGCTGAGCCGATCCCCGCCGGCGCCTCCCGCGCGGGACGAGTGGCGGAGCGGCGAGACCCACGCAGTCCGCCGAGGTGTGCGGAGAGCGAACTTGGGCTTGCTTTGCCCACGCCGTTTCTAAACACAATAGGAATTCCAGCCTGACGTCAAGAGCTTTTCCAACTGTACCCTCTTCTGGTGAAATTCTGCAAGGCACGCGCGGCAGCTGCGGGGAACGGGTTAACCCTTGGGCGGATCGGACCAGCTGCCGCCGCCGCCTCGGCCACCACCAGCGCGCGACCGCCCGCCCCTCCTGGGTGCAGAGGGTCACCGGGGGACCAGCAGCTCAGGCTTTCAAGTGGCTGGCGGCTCAGGCTGGAAAGTTAGAGAAGACCGATGGGGAAGGAGCACGGCTGCCTGTTGCCTGGCGGGAATACAGGCCCAAGAGAGCCCCTTCTGAGGCTGCTCCCGTCTGCGTCCCTGGTCCCTCCTTGTCTCAGATTGCCCTCCCTCCCCAGCCCCCCCCCCCCCGCAGCGGCCCATCCTGCCTGGTCCTTGAAGGTTCCCTACACCCCCTAACGCTGCTCCCCTGTGGGCCACACCTTTTCACCTTCTCGGTGAAGGAGACAAGGGACTGGCCCAAGGTCACACAGTGCAATGGAAGCAGAGCCCACATGGGCCCCACTTCATCCAGAGAGCTTCCTGTGGTCCTGGCTGATGGATCCACGCTGGACTAGCAGGTGGAAATTCCGCCTTGAAGTTCTTGCTGTCCACACCGCCACCACTGTCTCCTAGAGCCCTTACAAACCCGGGCTCCTGCCTCGGGATTCCCTGTTCTGCCTGTTCTTCCCACACCCTCCGGCTGCTACCCCGCTTGTGGCCATAGCTGTCTTTCAGCCGCTCACATGCCTGAACCTTTGCACTGGCTTGCGGCATGATCTACGTTGTAAATTATTGAGTATCATCTGTGACCTGGAGACTGTGTTTAAAAAAATATTCTGGGGGCCCCTGGGTGGTTCAGATGGTTAAGCATCTGCCTTCAGCTCAGGTCACAGTCTCCAGGTCCTGGAATCAAGCCCCACGGGGGGCTCACAGCTCCCTGGGGAGTCTGTATCTCCCTCTGCCTCTCCCACTGCTTGTGCTTTCTCTTCCTGTCTCTCTCAAATGAATAAATAAAATCAGTTGGTTAATCATCTGCCTTTGGCTCAGGTCATGTTCCCAGGGTCCTGGGATGGAGCCCCACATCTCTGGCTGCCTGCTCAATGGGGTGCCTGGTTCTCCCTCTCCCTCTGTCTGCCATTCCCCCCGCTTGTGCTCTCCCTCTGTCTCTGTCAAATAAATAAATAAAGTCTTAAAAATATATATTCTAAAGGGAAAGGTGACTAGCAGAGCCCAGAGGATTTTTAAGGCAGTGAAACTATCCTGATGATATATCGTAATGGTAGATACGTTTCATTTTACATTTGTTAAACCCACAGAACGTACAACAGCAAGAGTGAATACCAGTGTAAACTATGGACTTTGGGTGGTAATGCCGGGTCACCATAGGTTCATTGGTTGAAACAAACGGGCCACTCTGGTGGGGGATATTAATAATGGGGGAAACTGAGTGGGTGCAGAGCCCGGGGTATGCCAGAACTCCCTGTACTTTCTGCTCAACTTTGCTGTGACCTAAACTGTTCTGAAAAAATAAAGTCTATTAAAAATATATTCTGTAGACTCATCATCAGGGAAATGGCAATCAAAATCACAGTGCGATCTCACCACACACCTGTCAGAATGGTTAAAATCAAAACCACGAGAAACAACAGGTGTTGGTGAGGATGTGGAGAGAAAGAAACCCTTCTGCACAGTTGGTGGGAATTCAAAGGGTGCAGCCACGATGGAAAACAGTATGGAAAGAGTCCTCAAAATATTAAAAATAGAGCTACCTTATGATCCAGTAATTGTCCTCCTGGATATTTACCCAAAGAATATGAAAACAGAAATTTGAAAAGATGCATGTACCCCTATGTTGAGAGCTGAATTAGCTACAATAGCCAAATTATTGAAGCTGCTCAAGTATGTACTGACTGATAGATGGATAAAGAAGACGTGGTGTATCTATACGATGGAATATTACGCAGCCATGAAAAAGAATGAAATCTTGCCATTTACAACAACATGGATGGAGTCAGAGAGTACAATGCTACATGAAGTAAGGCAGTCAGAAAAGGTCAAATACCACACGATTTCACTCATACCTGGAATTTAAGAAACAAAGCAATGAACAAAGAGGAAAAAAAGAGACAAACAGAAACCAGAGAGAACAAACTGGTGGTGACCATAGGGAAGGCGGGTGGGGCAATGGATGAAATAGATTATGAAGGATCAGGATAGATGAGCCCTGAAGAGTATCCAGAATTGTTGAATCACTATGTTGTACACCTGAAACTAATGTAGCACTATATGTTGACCACACTGGAATTAAAATTTACACATACACACATGCACATTCTGTAAGCTGGATTTTTTTAACCCTAAGTTTCTGTGCAGTAATGGATCATGAAATCAATTTGCTGGCTCGCTCATTTTTTTTCTTTACTGAGCTCGTATAAAAAATGAAGATATTAGACTACATCACACAAAATAAGTATTGCTTGGTGAAATTTTTTTTACGGATTTATTTCCTTTCCATTTAAAATCAGCCTGCAACCTTTTACTACAGGGTAAGAAGTGGAGATTCAGAAAAGTTGAATAATAATAATATTTATTTTAAGGGAACCATGAGCCAAGTGCTTTCTGAGCGCTTTGCGCTTGGCTCATTTAATTCCCATGTGTGACTCTCTGAGGAAATAAGATGTCAGATAAGATTGCTCAGCTGGCAGGTGGCAAAGTTGGAGGTCTGAACCCCCATAGCCTGCTACCTAGCCTACACGCTTCACCTCCCATATTCTGGTCATACAGCTGGTAACCACAGAGCTGAGCTTTGAACTGAGGCCTGCCAGGCGCTGAGGCCAAAACGCGGTCGCGCGTAGGAGAGCACGTTCCCGCCTACACACACCCCGTATTCGTGTTCCGATCCCTACGCCCATGACCGTCCTTCTCAGTTGTTCCGTAGTTAACCTCCAGCCCTTCGTACAAATTGCATCTCACTGTAAGCTTAATGGGCTTTAAAACCCCCATTCATTTATTCACACATTTATTGAGCTCCAACGGAAAGCACACACATACACATCCCACCCTGGGTGTGGGGGCTGGGTTCATACTCCAGTAGAGAATATGTTTTTTGTAACGATTAGTTTACATGAATCAGTGTAGCTGAGAGGTTTGTGCAAGGAGTGGCGATTCTTGAATTTCCCTACAGGGGGCGCTTTGGGGTGCCTGACCCTCCTCCCGCGCCCCTCCCCCCGCACGCCAGCCACCTCTCGGCAAGCTGTCTAGGTCCAAGATGCTGCCTAAGCGCAGGTGTTCCCTCTGGCCAGAAGCCAGAACTCCGAGGAGGGGAGAGGGGAGAGGTGAGGCAGCCGCCCGAGCCCTGCCTGGGGGGGGGGGGGGCGGGGGGAAGCCCCAGCATTTCAGAGAGGAGAGCAGAAGGCTACATGTACTGACCTCACCAAATCTGCCAGTCCCTCGCACCAGCCCCTTAACCTCCTTCCTAAAGCCTGGCAAGCTTCA
>PITA01000599.1:146650-249688 GCA_004023965.1 Spilogale gracilis
CCCTCTAGAGGGACTGTATTTGGAGAAGGGGCCTTTCAGAACAGAGTTCAGGTAAAAAAAAAAAAAGTGAGGCCCAAATCTTATAGAATCGCTGTCCTTTTAAGAAACGACACCAGAGATCTCTCTCCTCCACACACAGAGGAAAAACTATGTGAAGACACAGCAAGAAGGTAGCCATCTACAAGCCAGGAAGGGAGTCCTCACCAGAAAGAGTAATAGGACCTTGATCTTGGACTTCCAGCTACCAGAAGGGTTTTGTTACAGCAGCGCAAGCTGACTGACACATGCTTCCTGCTCCTTTGCACCTGTCACATCTCCCCTAGACCTCCTGCATCTCCACAGCTGTGGACACAGGTACTTCCTCATTTGACCCTTAGACTCTGTCTGGATTTTGTCTGGAAGGTTAGACTGAAATTCCACAGGTTAAAAAAAAAATCCATTAGTTGTCTTCTCATCAAGGGTCACTGATGTATAGACACTTGAGCAGGAGGCTAGACCCATCAAGAATCTGCTGAAGGATCTAACCAGTGGGGCAAAAAAAGTCTGGACTTTTTGGCTAAAAATAGAAAGGATCATGCTGTGATATGTTCAGTCCTGCATAAGACTTCTATTAGAATTGCACATTTCATGATATCAAGGGGGGTGGGGAACACAAAGCCTTCCATTAGGCACAAGAAGCAATAGCAATTTTAACTCGTGTAGGCTTTTCATTTAAATAGGGACGGGGAAAAAAACCCCACAGTCTATTTAGGCATTATGGGGAGTGATTGTTTAAGCTAGAATTTTCTTTATTAAATATGTATTTTTTTATTTGTTGAACAATAACATTTTGGGCTACAGAATGCTTGATTTCCATGGCGCTAATTAAAACCAGCACATGTGTATCTAAGTGATTTGTCTAGACAACGAATGATACAAGCTGTAATCTATTCCCTTTTTATGGAATAATCAGTTCTGTTCAGGTGAGATTGCTTTGTGTTTTTCTGAATTTAATAATACCTTTCATTAGGATTCACTTCTGTACTCCATTGGAAATTTACATTTCATTATTGGCTGTGCACCTCTCCATGCAGTAAGCTGCTCCTGAGGCCCCAAGGAGTTGATTGACCAGAAACTCACTGACTCCTGTCTGAATAAACTGTCCCTGGGGGTCCAGTGTAGGAGGCTGGCTGGGCGGAAGGGTGTTGCATCGAGAACAGGGGTAGAGGAGACAATGATGTAAAGCTGAATCATCAGGAAATATCACTTTTGTCCTAGCTCCTGAGCTTTTTTTCTTTTCTATGCCTCAGGTTTTTCATCTGCAAAATGGAACTAGTGAGATTTCCTTCCCAAGTGCAAGATTTTATAAGGAACAAGTAAAATAATGGGTGTGAACAGGCTTCATGAGCTAGAAGATGTTGAGCATGTGAAGGCAAAGGGGGGGAAGAAAGTAGGGACTTGGACTTCTTGTATGCCAGTCCTTCTGTGGGCAAGTGCCTTTGCACCCCACGCCTCCTCCAGGGTCCCTGGCTCCATTCACTGTGACTCATCCAGTTCAGGTCATGAGTGGGAGGACTGTGCACATGACAAAGCCACCACACGTCCCAGATATGTACAAAGATGTCAGCGATGCTGTGCCAGGACAGCTGCCCTCGATGCTGGAGGGTAGTACCCTCTCTGGGCCTGAGATTAAGTTGCTTTGACCTTCTTAAAAGAGAAGCACATTTAGAAAACAGACAATAGGGGGGACTCTTATGCTTCAGGCTCCACCAGTTCAGAGTAGAGCAATCCCCAGGAGAGGGGTGGGTGCTCTTTGCTTTTGAACTTTCTTTTAAAGCACACTGGGAGTATAAAAGAAAATTCTCTTTTAAATAGATTTATTTATTTGAGAGAGAGCATGTGTGTAGGGGGAAGGAGAGAGGGAGAAAGAGAGAGAGAGAACCCAAAGCAGATTTCCTGCTGAGTGCAAAGCCCAATGTGGGGGCGCAGTGGGGGGGGGGAGTCTCAAGTCCACAGTTCATGAAATCAAGACCTGAGCTGAAAACACAAGTCAGACGCTTAACCAACTGAAACACCCAGTTTCCCTGAAAACTCTTTCAAAAACAAGTCCTTCAGCATTTTCCTCTGAATTGCAAAATCAATATATACTCATTGTAAAAATTTGAAAAATGGGAAATGCTATATTTGCATTCCTCAACTGCCTATTCCCCAGGGGTCAGTGTTGTGCATAGCATATTAGTTTTCTGTTCCTGTGTCATGAATTATGACAAACTCAGCAATTTAAAATGACAAACATTTATTATCTTAAAGTTTCCATAAGCCTTGTTGAGTCTTAGCTGGGTCCTCTGCTCAAAGTCTCACAAGGCTGCAAAGTGTTAACTGGAGCTGGGGTCTCATCTGATGTTAAGGCCCCTCTTCCCTGCTCATGTGACAAAATTTCCTTGCAATCATAGGACTCATGGAGGCTTGATATTCTTTATTAATAATGGAGGCTAGCAGGAGAACCTCTTTGGTCTCAGGAAAGATCTAACTCCTCTTTCAAGAGACTTACCTAATAAGGCCAGGCCCACCCAGAAGCATCACCCTTTAATTAACTCAAAGATACACTATTACATTACTATTTACATTAGCACCCTCCCTCAAAAGAAATACTTCAGTATGCATCTGACAAAATTTAAACAAGTTCTGTATGAGGAAAACTACAAAACTCTGATGAACTAAATATACAGAAAGTTATCCCATGTTCATGGATAGGAAGATTCACTTTATCAAGATGTCAGTTCTTCCCAACTTGATCTATAAATTTGATACGATCCCAATCAAAATCCCAGCAAGTTATTCTGTAGATATTGGCAAAATCATTCTAAAGTTTATATGGAGAGGCAAAAGGTTCATAATAGCCAACTCAATGTTGAAGGAGAAGAACAAAGTCAGAGGACTGACACTATCTGACTTTAAAACTTACTATAAAGTTACAGTAATCAAGACAGTGTGGCAGTAGAAAAAAAAATCAACAAATGTATCAGTGGATTAGAATAGAGAGCCCAGCAATAGACCAACATAAACATAGTCATCTGTTCTTTGACCAAAGAACAACGGCAATACAAAACAAAGATTAGTCTTTCCAACAAATAGTGCTGCAACAACTGCACTTAACTAAAACTAAAACCTTCTGCTCTGAAAAATATCAAAAGAATTAGAAGATGAGCCACAGACTGAGAGAAATATATTTGCAAAAACTCATCTGATAAAGGACCGTTATCCAAAACATACCAAGAACTCTTTAAAACTCAACCATAAGAGAACAAATAACCTGATTTTAAAATAGGGTACATGAGAATTCTATACTTTCCACTCAATTTTGCTACACACCTACAACTGCCTTAAAATTAAGTTTATTAAATTTTTAAAGTAAGTGATGACTTTAAAACAAATCTATGTGGGTATGTATATCCAAGTCCATTGTCTATCCTGAAGATTAGATGCCTTGCAGGAAACCCCATCCCCAGCTCAGCACAGGGGAAAGGGAACTTAAGATATGGAAACAGCCAGAACTCCCTGATACCCTCATGGAATTCAGCAAAGGGCTCCCCACACATGTGGGCTCAGCCCCTGAGGTTAATACACCTTCAGAGCCCCTCAGGGTCCCACCCTGGGAAGCATTTGACAGATGCTTGTCTCTCGGTGTCCCCAACTCCGCATCTGCTCCTGGCCAGACAATGGGAAGTGAGGGGGTGTCATGGGTCAGAGGAGGAGAGAGAAGGCATGGTGTAGAAAAAGGAAAGTGGTGTAGGCTGAACCGGGCGCAGAGTGGGAGGTGGGACAGATAGAGGGCGGGAAGGCGGATGGGAATAAAGAGAGAAAATTCAGGAATGTCTTCTCATGTTTTGAAGAAAATGTCATGTCAGGTAGGACTTGATAATTACAGTCATTTGTGGGATGTTTCGGTGCAAGGGAACCAAATAATTATGATGTCATGAGCTCAGTGCCTTTCTCCCACGTCAGCAGCAAGTCATCAATATATGGTGTCAGTGTCCTTGGGAGCCTCCTGTTCACTAGTCACACCATGGGCTGCACAAGCAGAATCCTACAGGGAGCAGAAGTTGCTTCCTCGTCTAATTGTAACAATTGAATAGGACTTCCCAGGTATACAGCTGGTCCCTGGGAGATGCCAAGTTTCCAGAAAACTTGGAGCCCCAGCACTTCAGAACTGGAATGAAACAGACCATTTAGGTCAAATTTTTACCCACTGTATCTGTCTTAGCAGCCACTCAGTCTCAATTTGGATGCCCCTAGAGATGGGAAGTTCATCCTATGAAGGGAACAGAGAGTGGTACAAGATGAAAACTCTTAAGAAGAAAAGAGGCCTTGGTCTTCCTTCTGATGGTGAAGTCATTCCACACCCTGAGGTCATGAAGGCAGTATCTTTCTAGACAGGTTGGATCTCTAGCCAAAAACTAAGCTTTGAGTCCCACCTCTGCCATGGACTAGCTATGTGACCTTGAACAAGTCACTTTGCCTCCTTGAGTTTCAGTTGCCTCTTCTACAACATAGAGATAATACTGACTAGACCCACATCAGATGGTTATTTTGAACAATAAAGAAAGCGCATTGTGAACTGTGATGGGCAGAGTTCCTATCATGGCAACTATTTTTTATAATATTGGCATTGAAATGAGACCTAAGTAATCAGAATCAAATTTCTTTGCTTTCCAGGGCCAATATATAAGTGAGCTCTAAAGTTCTTGTCTGTAGAAACATGCTGACAGCCAGATGGAAAAGGAAACAGAAAAAGGTTGGGTATTAGGAAGATGCCCACACCCAGATTTTGTCTCAGTGTGTTGTGAGTGCACTAACACAACATTGCTCACCGTGTTCACCTCACCAGCTTTTGTTCCACTGCCCCCCAGTGTGTAGTAACCTTAGAGCTCAGATAGGATGACTCTCACCCCACCTTCAAAGGGATTCCCTTCAGTCTGAGCCACTAAGATCACCCCCATGAATGTTCTAGGGAAAGGTGAATGGCTCAGACTCAAATCTCTAACAGTATTTCCTTGACCATGGGAATGAGGAGTGGACAGGATCTAAGTTGCTCCAACCAAAGTATAGCAAAAAATGTTTGCTGGATGGCTTAGGCTAGACAAGCTCCCTCTCCTTTTGGATGTGAACCTGCAAGCATAGTTTTTCTGAAAGCTGATGGCATTCATCTTTCAACCTTGAGAACATCCAGCCTTCAGATGAAGCAGACGTGGTCAAAGACGGAATGGAGAGTCAGATGCGAATGTCCTAGTAGCATTAAAACACTAGATCAAACTGATCCTGAAGCTAGAACTTGTCTTGATTTTTTTAGTTGAGGGAGTCAATTGACTCTTTTATTGCTTAAACCACTTTAGGTTGCAAATTTCAGCATCACCATTGCCAAATTTTGTTTAAGAAAATGTAATCATTACATGAGACTTAAGATATGCAATTGGTTGAATGGAAGCTAGCAAGTAGATAGGATTTGGAGTCGATATGTTAGCTTCTTGGTTTGCACATGCAAACAGGTATTTAACAGTGATCTGTGGTTCCTTGGGATACAGGCCATGTTTTACCAAGGGCATAGCATAGATACTGAGGTGGCCAGTGGCTTCTTACAGCCTTCCATGGGGTCCTTCAAGGAGACAAGCCTAGAGCTGAGGCAGACCCATCTGAAAGTAAAACACAAGAGAGAAAATGTAACTTTACTAAGGGAGGACTTCTCTGCTCTTTTATCAAAAATGGACTTCTAGCCAAAGACCCAAAGACCCAAAGACCCAAAGACCAAGGAATCTGGAGATTTCAGAGCTAGAGAATTTACATTCTCTTAAAAATTCTTCTTAATTAGGAGCAGAAATGGGACAGGAAGTATAGCAGAAGAGAGAATCCATTTGGGTCCTGTGATTCTTTTTCTGGGACCCATTGGACAGGGATGGAACAGAAATGTTACAGACAGGGCCACTGGAACATCTGGGAGATAGGCAGCCATCCTAATTTCCACAGCTGATCCTAGAGCAGGTTTTGCTGTGTGGGATGCGACAGGAGGTGGAGAGGACGAGATGGGAGTGAGCCTGAGTCTGGATAGGAAGAAAATAGAGAAAGCCCACTAGAAGGATCTAGAAAGATAAGAAAGTCTTCAAACAGTAAAACTCAGTAGCCAGGAAATAATCCCTGACCAATTTGCCTACAGTCCAGCCAGGGGCTGCTAGTGGCCAAGAACACAGCTCTCATTGATCAAGCTGAAAATTTGGGCTCAGGGTATTCCTGGGGGCCCCAAAGGCCAAAGCAGGCTGGAATGCTCAGATCTGGTGTGACAGGCCAGCATCAAGTTGCATGATAACTGGGAGAGAAGGACTGTGGCTGTAAGTGGGAGAAGCAAGCAAGCAGATGGTGACTGGAAGGTCAAGGGAAGAATAGCATTGTGGCAGGAAATGGGGTGGGCAAGGGGTCTGGACAAAGAAAGCCCAGCAAGAAGGCACAGCTGTCCCTTGGATGTAGGCCTGGGGGGAGGGGGGTAGCTACAGGAATTACTACCCACGCAAGGCCACTTTCCCAGGCAACATGACCCTGGGGGCTGCAGTACTCAGAGTCCAAGACACTGACCACCATGGGAGTGCAGCCTGGGAGCATGAGGGCAGCGTCCTTTCCCTCAGAGCCTTGCCCCATTAACTGCCATATCTGCCGGCCTCTCTCCCTGGCCCCCACCCAATTAGGACCTTAACGAAAACCATTTTCAGGCAAAAAGTATAGAGATCTGAAATCCACAAAAGCATTCATGCGTGTCTATAAATTACACCAAATATTTCCAGTCATGTATGTGGGGAAACGGCAGACAGAGCAGATGAAGAGAAGCTCAAAAAAGTCCCATGATACATTTATATATACACACATACATAAATATATATATTCCTAAGGATGTGCCTACAAATAATCTGTATATTTCCACCTATGAAAAGCCTCCAGGTTTCATGCAGCCATCAGACTCCCACCCCACCCTCCCATGGAAACACGGTTTGGAGAGGCAGTGAGAAGGGACATTATTTTGGTCCAGGAAGAAAGAAAGACTGAGACTCAGGTGGTGCTGTCTTCTGTGGAGAAGAATCCAGTCTTAGATTCCACACATTCAAATTCAAATTCATCCTCATGCCCTCTCCTGAGCCCCTGTCTCCCAGTCACCCAGGCCAGGCACTCTGGTTTATCCTCTACTTACCAAAGGGATCTTTGAAAATCAAGCCTTTGTGTGTGTTTTTAAGATTTTATTTATTTATTCGTCAGAGAGAGAGAGAAAGAGCACAAGAAGGGAGCACCAGGCTCCCCAATGAGCAGGGACTGAGGCAGGACTGATCTCCAGGATCATGACCTGAGCCCAAGGCTGACGATTAACTGAGCCACCCAAGTGCCCAAAACTTCAAGTCTTCTGTGGCACCCCTACTCTGAAGCCTTCAGTGGTTCTCTGCTAGACTCTCAGTCAAGTTCAAGACCCTCAGTGTTGCTCTCAAGGCCACACCAAGCACTGGCTCCCAAACTGGGTGCAGTTCCTGGCCCTCAGGTCTTTCTGCATATGCTTCCTGACCCCCTCTGTTAGATGCCCGGTTGATTCCTCTTCAACCTGCAAACCTGAGTCTCATCTCCATGGACTTTTGTCTGATCCCCAAGACATGTGGTACCCCCCCCAGATTCCTGGGGCCTCTTTGACCTGGAGCGATCATTGATTACACATGTGTCTGTCTCCTTCTATGGACAGTGAGCTACTTGAGGGCAGATGCCCTGTATTTTGTCTTTGTGTCCTCAGCACCCAGAATAAGATCTGGAGAATTTTTGAGGAATGAAGGGATGGATGGATGGATGGATGGATGGATGGATGGACAGATGGATGATGGATATCCAGATGGATGGATGGACAGATGAATGATGGATGGATGGATGGATGGATGGATGGACAGATGGATGATGGATGGATGGATGCATGGATGGACAGATGATGGATGGTGAATGGATAGATGAACGGATAGGTAGGTGGATGGATGGATGATGGATGGAGAGGTGCCAAAGAGTCTAATTTGAGGAACTATGCAGATAGGGGAAGTGGAATGTACATAGAGAAGAGAATTCTTCCCTGCATGGCATGTGGAAGATGTTCCACAATGAAGAACATGAGGTTCCTCTCCACATTCTCTTGCAAGGAACTCACCAGACAGGTAGCATGGGAAACGAACAGGAGGGCAGTAGCCCGGGCAGGCAGAGAACTGGTTCCGAACACGGCTTTTTCACTAAGCAGCCATGTGGTCTCAGGCAAGTCACAAATCCCCGCAGCTGTGATTTCTCACTGGATGAACTCACTTGGCCTTCCTTGCTCTGGAATGCTCGTTGTGAAATGCGTCCCACTGGCCCAGGGTTTCTATCCCAGCCCCAGTCCCACTGTTGCCTGCTGTGTGACACATGGAATTGCCCATCCTCTCTGAACTGCCTAGTCCTCAGGTTATAAGCCCAACTGGGAGCGTCCTACAGGGGTGGGAGGAGAGGGCCCTGAAAGGGCCCTGTGCAGGTGTGGTCCTACAGTTTCCAGGGGGTGAAGGAAGGGCCCTGAGTGCTGGGTGGCCCACGGTTGCCACCTGAGGTGTCCTATGTGTATGTGCACCAACGCTCTCCAAGGCCGAGTGTGTGCTAGCATTCCCAGCAAAGTCTGGAAGCAGGGCTGTTGTGCGCCCCTTGCATTCTGTACCAGAACCAAGACTCCTGGCAGAGGAGCCGAGTGGGAGCTGCCTACAGCCAGCTGTACGATGGACCAGCATTCGGTCTGGACAGTACCGTGCCTGGCAGACAGTGCCTCCTCCCCACCCGGGGTCACCGACCGAGCCTGCCTGCCTGCCCTGCTCTCATCACTAACTCACTCTTCGACAAGGGCTGGCCAGCGTCATCGCCCCTTCCCAGGACAGGGAAGAGGACCAGCAAGAGTATAGTCAGAGGAGGCGGGGGCTGCTGCGGGGGCTCACTGTGCCAGAGGTCAGGGCCGGGTAGAGAGGGACACCGGAGGACCCTAGAGAGAAGGAACAGGGAGAGGGCAAGCCCCCCAGCCCCGTGGGGAGCCCTGGGGTGTATTCGGCCTGCAGAATGGTGCAGGATGGCTGGACTCTGAAGCCCTTCCTTGATCAGCCACTGAAAGTGGACCGTCCTGGGAAGGGGGCGCTCTGGCTGAGGGGGCTCTCCGTAGCTGCAGCGGGCCCGGGAAAGAGCGGACAGCTGCAGCCACAGCCCTTGCTGGCGGAGGACCAGAGTGGCACAGCTCCCGGTCCTCCACAGAGCTGAGGAATTGCCAGGTCCCTGATCTTTTTAAGGAAGATTCATTTCACCCAGCTTTTGAGCCAAATAAGGGCAACAGCATCACGGCTCTGTCCTCCAAGGCTTTAAAACCACAGGTCTGTGCTTCGATCTCCAGGAAGGCGAGCACACACTTGGCAGAGACAGTCTGTCCCATGTGACACCGGGTACAGGCCTGGGGGGGGGGGGGTGCTTCAAAGAGTGGGCGGCTGCCGTGCACCTGGGCTCCTACCAGGAGCTAAGCAGGGGACGTGGCCAGCCTGAGCCCTCACACGGCAGCTCACGTTTCCCATAACCCCTGGGATCGACTCCACACTTAGAAAATATGCACAGATTACTGGCAGCGAGGTGTTAAGGAGGTTTTCCAACATAGTCAAGACATGTAGAGACTGAATCGGTCCAGATCTGTCCCTTCAGATTGGCCTAGCCTCCAGCTCTAGGGCTTTCTGTAGGACTGCAGTCTGGGGCCCCACCATTGTTCAGTCTCAGCCACACCTCCTCCAGGGAGGCCATGGGCATGGCCACGGGGGGCCGGCCCTAGACCGTACTGTCTGGACTTGTGCTCTACCTGTCATTGCCTGAGCCCACTGTGGCCATAGCCACATCCCCCGGCTCCTCCTGCCGCTTCTGGGCTCAGATGGAACCCCGTGTGGTTTCCCCCGTGGTGGGCCCTAGGGCTCAATGACATGACCCGGAACTGGGGAAGAGTCGAAAACCATGAGGGTACTAACATTTAACTCCAGGAGACAGGAGCGGCCTGGGTGGCTGATGACTCCCTTGCCCTCCCTAGGAACCCCCAGCAGGATGGTTGTTCACGCGGCCTCTTCAGATGCACCAAGTGCCTTTGAAATCAGCTCCCTTTTTGTGAGGCTGCTTTGGCTGGGCCTCTCCTGCGTCGCTTCATATCTACCTCCCCACTTCCTTGTCTCACTTCCCTTCCCCTCATCCTTGCCTCCCTGGAATCGCAATATCTCCATCCCTCCCCAAAAAGTCTTGCCGCAGGCTCTGTTTTCTAGAGAATCTGGGCTAAAGCAGAGCTATTCCTAGACAGAGCTAAAGCTGGGTGTCCTACAATTTGACTCCATTCGGACTCTCACAGCCTGGAGGGAGCGTCCGATCCCACGGGGTAAGAGCTTCGCCCCAGAAGACAGCCGGCCACCCGCCGCTTCAGATGCTAGCTGAGAGGCTAGGGCATCACCTGCCTTCTGACCAACAGCCAATACATGAGCACTTCCCACCACCCCCTCCTCGGGTTCAATCAATTTGCTAGAGCAGCACACAGAACTCAGAGAAACATTTTGCTCGCTAGATTACTTGATTATTATAAAAGGATATAACTCAGGAACAAGCAGGTAGAAGAGATGCACAGGGCCAGGGAGGAGAAAGGGGGAGGGCCTGCCCTGCCATCTCCAAGTATATGGCCCTCCTAGGGCTTCACGTGTGCCTCGGCCCGGAAGCACTCCAAACCTTCCCTCGCCTCCTGGGTTTTTATGGAGCTTCATCACTTAGACACAGCGGATGACATCATCGACCACCCCGTTAACGTAACAGGATGCCTTCATTGCTCCCATCATTCACAAAATTCTAAGGGTTTGGGGAGCTAAACGCCAAGAATGGAGCAAAGGCCAAAAATATGTGACCTCATTTCAGAGGGTCTTTGCCGTTAAAATCAGTATAAGGTGAAGTACGAGTCATGCTGCACACTTGTCCGGTGTGACTGGTGTCCTCACAAGGCACAGGTCGCTGTTCCCACTGCCACCTCTCAGAGCGGCAGGGCGGGGGCTCCTCTCTGGGACAGCGTGTGGCTTCTAGTATCTGTTCCTCTCCTTCTTCTGTCCAAGTCGTTTAACCAGTCTGATCAGTATGCAAGTTAATAACTGGACGGATCAGAATTGAAAGTACATCGAAGGATCCTGCGAGGAACAGATGAGTCAACGAATGTGAAAATTCTCAAAAACCAAAGGTGCTGGGCACCTGGGTGGCTCCGTCGGTTAAGCATCCGACTCTGGATTTCAGCTCAGGTCATGATTTCAGGGTCATGAGATGGAGCCCCACAGCAGGCTCTGCAATGGGGAGCCTGCCTGAGGTTCTCTCTCTCTCCCTTCTTCCCTACCCCTGCTCACTCTCTCTCTCTTTCTCAAAACAACAAACAAACCCCAAAACAAAATGAAACAAAAACCAAAAGTGCTGCCCAGCATTCTTCATTATGTTATCCTCCTGACCACGTGAACCTATCTGTGTAAGAACCACTCGGGCACTTCAAGGGGAACAATAACCCACTGGCATGTGCAACTATGTCCCATATGACCATGACCTTCTCAGCAACGCCTTGACCACTGGGTGTTTAACTGATTGCAGAAATAGTCCTGAAATAGTTTATGATCAACAGACCTTCTAAGGTTACCTTCTCATTGTTTTGCTTTGTAGGAAGTAACTATGGAGATAAAACTAACTGTTAAAAAATAACCCCCTTTGCCCACAGGACGTTCCCAGGAATGTCATGCCCAGGTTTGGCACTAATGTGCACGGCTCTGGGTCCATCACCGAATGAGCTTCCGTCACTCATCAGGCATCTGTCGGCCGAATGCTGAAATCTAGCATGTAAACCCACAGACATTAGCCCAGATAAACACCACCTGCCTCTTCATTTTTCTCAGACGGCTTTTCAATCCCTCCAAATTGGAAGGAAATGTGCTTCCTAGGCACTGAGCCCTTCTTGAGGGATGTTTCTTGCCATGGGAGCGGAATCCCCTCCTGTGCTAGCCCCCTGCTTTGACAGGTGTTAATTACATCCTTGATCGGAGAGAAACATCCACAGGCTTCAGCAAGGAGGGAGGCAGCAATTTGCAGCTCAGCAGGCAGCGGAAGGGGAATTGCTGGAGTCTTGCAGGCCACGAATCACTGTGACTCCCTCCCCTCAGCAAACAGACAGGCTCCCCTTGTGTGTCTGGAACACATAGGGGTGTGGAGGGCAGCCTCTAGGAGGAAGGCCCTAGAACCCTCGGTGTTCCTCTTCCTCGTATGTGATCTTTCGTTCTCTTTCCACCCAAAGAGTCAGGTCTATTGAATTGTTACACTGCACAATCCTGGATTGACCATCCCAAAAGTCTTTCCATAGGCCTATGGCCCTCTCGGTAGCGGTGCCCGTCGTGACTTGTGCCTCACATCTATTCCATTTGATGTGCGGAATGCTTAGGTGCCTTTGCAGAAATATTGTCGTGCTTGCTTTCAGGGGGCTGCCCGGACGGCTAGACCTCCTGGTGATATTGCACAACATACAGAATATAGGTTGCATTACATTTTTTTTAAATTTGAAAAAAAAAAAGATCTTATTCCAAAACACATCCAGCACTGAGAAATTATCAATTTGTACTCAGGCGACAGCTGAGACCTGCCCAACTCTGGGTACCCAGACTCAAATGAACCCTTACCAGACAGACAAGAGCACAACCGGAGAGTTTTCCCCATGTCCCTACATGTTGGTCATTTCTACCCACGCATTGTTCCCTGAGGGTAAGAATAAGGAAGGCACACCTGATCTCATCTCTCTGTTGTCTGCCCACTTTCCCATCGGGGACTCAGCTTCCCCTTCGATCAGGTGAGGGCCTCCATTTCCTAACATCTAGTCCTTCAGTGTTCTTGGGCTCTGACACACTAACCGCGAATCCCAGTGTTGCATCCCCTCAAAGTTATATTGATGTTTTAGCCCCGTGTGCCTGTATTTGGAGATGGGGCCTCAAGGAAGTAATTCAGTTTCAGTGAGGTCTTAAGAGTGATCAGTAGGAGTGGTGTTCTGAGAAGAAGAGACACCAGAGAGCTCCCTTTCTGTCTCCCTGCCCTGAGAGCATGCTTCATGAAGGTAGCCATCTTCAAGCCAGGAAGAGGGCTCTCAGGGAGACCAAGCCAGCAGCACCTTTATCTTAGACATCGAACTTCCAGACCGTGAGAACTCAATTTCTGCTAAGTCCCCCCAGGATTTTGTTACGGCAGCCTGAACAGACTAAGGCAGAGGGTAATTGTTCTAGTTTTACAGATGAGAAGAGCAAGTTCAGAAAGGAGACATCGAGTCTTGAAGGTTGAGTGGGAAATTCACAAGCACCTGGGGGAAGGGAACACCCTTCGGCTAGAACCACAGAGGGGCAAGGAGGTACAGAGAGGCCCGCATGTTCGGAGGACAAGGCAGTGCCCAGGGGACAGGACTCAGGTCACATCCTAAGGCAGCCACAGGCTTTGGGAAAAATTGGGATATATGGTCTTGTATGATTCTGTAAATGGGCTTCAGTCTGGGAGGCGGGGAGGGGGTGGCCCAGTGCAAAGGCCTCAGTCCTGAGGATGTCCATGGGCTCTATCTGGTCAGCAATACCTGAGGTTCTTCTCACCTGAACACAGTGTTATGAAACCCAAGTGGGGAGTGGGGGGCACCTGAGCGCTCGGTGGGGTGCTGGTTGAACATCCAACTCTTGATTTTGGCTCAGGTCATGGTCTCTGCAGGGAGTCTGCTTGAGATTCTCTCTCTCTCTCTCTCTCTCTCTCTCTCTCTCTCTCTCTCTCGCTTTCAAATAAATGTCTTTAAAAAAAAAGACAACCAAAGGAATAAGGATAGTTGGGGAATGCTGAACTCACAGCACGGAATAAGCAGAACTTACTAAGTCATCAGTTTACCCCACGTAAACCCCTGTAAACCCTGTTTACAGCTACTCTCTTTGCTGGTGATTGTACATGCGATGTCCCTTTCCTCTTCCTTGCTACTGTTTTCTGCATTAACTACAAATCTACTCTTCATCTCAGGAAGAGCCACAGGGAACATCTCAGCGCCCCAAACTGAAATATGTTATAAAAGAGTTCTCAGTATCTTCCTCTGGACCTATCTTCCATTAGCTGACTTTCTTGTTCCCGATGGCCCTGTCTTTTTCTGCCCTTGGATAAATGTCTTCAAGGAAACGCCTCCTCACGTACAAATGGGCACCTCTACTCTCTGGGCAGCCACTGTCTCCACTGGGGCTTTAGAAGCAAAACGACATCTGGACTTATTCTCCAAAAGTTTCCTCGTTACAAAAAGTCCCTTAAATGATCATTGTTGACTATTTCCCATGATCAACCACCCCCACCACCCCCCAGGCAGCTGGGCCTTAAAACTATCTGCTGACTGCCTCCCTGGGGTTGGCTCCTTAACTGTTCTATCCCGGGTAGCATCGTGCATGGGCACACGCGCAGCAGGCACATGCGCTCATTTGCACACGTACCTCAAACCGCAAATCTTCACCATGTGAGTCTGTGGAGGCCTGATAAGAGACAATGCGTGCGCTCGAGCCAGGACAGTCCCCTTGGAAAGGGAGCGTGTAAATATGTGAAAAACAAATTTGTGAAGCAAGAGTTAAATAACAGCAGCTCCCATGGGAGAGCTAGTCCCTCAGACAGACAGCTTAGTCTTTAATGAGGCTGTCACACCACTGGCCCACTGGGCCCACAACAGCTCCAAGAAACGCCCAAGGATGAAAAGGCAAAGGTCAACAGAGCAGTGAAGAAGGATGAAGGGTGAGACCAGGGTTTTCTGAGCCGTGAGAAGGCTGATTGGCCGCTGCAAGCCATGAGCAGGCACACGTTTCCTTCGTGGCCTCAGCAGCCGTCTGTACCAAATAACTCAACAAATAGACTTTGATTTTGATGGTTTTTAAATGGGAGCGGTGTTGACTTCCCAGCGTCTGACCTGTGCAAAAATCAGCCCTTTGAGTTATAAAGCATTCTGTTCCCCACCTCCTGGGGCACATGGGCTTTTTCAAGAAACTAGCCAGACACCCAAATCTCTTTAAGCAGGGCGAGGTGGAGCGTGAGCTTCTCTGACAGCTGCGCCAGTTCCTGGAGGGGTTTCTGGACAATTCTCAGACTGTGGTTGCTGAGCCCTTTCTGGTGCCAGCAGGCACAAGAAAAAATGGGGCTCAGGCCCCGACAAGGGCAGCTTCAAGGCCTGGGAAGCTGGGACAGGGCAGCTTCTGCTCCGGGACTCAAGGGACACCAGGAAAGCCAGTGCTCTGGCCCCCACCCCCATGCCCACACCATGTCTTTCCTTCTCTTACCTTTTGCACATCGAAAGGGGAGAGGATTGAGCACTTAAATCTGTGGTTACACTGTGGCCTTGGGGGCTCTTGAGGGGTAAAAGTTGCTGGCAGGACTCCCATAGGCAGGATATTGATTTATCAGATCGATGGGTGGATTAATATTGATCCAACCACCACCCATCCACCATGGCTCCGCTGAACATTTCCGGGTGCCCCTCGCCCTGCGCCAGGTGCTACTGAGAAGGGGTAAATGAATCTGATGAGATCCTTACTATCTAGGACCTCACACAGACACCCCAAAGGACATGACTTGTGTAACCCCCATAGAGCAGTCTGCTTAAAACTGTGGCTGGATGGCTGGCTCCAAAGCACTATGCATCGGACTGACCCAGGTTCAAAGCCCAGCTCTGCCTTTCACCGTAAGCCTCGGATTTCTCACCAGCAAACTTCCACGTCAAGTAACTGAAACTGGAAATGATCATGTGTGTGAAATCTCTGGGCACACAGGAGGTCCTCAATAAATGTTCATTTCCATTCTCCTTCCCGTCAGATGATGACTATGAGCCTCCTACAGGTCTACAGGCTGGAAAGTGGAGAAGGGGATATAAAAAATCCCGACGGGTTTGGGGAAGACCTCTTATGCCTTCCCCGAGAATTTCATTCTTCTGTCCAAAGCACTCTGCTTCCTTGCTCTCCAGGGTCTTAGCCATGTATCCCCAGATGCACAGCGGATGTCAATAGGGTTTCATTAAGTAAGGCCCTTTTGGGATTTCCCAGGTCACTAGCAGCTTCTGCATCTTCTGGTGGCCTTATGGCTCTGTTCCTTTCTCAGCAATCTTCATGCATGTTTTAGGGTATGGGAGCACCTACCCCCAAAATCCAACCACAGGAGAGGGAAATAAGCCTCTGTCGCAAAGACAGTGCAAGGAAGGTAGAGCTCTTTTATTAGTTTCCTCAAGGCTTGGTGCTCAGTCTCCTGCGGTATCTGCCTTAATACTCTTAACAACGCTAGAAGAGGTGAGGCTGTGGTTGAACATTTGTGTCCCCCAACACCCCCACCTCCGATTTGTATGTTGAAGTCCTAACTCCCAGTGTGGCGGTCTTTGGAGATGGGATTTCTGAGGAAGTAACTAAGGTTAAATAAGGTCATAAAGGTGGGGTCCTGATCCGATAAAATTAGTGCTCTTATGAGATGAGACACCAAAGAGCTTGCTCCCCACCACCCCGCCCCCACTGCCCCGCGTGAGGACACAGCAAGGACGGGGCAGCCTGCACACCAGGAAGAGTTCGCTCAACAGAAACCAGCTCCATAGTAGCACCTTCACCTTGGACTTGCAGTCTGCAACTGGGAGAAGACTGACCCTGTCGTTTCAGCCCTCTCAGTCTGTATAGTATTTTGTTAGGGCAGTCCAAGCAGACTAAGACAGAAAATAATTATTCCAGTTTTCCAGGTAATAAAAACAAGTGCAGAAGGTGACATGACCTGCCCGAGGCCACCCAGCTGCTACATGGCAAAGCCAGGCCTTGGGTCTGGGTGTACCGGACCTCCCTATGGCCAGTGGTCCTTGTACATTTTCACAGCTGCCTCTTTTGATGGCCACATCCTGTGGGTGCAGATGTGGTTGGAGTCCCAATGATCTGATGTGCAGGGCAGCATTATCCAACGACAGTCCTGAGAACCCTAAGTCCATGGGCTGTGCTATGGATCCAACAGCACCCCTCAAATAAGATATGTTGAAGCCCCCTCCCCAGTCCCTTAGGAAGCAACCTTATTTAGAAATAGGTCTTTGCAGATTTTACCAAGTGAAGATGAAGGTCACTGGGGCGGTCCCTACTGCAGTATGAGTGGTATCCTTATAGCACATGGAAATTTGACAGAGACAGACACACAGAGAGGGAAGGCCATATGAAGAGACACGAGGAGAAGGCCCTGTGAAGATGGAGGATTGGAGCCAGGCATCTAGAAGGCAAGAAGCATCTAAGGCTGCCAGGGCCTGGGAGAGAAGCCTGGAAGACATCCATCCACAGCACTTTCAGAGCAAGCATAGCCCTACCAACACCTTGATCTGCTCGCCAGTCTCTTCTGTTGATGACAATCAATGATTGACAATGATGACAATCTGATTTTAAATCAGATATTTAGTCAAATTCAGATTCTTCCCTTTTCCCTAGTCCTCCCTAGAAGGACATCTGTGTGTGAGGCCAGCTCAAGTTACATCTGGTGCCCAGGAAGGAGACGGTGGACACCTGTTCTCACGCATCATGACCTGACACCCATGGGCTCCTCCTGCAGGCAGGCCACCCTCCACACAGCCTCCACGTCATGCCCGGGCCCAGGCCTCCTGTGGTCTATGATCCTCACATCAGGTCTTCTGGGCCATAAAGAACCTCAGTGGTCCTCCCAAGCGATGCTGGAGTCCACACAAACTTGTGGGCAAAAGACCTAAACAGGTACCTCACCAAAGAAGATACACAGATGGCAAGTAAACATAAGAAAAGATTCTCAACATTGTATGTCACTAAAGAATTCTAAACTAAAACCACAATGAGATACAACTACACCAATTAGAAAGGCCAAAATCCAAAACACTAACAACATCAAATGCTGGTAAGGATGCAGAGAAACAGGAATTTGTATTCATTGCTGCTGGGAATGCAAAATGGCACAGTCATTTTGGAAGACAGTTTGGTAGTACAAACTAAACATATTCTTACCCTGCGATCTAGCAGTTGTGCTCCTTGGTATTTGCCCAAAGGAGTTGAAAACACATGTCCACATAAGACCTGCATGTGGATATTTATAGCATCTTTACTCATAATTGTCAAAACTTGGAAGCAACCAAGATGTCCTTAAGTATGTGACTGGTAGACCATGGCTCATCCAGATAATGGAATATTATTCAACATTAAAACGAAATGAGCTATCAAGCTATGAAAAGACAGGGAGTGGCCTTAATGTATATTGCTAAGTAAAAAGTAAAGAAGTCCATCTGAGAAGGCTACATATTGTAGCATCCCAACTGTATGACAATCTGGAAAAGGCAAAACAATGGAGGCACTGAAAAGAAACCACTTCTGGTGGTTGCCAGAGGTGAGGCAGGAGACATGAACTGGCAGAAAATGGAAGATTTTTAGGATGAAAATACTCTACATGATATAACGATGGAAAGATGTTTCTGCACATTTGTCCAAACTCATAGAATGTAAAACACCAAGAAAGAGTAAATCCTAAGATAAACTGTGAAATTTCAGGTGATTATAATATGTCAATGTAGGTTCTTCCTTGGTGAAACAGAAATTCTATTCTGGTGAGTAGGGTTGATAATGGGGGAGGATGAACACATGTGGCGACAGAGAGTATAGGGGAAATCTTTGTAGCTTCTCCTCAAGTTACTTGTAAACTTGAAACTGCTTCTTAAAAAAGTCTTGCGAGAGCCCCTCCACATGCTAGGTTGGGATGCTGCTCGATTCACGAATCACTCAATAAAGCCAATTAGACCTTCTGAAAACATTAAAATAAAAATTAACTAAAATTTATAAAAAACCTTTTTTAAAAAAATGTGAAAATAAATAAATAAACCAGCAAACTAGGAATTGAAGAGATATCTCAATCTGATAAAGGATATCTATGAAAAGCCTATAGTTAACATCCTACTTAATAGGAAAAGATGGATTGCATTCTCCCAAGGACTTAGGACAAGGTGAGGATATTCACTGCTACTACTCACATTCAAGGAGGCCAAGCCCATGTAACGAGAAGGAAAATGAGGAAGAGAAGAAGAAAGACGTACACAATAGAAAGGAAGTAAATTGCCTTTATTTAGAGATGATAACATTGTCCATGTAGAAAACCACAAAGAGTCTACACCAAAAGCTATTAGCTTACCGAGATTATAGGACACAAGATCAGTATACAAAAGTCAACCTTCTTTCTATGTACCAGCAATAAACAATCAGAAATCAGAATATATAAATATTCATCTATAATATAAATAAATATACTTATTCAGAATAGAATCAAAAGCATGAACTATTTAGTAATAAAATTTCTGACATATGTAATTTTCCATATGCTGAAAACCACAAGACACTAAGTGAATCAGAACAGAACTAAATAAATGGAGACATGTGTCAAGTTCATGAATCAGAAGATTCAGTTTTATTAATATGTCAATACTCCTAAAATTGATCTATCTATAGATTCTAGGTAATACAAATTCAAATCCCAACAGGCTGTTTTGTAAAAATCAACCAAAACTTAGTATGAAACTATAAAGAAAAAAATTAAAATGGTCAAAAAATTTTGAAAAAGAAGAACGAAGCTGGAGGAATCACATAATTTGAATTTCAAAGTTTAATATAAAGCCACAGTAATCAAGACAGTGTGTTATTGGTGAAAGAAAAGCCATATAGATCAATGGAACAAAATAGAGAATCCAGAGACAGAACTGAACATGTATGGTCCACCGATGTTTTACTGAGGTAAAAAGAACATTTTTTAAAGAGAGATTCATTTTTTTCAACAAATGGTGTGAGAACAATGGGTTATCCCTATGCAATAAAAAAAAAAGGAAAGAAAGAAAAATCTTAATCCCTACCTTACACCATATACAAAAATTAACTCAAAATACATCATTCATGCATAAAAGTAAAATCTAGAACAGTAAAACTCTAAGAAAACATTTAAGGAAATCCTTCTGACTTGGGAATTAGGCAAAGTTTTTTTGTGTTTTTATTTTACGTAAGACACAAAAAGTAGTCATCTAAACAGGAAAAAATTGAACTTCATCAAAATTAAAAACTGCTATTTGAAAGAAGCTTTAAAAATGAAAAAAAATCATAGACTGAAAAAAATATTTTCAGAACACATACAATAAAACACAAGCCATTTCCAAAATACTTCTAAAATCTCAAAAATCAACAAAACAAGCCAATTTTGAAATCGGGCAAAATATCTGAACAGACACTTCAGTGAAGAAGAAATACCAATGGTAAACAAGCACGTGAAAAGATGTTCAATGTCATTAGTCCTTATGGAAGTACAAATTAAAGCAACAGTGAGATGCCAGCGCATACCTGCAATATTGGCTAACATTAAGTATATAGATAAATATATATATATATATCTTGACAATATCAAGTCCTCCGAAAGATACAAAGCAATCAGAACTCACACATGTTGGTGAGTAGTCACTTTGGAAAACAGTGTGGCAGTGTCTCAAGAAGTTAAACACAACTCCCATCCTGCAATCCAGTTATTCCCCAACTAGGTGTTTATCCAAAAGAAAAGAAAGCAAGTCCATAGAAAGACTTGTACACGGAAGCTCAGGGAAGCTGAATTTGTAATAACGCCAGACTGGAATCAACCCACGTGTCCTTCAGTGGATAAACAAATCGTGCTCGCATCTATACCACAGCCATGAACTCCTGACATAGTCAACACCACGGCAGAATCTTAAAAGCATTACATGAAGAGACGGAAGTCGAACAGGAAGAGCTACTGTATGATTCCACGAACATGCTATTTAGAAAAAGGCAAAAACCCTAAGGACAGAAACCTAATCTGAGGTTCCCCAAGGCTGGGGGAGGGAAGAGGGGGCTGACTGGCCTCAGAGGGGACACAGTCATCTTTGGGGATGATGAGAACATTCTATCCTGATGGAGATGATGTTGCACATTTGGCAAATCTCACAAAACAGCCCACCTCCATTTTACGTCATTTACATCTCAATAAACCTGGCTTAAAAGATATTATGATTACCATATTCAGAGAATGTTTCCTTTTTTTAAGCAACGGTTTATCATTAAAAGAGAGAAAGGAAACGTTATTTATGCTAATTTCTTCTGATTAATACATGACTAAATACGTATTTTTGCATAGAGCTATAAATAAAGATATGTAACACACTCACGTGGTATGTTATGTACATTGCACCCAAGAGGGAACGTCTAGAATCACTGCTTCTATAATGGTCCCTGGCACAGAATCATGACGAGGAAGGCGATGGTCGGAAACCAGGCCCCTGATGTGAGCAGGGCTGGTGTGGTTGCTTCCATTTTATAAATGCAAAAATGAAATTAGAATGTGTGCCAAAGGTCACATAGCAGGTCCACGGAAAACCCTGAACTTGAACCCATGTCTTTTTTTTACCACAGAGAAAACTGTAAATTTTCCTTCTTCTTCTCCCCAGAGGCCACAAAGCAAAAAGCGTGAGGTGGGCGCCATGTTGGTCATTGCAAAAGCCCAGTTGGGGGGAAAATCGACAGGCAGGAAGAAAACTTGTTTACAGACCCTGTGGTTTATTTTGGGTGCTTTCCACAAACCAGCTCAGTAGGTGTGAAAATGCCACCCACATCTCAGCGCCCGGAGCCTGAGGCGGCAGAGCCCAGGTGTGACAGGAGCGGGGACACACCAGATGCTGCACTTCTGTGGCTTCCTTGCTCTGAAGGATTCTGAAGTGGAGATGGGGGACCTGGACCCAAGTTCCCCTGAACCCCACATCCGCTGTCGTGTCTTAGCCAGACAGGCAGCCTCAGGCCCCTGGACGGCTTGTCCCAGAGCCCCGTCCTCCCCAGGGAAGGCCGGAAGGCCCTCTGTGGAGCCGTCCTGGAGAAGATGACGCCTGCGTCCCCGTCCTGTGGACCCCCCTTCCCCCTACGCAAGGCCTCAGGGAGGAACCTGAATCCCCTCCAGGCCTAGGAGGTCTCCTCCGTCGTCCCCTCAGCCCAGGCTGGCCCCTCCATCTTGTTCATCCCAGGTAGCGTTTCCCGAAGCGAGCTGCTCTCGCCGCCAGCTCGGAGGGATCATCCGGGAGCATTTTGAAAAGAATTCTGAGGAATAAAAATAAGTTCTTAGGAAATTCTGAGCTAAACAAAGTGTCATGGGGTGAGTTGTGTCTCCCCGAAAAGATATGTGGAAATCCTAACCCCCAGTACTTCAGAATGCGACCTTATTTGGAGACAGGCTCGCTGCAGATGTGATCAGTCACGATGATGTCACAGGGGAGTAGGCTGGGTCCTTAATCCAATATGACTGGGGTCCTTATAAGAAGAGGAGGGAGACACACAGAGGGGGAAGATGGCCATGTGATGACAGCAGGAGGCAGAGACTGAGACCCGCTGGCTTCTTCGTTCGGGACCTCTAGCCCTCAGAACTAGGAGAGAACACATTTCTGTCTTAAACCACGTAGTTTGTGGTACTTCGTTATGGCAGCCCTGGGAAAGTCAGGCACAAAATTTAACATATTTTTTACTTGTCAGAGATTTTAATAAGCTAACCTGCAAGAATTCCCGAGGACGGGCGTATAAGCCCCACATCATCGATTTATTTTACTACAGAACTTTTTTCCTGAAAAAAAAAAAAATTAGTGCTCCGTGAAATGATCTTTGAGGAAATGGGGGTTTTCAGGACTTATCTGTGGTACCTCAGGGAGATGACAGAGAATAAGGGACTGAGCAGGGCCCACAGAGCCTGGGTGCTCCCTCCCACAGGCCGGCCACCAGGTCCCACAGATAACTTAGCTCCTGTTGAGTTTAAGAACAAATGAATGGATGAGGCCCCGTGATTGGCTGTGAAGTCAACTGACAGATGGCTGACCCTCTACCTTCGGGCCTCACCGTCAAAGTGAGGCACCACAGGACATTTGCTCGCCTCTCCGGCGTCTCCCACTGCTGTCTCACCCCCATGCACACCAGGGCTTTAGTAACAGCAGATTAAACTGCCCATGCTTTCTCCCTCACCCCCGGGCCTTTGCTCTTGCTGTCTAGAGTGATCCCACTTCTACCCTGTACCCCCTTAGTGGATTACCACTCATTCCTTACTGCCTCTCCACCAACACCTGTGGATGGCCCTATTCCAGACCTCGTGCCTGGTCTTCAACCAGGGTAGCCTGGCGGCATTGGGACCCAGTGATGAGAGATGGGCTTCAGTGTCCTCTCGCCCAGCTCAGTCTGACCTTCGGCAACTTTCTTTGGCCTCTTCAAATTTGTTTTCTCACCTATAAACAATACCTATTTACAAGTGTTTCAGGAAAATAAAGTAATGTAGAAAAGGTGCCAGACATCCGATAGGTATAAATACAGTCGTGGTGTTAGTACTGTTTTTATTATGGGATTCATTTAGGGCCTATCAGGCCAGCTGGACTGGGAGCCCCTAGAGGGGGTGGGGGCAGCATGTCCTTCCTCTCGAAAGTTCTTGTCATTTCCAGAAACAAAGTGAAGTTACTACAGCAGCACTCATGGGAAGGAAGGGCCTGGGGAGCAGGCAGGCTGAGAAGCTGCCCTAGCAACTCCAAGGTGGCTGGTCTGGGGAGGCGGGGGAGGCAGAGGGCAGATTCCTCCCACGGGCATGTTGTGACCTTTTCCATTTTCCCGGTTTACTTGCACTGGATGTTCCCATAAACCAACAAAAGCCATGTATAAGAGCAGGCACTCATCAAACAATAGGAAACACCTTCTATTTACCAAGCTCTGTGGAAAGAATGGGAACAAAATAAAAATGAAAACTTCCTACATTTAAGTAATATATTAGTTAAGGGGCACCTGGGTGGTTCAGTCAGTTCAGCGTCCGGCTCTTGATCTCAGCTCACGTCTTGATCTCAGGCTGGTGACTTTGAGCCCGCACTGGGCTCCATGCTAGGTATGGAGCCTACTTTAAAAAAAGAAAAGAGAAAAGAAAAGAGGAGGGGAGGGGAAGGAAGGGGAGGGAAGGGAAGGGAAGGGAAAGGAAGGGAAAGAAAGAGAAGAGAAGAGAAGAGAAGAGAAGAGAAGAGAAGAGAAGAGAAGAGAAGAGAAGAGAAGAGAAGAGAAGAGAAATATATTACTTAAGGTACACGCAAAATGTCTAGAATATAAATTTCCCAAATACAATGGCCCAAACCATAAAGGAGTTTCTTTTTCTCTTTTGCAACAGCCCAGAGGAAAATTGTACTCCCTGGGGTTATTCAGGGAATGAGGTTCTTTTTCTTTTCTTTCCTTCGTGTGGCATAACTTATGTATAATACAGCTCAGAAATACTCAGAGGGTAGATCAGTTATTTTTCATATAGGTACTCATCTGTGAGACTAGCACCCAGATCAAAGTCACAGAGCATTCTGAGCACTGAAGGCTGTTGTTTGCCATACCCTAGGGGGTTATCTTTGTCCCATGATCAAAATTCACTCATATTGTCACCTTCACATCCCAGTCCCAGGAAAAGGGGGTGGGGCAGGGGTGGAGGGCAGATGCATGATTTCCTAATTAAAAAAAAAATGTGATCTGGAAATCATTTCTATCCACACTCCATTGGCTAATTCTTAGTCATAGGGTCAGAGGGGCTGAAAGAATAGCTGGGGAATTCCCTTCCCGGCAGCCACATCTGCTAAAACACTGATGTGGTTCTACTACTAAGAGGAAGAAGGGGAGAATGGGTCCCAGGGTAGCACATAGGCAGGATAAATATCCAGACAGCCCTGGCCCACTGGAGCCTGTTTACTGAGGGCACCCATGGAACGGCAGCAGGGGACATGAGAATCTGAGAGAGGGACAGACCCTGCCCTTGGGCTGTGAGACTTTTTAGTTGCATCATTAGTGGGACACAGGCTCCTCCCCCAGCCTGATCAGAGGCTAGGACCGAAGAGTGGCATGGCATGGAGGGAGACTGGCTCCAACTCAGCCCTACCATCTCAGCATCCGTGGTTTGGAGAGCACCTCCTTTGTATGTCGTTATCAAGGGCTGGAGGGGAAGTCCTCCCATTACTGCTTCAGGCCACCTCAGAATCTTCTAGAATTGATTGCTTCAAGCTCTTGGGTTTACCGTGTCTCCGTGGAGACAAGGGGCAAGAGACCTACTTATAAGAAACTGGTCTTGGACATATTCACCCTTACCTGTGAGGAGCGTCATCAGCAGTGAGGGTCACAAGCTCACTCTCTAACAGTGACACCCAAGTGCTAAAACAAATTCAGTGGCTCAACGTGCTCCAAGCTCTAATTGAAGTCCAGGGGAAGGTGCGCCTGGGTGGCTCAGTGGTTTAAGCATCTGCCTTCAACTCAGGTCATGATCCCAGGGTCCCAGGATCCAGTCCCACATTGGGCTCCCTGCTCAGCAGGGAGCCTGCTTCTCCCTCCCCTGCTCCCCCTACTTGTTCTCTCTTTCTCTCTCTCTTTGTCAAATAAGTAAATAAAATCTTTAAAAAAAAAAAGTCCAGGAAGAATGCTCTCTATGGAAGGCTACGGGTGCACAGAGGAGACACTTGCACTGAGCCATCAGGAAGGAAGGAGCTCTCTGGAGCCCAGGAGAAAGGACACGGGTGGCAGAGGAACTAGATGGGCAAACACAGAGAAGTGAGACAGGAGGTACGCTGAAATCTTTTCCCAAACAAACAAATGTGACACACACATAGGGAAAGAAACACAATTTTTTTTTAAAAAGCCTATGGTAAATATAAGTTTATGATAGCAAGCATTCAATTTACACAACTCTAATTTTCTTGGAAGTCAAAGCATAAAGAAAAACCCACCAGATTATATAACTTCTAGTGCCTCATGTAGATAAACACTCGAGCTTGTCGAGAGTGATATCTTCCATAAATGCTGTCTCCCATATACTTGGTGTTAAAATTAAAAGGAATTCAAAATTATAAGCAAAATGGGTAGCATATGTCTGCTACAAAATCCTGAAAAGTCTTAGCAATCTATGTTAGATTGGGGGGATAGCAATAAATAACATAAATCTACACAGAATCCAGCGTAGAACCGTATTACAGATAATTAGATACTAACCACAGCTTCTGTGAGCTCATGTGCATATTACCTAGGGTTTAGGCTAAGCTGCTATGTCAGAGACCCCCAAATACCAGGACTTAAAATAGCACTGTGTTTGTCTTCCACTGTGGGCAGTGGGCCAAGGCTGACAGGTGTCTCCGCTTGATGCAGTCATTTAGGGATCCAAGTTTCTTCCGTCCTGTAGGTTTGCCATCTCGTGCTGTCTCTGCTGTCCACATGGTAGTGGTTCCAGAGCCACCTCCTTGTCCCTTCCCACACAGAGTCCGCAGAGCATGCAGTTGATGTCCTTAGACAAATAATTCGGAAATGGCGTACGCTACTTCCTCTGACCCTGTTAGCCAGTTAATCGTACGGACACAGTTAGCTGGGAGGGAGGCCACAAAATGTGGTCTGTGGTGGTTGATTATGTGCCTGGCTAAAATTCAGGGGCTCCTGTTTCCAAGAGGAAGAGGGGCAGTTAGCAACCTTGCCCTAAATATCTACGTACAGGTCTTCACAGAGATAAACCAATTGTGCAAAATAGTAATAGTAATAGTAATAATAAAAGGCTCACTGGTTCCAAGACTTTTTATTTCTTTTAGAGGAAAAAATACGGGGCACCTGGGTGGCTCTGTCAGTTAAGTGTCTGGCTTCAGCTCAGCTCATGATCCCGGGGTCCTGAGATCAAATCCCGCATCAGGCTCCCTGCTGAGCGGGGAGTCTGCTTCTTCCTCTCCCTCTGCCTGCTGCTTCCCCTGCTCGTTCTCAATCTCGCCCTCTCTCTGTCAAATAAATAAATAAAATCTTAGAGGAAAAAAAAATTTATTTGCCGCTGACTGTTAATTGTTAGTTAGAGAGTCGTAGGACAATTCAGGAAGGCCTTCGAGAAACTCTCCAGGTGACAGGCCCAGATGTCTACTCCACGAAGCCCCTCAGCAAGATAAATGTCTACTACAGCAGGTGGTCAAGGTGACAAGCCTCTGCCCCCTGTTCTGACCGCTGCTAAATCGGGGCGAGGTTTAAACCCAGTCAGGCCTCCTCGAGCCACCTAACCCAACCCACAATTTTTGCAGCCAATGCAACCCTCCACGCAGACCGCAGTGGGCAGGAGTTTGCCCCTGTCCCCCAACAAGTCTCCGCACAGCCGGGACCACAGGGAGGAGCAGGAGAGGTTGAGCCCCAGTGCATGTCCCCAGCGATCATCTCGCAGGCCCACTATCAACAGCCCCGGTGCTTCCATTCCCTGGATTCTGTTCATTATAAACGGAATGCTCTTCTCCACCGTGATCAGGACCAGCAGTTTAAGGAGTGGCTCTGTGACTCATGGACGCTCAGAGGGGCTGCCCAGAGGGCATCAAAACAGGAGATGGCCAAGAGAGAGTGCATAGCTGTGGGCTGAGCCGGCATCTGATGAAGCCCCAAGGACTCAGGGCAGGGATTCCAGTGCTCTCCCACCCGGCGCACCTCTCGCGGAGCGGACGACCTGTGGGGCCCGGCGGTGGTCCCTCCCGAGGATGTCTGCTGGGCGGCGGTGGGTGCAGAAGGCCCTGACAGGCAGGCATGGACCTAGGAGTGCACATAGGAGCCTTTGCAATCTGGTTAATGTTGGCCTTCTCCCGGGGGACTCTAAATCCCGTCAGAGCAGGGATGGTGCCCGTGCTTCCCACTGCTCTATCCCTAGTGCCTGGCAATGGTAGGCGCTCAGGGAATCTTCGTTGACTGATATCCTCCCAACTCAGGCCTCACCCGGAGCCACTGCGCAAGAAGGCTTATTATCCGCCCCCTGCAAGAACTGAATTCGGTCTTTCCCTGTAGGGGATCCTGGTTCATTTGAAGAACCTTGAGAGTTAGGTATTACTACCCTCATCCTCACTGGGAGCACACAGAGCCTCTCCTCAGCATGGCGCTCTAGTCTCAAGATGACACACTTCCAAGACGGAGGAGCCGAAGCAGACCCTAAGGACAGCTCAACCTCTTCACCATTTAAAGCACAAGATGCCGAGGGCTGGCGTTTCATGACAGGGCAGACAAGGAAGGAGCTAGAAGTCCCTGAAGATGGCAAAGCACCAGCTGTTGTTCCCGATGCTTCCCACTCGTCCCCTGGACTGATACTTACACAGACCCTGGGTGCCGTGACCCCGCTGTCCCACCATACAGAAGAGGGGATAGGCTGGGAGAGGCGAACACTTGCCCGTGTCCCTCAGCTACACATGGCAGGACTGCACTGGAACCCAGGTCGGCCGGACTACTACCCCCTGGGAGTTTTGCTGTGGACCCACTCGTGTCCCCCAAATTCACATGTCACCGCCCTCCCCCCGCATGACGATATTGGAATCCGGACCTCCAAGGAGGTGATTAAGATAAATGAGGACATGGGGGTGGCGCCCTGACAGGAGGGGACCGGCTCCCTCATAGGAAGAGGAGGGGAGGTCAGTCCTGGTGAGAACACAGCGAGGAGTTGGCCGGCCATCCGCAAGCCAGGGGCCTCCCCAGAACCCCGCCATGGCGGCCCTCTGAGCTCAGACTTCCGTCTGGGAGAAAGTTCACCTCAGTTGCTTAGGCCACCCTGTCTGTGTCTACGGTGATTTTTATGGCCGCCCAAGGAGACTAAAGTAAGATTTTCAAACACCAAAGAGCTCTTAAGGACTCCTTTCCCCATGGTTTCGTATTTTAGGGGGAAAATTGGTTTCACATCATCCCAGGGCCATCAGAGAGCTTATAGAGGAACTGAGAATTGTCTGAGGGCCAGGGCCCTGCTGCCTTCATTGCCTCTTAAAGAATTCACGGTCAGCCAAGAATCCACAAGGAGCTTCCAGAACCCCCTAACGCAATTCTCCCCTGTTGGAAGTTTCCCATCTTACAAATGCCTGGCCCTTGTCACCCCACTTTGTTCTAGAGGGTACCTCTCTGGCCAGGAAGCCCTCATAGCCACATCCACACCATGGGGTCTGAGCCAGAACACTGAGGAAGGAGTTGCCACCACCCCGATTTCCTGCAGAGGAAACTGGGGTTCTGAGGGGGGGGGTCCCTGACTTGCTGAGAACAGCAGGTCCTTAAACCCCACACCCAGTCTTCTGACATGAAAACCACGGTCCCCACGTCAATGCCGCATCTGCCCTTTGTTAAATATTCTCATTTAAGTACTATGCAAAGAAATACATTTTGTTAAGTGAATCAATTTATGGGCAAACAATTAAATGCAAACTGACAGCTAAATAATTAGAGCTCTTCGAATACCTTGCCAGCCAGAGAGAAATAACACAAAAATAAGGAGGAGGAGGAGGGTTGGACGAGGAGGGAAAGGGAGGAGACGTGCATTTTCCCTCTCTGTTGTTGACCTAGGCTTCCATGGGTCTAGCTGTCATGGGTGGAGGCCATGGGCCAGGCACAGTGGGGGCTGAGTCTCAGGGGTGGCTCCTGCAAGCCCCCTAGAGGGGACCTGCCTTTGTTACATCTCCACTAAGCTGTGCCCAGAAAAGCAGCTCCTGGGAGTGGAAGGCATGTCACGCTCTGTCACCCTAAACAAGTGACATAATTTCCTGGTCCTCTGATGTCTGATCATTCCCTTCTTGGGACATGCCAGGTTTGCTGGTAAACTCCAAGTTCAAGCGTTTTGGGGGATGCTTCATCATTTACAAAATGCTTACCTGATGCTCAGCTCATATAGGCCTCCCAATACCATGAGAGGAGGGTATTGTAATGAGCTTCTTTTTATAGAAGAGGAAAATAGCCTCTTCAGAGACGCTAATTAACTTGCCCAAGGTCAAGTAGCCAGTAAGAGATCAAGTCATGCTTTGAACTCAGATCTTCCTGTCTCCGTATCCAGTGCTCTTTCCACCTTTCAAACTGTCTCCCTGTGCCATAGCCGACACCCCATTTATACACACGTGTGTCTAACAGCTGAGCCCATACAAATTTGGGGCTGGGCACAAATTTGTCTGCATTCTGAGAGTGTGAGCTAAGTGTGCCCTTTGAAGGAAACTATTCGCACCTGTTTCTGAGAGAGATCTGAAACCAGGGAAGTGATGCCTGGGAGTGAGCCCTGTCAATCACTGAGCCCCACAAATGTGGGTCCATGCCAAAGTCAAGGTTGCTTGCTCTGTCCCCAGCAGGAAATAGGACAGGAAGCCCGCGTTCACACTGCATGGGCTCCTTGGGCTCTCTCTACACCGCGTGGCTGAGACTCCCCGACCCAGTCCCTGCCACATCCTCACCATATCCTAAAACCTCCACCTCTCCATCAACAAAAGTATAATTTAAACTATGTCTGATGATTCACAGCAAAGAAGAATGACACCCCGGCATCTTAGCAGGTATGGGTCCTGCCAGAGAAAATTCTGATGGCTTTCAACAGCATCACACACTTCTTCAAAAGTGAAAAGTGATTCTAGCCTTCTCAGTAGATGTTAAACCAGAAATGGAGTTTCAGATGTATGTTTTGAAGTGCTTCGTAAAGCATTTCACCGGAAATAGAAATGCTTTTGCTTTTCATCGAAACTCACAAAACAGCTTGTTTCTGAGCTTTTTGAGTGATTTTATTTTTTTCATAGATGTGGTACAAAGGGGTAATACGTGAAACATTCTTACTAATGTTTTCCCCCTGACATCTAATTATTCCATTCAACTCCAAGTACATTATCTTCTAAATTTCTATGTGGTTTTAATAATAGATTTGCTTCATTAACACTGATACATGCTTGGGAACCAAGCAAAAAAAATTCAGGGAGAACTAGGAAAACAAGCAATGACAGACATGTGCATTCTTGAGTTCTAAACACGTGTGGGGTCTAATGCCTGTTCCTCCCAAGGCTCCCTGCTCCATAGAGAGATGCGGCCATCCTATCACCCTTCTCTCCTTCTTTCTTCCTACCGTGAAGGAAAGGGCCACCACCCTCCTGAATAATGAGGATGGGAGCCAGAAGACCTTCCTCCTCCTGCGCCCATATCTGGTCTGCGACCATGACAAGCTCGGACTCCTACGCAGGTGCATCACACATTGTATGTCCACGAAATGCAGAGACCCAAGGGTGGTGGGTCCCTCTTTATTTGCATTGAGAAGAGAGGAACCCAAAGAGGAGGCATGATTTGACCAAGATGACATCAACTAAGGGGGCAAACCAGGTCTAGGATCCATGTTTCCCAGCTTGGTGCCCACACCCCTTCCTCCCCTGGGCCATGGATGGGTACTCCCTTCCTTCCAAGTGGCACCTGCTTGACTTCTGGGAGCTGTCCCAGGGATGACCGCTGGCTCCTGCCTGCCTCCCTCAACCCCCCATCCCACCACAGTATCCACGGTGACATCTGTCTCCCAACTCCACCTCTCAGTGTCTTCCAAACAAGGTCTTGAAGCTTCCGCCTGGCACTGGAGGACATACTCACTCTACCCTTCCCACTACTTCCGACAAAAACCCCGCAAGCCCATCTGCTCTCCATCTCTTCCAGTCTTGTTCCCTTCCAACTCAAACCGCCTGCATCTCCCCACCCTCCACACGCTGCTGGAGCACAGTGTTGGCGCCCCTCTCTCAGCACCCGTGGCCTTGAGCTGCCTGGCAGAGCTCCCTCCACGGGGCTAGGCACCCTGGGAATGGGGGCTGGGGGCAGGGAGCCATATCTTAACTCTTTTTGTGTAACGTTCCTTTTGGGCCCAATGCTTAGCACACACCAGACGTTGAACAATCAGGTACCCCCTAAAGGTGGAATGCGTGAATGAAGTGACTGTCGTCCTTTTTAAGAATGATCATTCTCTGCGTATTAACTAAATTTCCACCAAAGTGTCACAGTGATCATTGCCTAGACTGTGTAGGATTTTCTATGGAAACTTTCCAAAATAAACCTACCTTCTAAAATGTTGAGTAAGGACAGTACTTGTACATTAACTAGGAGTAGGACCCAAGCCAAGGACCTTCTGCAGAGTCACCAAGGAGTCCCCCACACGTGGAACTACACAGAACCTCCCTACCAGGGATCGCTGGGTCAAGAAAACCAGCCCTACTCTCAGAGATACCCCCCAACAGCTTCTATCAGGTAAGGACTAGATTGGGGGCTGGGGGGTTATGGGACAAATGCCCAGCACCTGGGAACCTCACAGACAGTACAACTGGACCCCCCACCCGCAGAGAGCTCTGTCTCAGAGCATAAAGCCACAGTGCAGTCCAAAGGGAGCCAGCAAGACATGACAAGATAGAGGGAACTCAGAGCGGGACCCAAGGGCTTTCCACCCTCCCGCTTGGCCATCATCAGGAACATCCTTTCCAGCAGCCACAGATAGGCTCTTTCACATAGAAAGGGGCCTCCAGTCCTAGAAGAGGGGAACTTCCTCCTGGGAGTTTCTTTTCTTTGAGAGAAACACCTTTCCCAGAATTACTTCCTAGGGCAGACGCACCCCACCTGCACTGGCCAAGATGGGACCACATTTCACATTGAAACAACCCCAACAAGGGAAATAGAATCATCATCACAAAGAGTCAACCTTCACTGCCTGGAGCAGGGGAGTCCCCAGGACATAGAGCCCCTCACATGCGAATAAAACTGGGGTTTTTTTGGCAAGGAAGAAAGTGGGGGACAGTGGCAGTATGAGTCCCTAAGGCAGACCCTCAGTCTGGCGTACTCAACCTTCAGTGTGGACTGCTGGTCCAACACATCCTCTCCTGTATGTAACCGAACCTCAGCCAGGAGAGGCAGCATCAACGGCTTCAGAAAAATCTAGGTTTTCCGTTCAGTTCTGAGACTTGTGAGTCATTGGAGCCTGTTTTCTCGAATGAAAACTGGGGATTATAAGCCTTCATTCTGCCATGTTAAAGATAGGATGAGCAACAGCTCTGTAGGCTCCATGTAGCCTTTTCTCGAACCTACTCCATGCCCAGGGGCCTCCTCGTCTTCTCCTCAGGACCGTGTGAAACATCACTGGGATGCAGGAGGCAGTTTGCTTGCTGCCACCGATGGAGGCTATTTTGGGAGGAGTGGTTACTAAGAAACACCAGGCTCTGGTAACCTTGACAACCATAGGTAAGACAGAATGATGGCGCATCGACTTTCTGTATTCCATTCCTATCTCCTCCCCACAGGGCTTGTATCTAGTGATTTATTTGTCAGACAAGGCGTCCTCCCAGGGCTGGGCAGAACCGCTCTTCTGCCTAAACTACTCCTAGACAAAATGGTCCAGATGGGTTCTTAAAGGATGCAGATGACACCCTCCTTCTAGGGTCACCCTGGAAGGAGCGGGGTGCCCTCCTAGGAGCCCATTTTCTGACTCCTTCCTTCTCGTCATCCTTAGCACCCCATCCCAGCTTCACCCCAGCTGGCCAGAGTCCACCAGGCACCGTGTGCTGACGGTATAGGGTATACCACTTAGCAATCACCAGCACGAGGAGCAGCTCTCAGGGGCAGGCAGGGCTCCCAAGGAGGTACAAAAGTTATGTTCCCTTGTAACCCCAAAGGGTTTGAAGCCATGTTTCTATTTGGCAGAGGTAGAAGATATTAGTAGATACAAATAGGTATGGAAGGGTCTTTACAACCAGCGTGTAGGATGGAAAGACCACCATGGCTACAGGTGCCCATATACCCACAACCCAGGTGAAGAGCAGAACATGGTGCCATCTTTGCATCCCAGAGCTCCCTTCCTCCCTCCCCCCACCACCTCCCAGTACCACTATCCTGAATTGTGCCTACATCTCCTCGCTGTATTTCATAGCCTTCTTGAGTTTGCATCCCTGAAAATGTATTTAGTTTTGCATATTTTTGAACTTCACATAAATGAAATAATACTCATTCTTCTACTCTTTTTCATTGTCCTTTTTACTCCACCATATTCCTGGTGCTCTTCCTTCCCAGTGAACATGTTGTAGCATTTATTTTCATTGCTGTATAGCATTCCATTGCGTAAATACATCAAAACTTTATTCATCCCTTCTCCTGACAATGGACATTTTGGCTGTTTCCAGTTTGATCCCAGAAGGAACAGAATGACCCTGAGCATCCTTGATTGGAGTTTCACTAGAAGAGACTCCTAGGAGTTCGGGGCTGCAGGATGCCCAGGTGCAAGAGCCCTCAGCTTTGCCAGATCCCGCCAAATAGTGTTTTTCAAGTAACAGGCCTACTTACATCAGCAATGAACAGATTCATGAATTCTCTTCAAATCTCATTAATGAACAAGAATTCTTAATTTTAATATTATCATATTTTTCCATCTTTACCTCTATGACCTGTATTCCTTTGTATCTTGTCCAAGAACTTCTTTCTTAACTTTAGGTCATAAAGATAAATGCAATATTATCTCCTTGAAGTTTTATAATTTTGACTTTTTTTTACTTTAAAATTATTTTATTTTTTCAGTGTTCCAAGATTCATTGTTTATGCCTCACACCCAGTGCTCCATGCAATACGTGCCCTCAGTACCCACCACCAGGCTCTCTCATCCCCCCACCCCCTTCCCTCTAAGACCCTCAGTTTGTTTCTGAATCCAAAGTCTCTCATGTTTCATTTCTCTCCCCGAATTACCCTACTTCCCATTTCCTTTCTTTCTCCTCCTGTCCTCTATATTACCCCTTATGCACTGCAAGTAAGTGAAACCATGTGATACTTTCTCTACTTGGCTTATTTCACTCAGCATAATCTCTTTCAATCCAGTCCATGTTGCTACAAAAGTAGGATATTCATCCTTTCTGATGGAGGCATAGTATTCCATTATATATATGGACCACATCTTCTTTATCCATTTGTCATTTGAAGGGCACCTTGGCTCTTTCCACAGTTTGGCGATTGTGGCCATTGCTGCAATGAACATTGGGGTACATATGGCCCTTCTTTTCACTACATCTGTATCTCTGGGGTAAATACCCAGTAGTGCAATTGCAGGGTCATAGGGTAGCTCTATTTATAATTTTTAAAGGAATCTCCACATTGTTTTCCAAAGCAGCTGCACCAGCTTGCATTCCCACCAACAGTTAAGAGGGTTCCCCTTTCTCCGCAGCCTCTCCAACACTTGTTGTTTCTTGTCTTGTTAATTTTGGCCATTCTGACTGGTGTAAGGTGCTCTCTCAGTGTGGTTTTGATTTGAATTTCCCTGATAGCTAGTGATGATGAACATTTTTTCATGTGTCTATTAGCTGTTTGTATATCTTCTATGGAGAAGTGCCTCTTCATGTCTCCTGCCCATTTTTTGATGTGATCGTCTTATTGGGTGTTGAGTTTGAGTACTTTCTTTATAGATCTTGGATACCAGCCCTTTGTCTGTAGTGTCATTTGCAAATATCCTCTCCCATTCTGTGGGTTGCCTCTTTGTTTTGTTGACTGTTTCCTTTGCTGTGCAGAAGCTTTTTATTTTGATGAAGTCCCAAAAGTTCATTTTCACTTTTGTCTCCTTTGCCTTTGGAGACGTGTCTTGAAAGAAGTTGCTGTGGCCGATGTCAAAGAGGTCACTGCCTATGTTCTCTTCCAGGATTTTGATGGATTCCTGCCTCACATTGAGGTCTTTCATCCATTTCGAGTTTGCCTTTGTGTGTGGTGTAAGAGAATGGTCTAGTTTCATTCTTCTATACGTAGCTGTCCAATTTTCCCAGCACCATTTACTGAAGAGACTGTCTTTTTTCCACTGGATATTTTTTCCTGCTTTGTCAAAGATGATTTTCCCATAGATTTGTGGGTCCATATCTGGACTCTCGACTCTGTCCCATTGGTCTATTTGTCTGTTTTTGTGCCAGTACCATGCTGTCTTGGTGATCACAGCTTTGTAATAAAGCCTGAAATCAGGTAATGTGATGCTCCCAGCTTTGTTTTTCTTCTTCAACAATTCCTTAGCGATTCAGGGTCTTTTTTGGTTCCATAAAAATTTTAGGATTGTTTGTTCCAACACTTTGAAGAATGTTGGTGGAATTTTGATCGGAATGGCATTGAAAGTATAAATTGCTCTGGGAAGTATAGACATTTTAACAATGTTTATTCTTCTGATCCATGAGCATGGAATGCTCTTCCATCTTTTTGTGTCTCCTTCAATTTCTTTCATGAGTGTTCTGTAGTTCCTCAAGTACAGATCTTTAACTTCTTTGGTTAGGTTTATTCCTAAGTATCTTATGGTTTTGGTGCTAGTAAATGGAATCGATTCTCTGATTTCCCTTTCTATATTTTCATTGTTCGTGTATAAGAACACAACTGATTTCTGTGTATTGATTTTGTATCCTGCCACATTACTGAATTGTTGTATGAGTTCTAGTAGTTTGGAGGTAGAGTCTTTTGGGTTTTCCACATACAGTATCATGTCATCTGCAAAGAGAGAGAGTTTGACTTCTTCTTTGCCAACGTGAATACCTTTTATTTCTTTCTGTTGTCTGATTGCTGTTGCTAGTACTTCTAACACTATGTTGAACAGTAGTGGCAAGAGTGGGCATCCTTGTCTTGTTCCTGATCTCAATGGGAAGGCTGTCAATTTTTCCCCACTGAGAATGATATTTGCTGTGGGTTTTTCATAAATAGATTTTATGAGGTTGAGGAATATTCCCTCTATCCCTATATTTTGAAAGGTTTAAATCAGGAATGGATACTGTATTTTGTCAAACGCTTTTTCTGCATAAATTGAGAGGACCATGTGGTTCTTCTCTCTTCTCTTATTGATTTGTTCTATTACATTGATTGATTTGTGAGTGTTGAACCACCCTTGCATCCCTGGGATAAATCCCACCTGGTCATGGTGGATAATCTTTTTAATGTATTGTTGGATCCTGTTAGCAAGGATCTTGTTAAGAATCTTGGCATCCATATTCATCAAAGATATTGGTCTGAAGTTCTCCTTTTTGATGGATTCTTGTCTGGTTTGGAGATTAGAGTAATGCTGGCTTCATAGAAAGAGTCTGGAAGTTTTCCTTCTGTTTCTATTTTTTTAAACAGCTTCAGGAAAATAGGTGTTATTTCTTCTTTGAATGTTTGGTAGAATTCCCCCAGGAAATCCGTCTGTTCCTGGGCTCTTGTTTTTTGGGAGGTTTTTGATCACTGCTTCGATCTCATTACTAGATATAGGTCTATTCAGATTGTCAATGTCTTCCTGTTTCAGTCTTGGAAGTTTATAGGTTTCCAGAAATGTATCCATATCTTCTAGGTTGTTAAACTTATTGGCATATAATTGTTGATAGTAATTTCTTATGATTATTTCTATTTCCTTGGTGTTAATCATGATCTCTCCCCTTTCATTCATAATTTTATTAATTTGGATCTTCTCCATTTTCTTTTGGATTAGTTTGGCCAATGGTTTATCGATTTTATTAATTCTTTCAAAGAACCAGCTTCTAGTTTTGTTGATGTGTTCTACTGTATCTCTAGTTTCTGATTCATTGATCTCTGCTCTAATCTTAATTACTTCCCATCTTGTGTGGGAAGTTGGTTTAATTTGTTGTTGATTTTCCAGTTCTTTAAGGTTTAATGAGAGTTGGTGTATTCGAGATTTTTAATTTTTTTTGAGTGAGGCTTGGATGGCTATGTATTTCCCCCTTAGGACTGCCTTTGATGTATCCCATAGGTTTTGGATTGATGTATCTTCATTCTCATTGGTTTCCATGAAGTGTTTCAGTTCTCCTTTGATTTCCTGGTTGATCACAGATTCTTGAGCAGTCTTTAGCTTCCAAGTGTTTGATTTTCTTCTGAACTTTTTGTTGTGGTTGAGTTCCAGTTTCATGGCATTGTGGTCAGAGAACATGCAGGGAATAATCTCAATCTTCTGGTATTGGTTGAGCCCTGTTTTGTGACCCATTCTGGAGAAAGTTCCATGTGCACTCGAGAAGAATGAGTATTCTGCTGTTTTAGGGTGGAATGTTCTGAATATATCTATGAGATTCATCTGGTCCAATGTGTCATTCAAGGCTCTTGTTTCTTTGTTGATTTTCTGTTTAGATTATCTGTCCATTGCTGACAGTGGTGTGTTAAGATCTCCTACAATTAATGTGTTTGTATCAATATGATTCTTTATTTTGCTTAACAGTTGGCTTATGTAGTTGACTGCTCCCATGTTGAGGGCATAAATATTTACAATTGTTAGATCTTCGTGGTGTATAGACCCACAATGACTGTGTCTCTGACCACAGTCTTTAGATTAAAATAATTTTCCTGATATGAGAATCGCTACCCCAGCTTTCTTTTGAGGTCCATTGGCATGAAAGATGGTCCTCCATCCCCTCACTTTCAATCTGGAAGTGTCTTTAGATTCAAAATGTGTCTCTTGTAAACAGCATATGGACAGGTCCTGTCATTTTATCCAGTCTGCAACACTGTGCCTTTTTATTGGAGCATTTAGGCCATTCACATTGAGAGTGATTATTGATACATTTTTATTGACATCATGTTGCCTATGAAGTTCATGTTTCTATAGATTACCTCTGTAAATTTCTGTTCTGTGTCACTCTTGGGTTCATTTCTCTTTTATAGAACCCCTCTTAGTATTTCTTGCAGTGCTGGCTTGTTGGTTGCATAATCTTTTAGACCTTGCCGGTCCAGGAAGCTCTTTATTTCTCCTTCCATTCTGAAAGTCAACCTTGCTGGGTACATTATCCTTGGTTGTATACTTTTTTCATGTAATGTCCTGAATATGTCTTGCCAGCCCTTTCTGGCTTGCCAGGTTTCTGTGGATAGGTCTGACATTATTCTGATGGTCCTCCCTCTATACGTAAGGGATCACTTTCCCCTAGCTGCCCTTAAGACATATTCTTTGGTTTTATGATTCATGAATTTCACAATTATGTACCAGGAGGTTTTTCTGGCCTTATTGATCTTGGGGGGTGTCCTCTCTGCCTCTAGGACACGAACATTTGTTTGCTTCCCCCGATTAGGGAAATTTTCATCCATGATTTGTTCAACTATATCTTCTAGGCTTTTCTCTCTCTCAACTCCTTCAGGGATTCCAATAATTCTGATATTGGAGCATTTCATGGCATCATTTATTTCCCTAGTTCTATTTTCAAGGGATTTTAGCTGTTTATTCCAAGACTTCTCTTGCTCCTCCTTCTTAATCCATCCGTCTTCTAAATCACTAATATGATCTTCAGCTTCACTTACTCTAGCTGTTAGTTTATTTAAATTAGATTGCATCTTATTAATAGCCTTTCTAACCTCAGCTTTCACTTCTGTCATTAGGGCTTCTGTCTTGAGACTAATGTTCTTTTCCAAATTAGCCATTGCTTGGACAATTGCTACCCTGAATTCCATTTCTGTCATATTGTTTATGTTCATTTCCAGTAACTCTCTGACAGGGGCTTCAGTCTCCGGGTTTTTCTTCTATTGATTGTTCCTCCTCTGAGTCATTTTGGCTAGGAGTGGTTGAGGGGATGTGTAACTGAATATATCAACCACTGTCCAGGTGAATTGTTCACTGGAAGGTTTTGGAGCAATCAGAAGTCACCACCGAAAAGGAAGAAGAAAGAAAAAAGAGAGAGAAGAAGAGAAAGGAAGCAAGAAAAAAAACCTGGCCAGAGGGGCCTCAGTGGTAGGACTTATATGGTACAAAACTACAACAGGGTAAAGAAAAAGACCATCAAAAGTAAAAGAAACTTGAAGAGATCAAAAAGATAAGCCCAACCCGAATGACCCCCAAGGCCAGTATTTATATATTACAAAAGCAAAAACAATTACACAGAAACACTGACAGATTAGGGCAGGAAGGTGATGCAAACCCTCCTTGTGGGCAAGGAAAGGATTTCAGATCCTCCTGGGATTGTCTTATTATTATTGTTAGAGGAGTCCACTTTCTAAAGATATAGGGAGATTAGAACTGGTTTGTATATAGGGGTGGTATTGAATAGGCATGCAGGATTACCTTGAAGCTTATAACTATATGTATATTTAAAAGAAAAAAGAATAAAGGAAAGAAGAGATGAAGAAAGGGGAAAAACAGAAAAGACAAACAAACAAGAGAAGCAACAACAACAACAACAGAAAACACAGGTATGTGTTTGAAAAAATTTCAAGGTAAAAAGTTATTATGGAGTGTTATATTAAGTATCACATTGTAATAATAAGTGGGTTAAAAATTAAAAGAACAAAAAACGTGAGAATGAATTTTTAAGTTTAAAGTGGAAACTTTAAAAGTAAAAATAGAAAAAAGTTAAAAAAGAAAATAAAGTGAAAAGCTGTATCTATAAAGCGTACAGCTTTTGGGGTAGTAGGAGGAGCTTAATATATTGCCTTTCCCCCATTGTTGGGGTTTTACAGTTTGGGTGCTGCCCTCTTGTTCTTGCGGCTTCCCTTCCGGGGGCATGGCCTGCCGCGCTGGTTTTCAGTCCCTTCTACCTGGACTGAGTCTCTGTCCCCTTCCTAGGGGCTGGGCTCCATGGCAACCAGGTTGTCAGGCTTTAGTTCTTTGGAGGGTTTGTTCTTTAGCGGCTTTTTGCAGCTGTTGAGGAAGTCAGGCCAGAGCTAGGTGTCTGCGCCCAGACCTCCTTCCCAGAGAGAGCCCCTAATTAGCAACCCTCTGGACGATGGATGGGGGGGCCCACAGCCTCTCCTTGTACCTTCTCCCTTGGCCACCTATCACAGCCGGGCGGGCGCAGACACTGGTTTGATTCCTGTCCAAAGCCCCCGCTTGTCCTTTCACTCCCGCGCCACGGAAACCGCGACCGATTTCAGGTCATGCGACCTTGTCTCCGCCCAGGGAGTCTGTGGTGCACCCCCACGCAGGAGGGACTGAGGTCCCGCCACCCATCTCTCACGCTCAAGTCTGCAAAATCGCCTGGGGGGAGGGAGAGTAGGGAGTGGCAATTTTAAATACACTCCGCTCCGCTCCGCTGTATTCCCTCTGGCACCACCTGGGCGTGCTTTCTCTCCGCAGATCTATCCTGGTTTCTCCGGCTGCCCCCCAGGCTCTCCGCTTTTGTCTGCTTTTAATCAGACCGCAATCTGCTGTTGTTCCCCAAACACAGAGCGCTTTCGTGCTGGGGTATTGCTTTCCAGGGGTCGCCTCTGCGGGCTTCCTTCCCCACGTCCCTTCATCTTTGGATATCCCTCCAATCGCTCCCACTCTACCTCATTGTCGATGCTCTTCTTCCCCCGCAGAGATCCAGAAGTGTGAAATATTACCTTTAAGGCTGATTTCATGGGTGCTCACAGTGTTTTTGCAGTGTTTTTTGTAGAAATTGAGCTCACTTCAGGGGACTCCCCGAAATGGGGTCACCCAGCCTTCCGCCATCTTTCCCCTCTCTCCCCTAATTTTGACTTTTATAGTTAGGTCTTCACTCTGCCTGGAATAGATTTTCATAAATGGCATGAGAAAGGATCCTATTTTTTTTCCTGATGTGATTATTATCTCAGCAATATTAATGATAAGTGCATTTCCCCCACTAGCCCATACTGCTTTGTTTCGTAAATCAAGTTTCTATATATGCCTGGCCTAGTTCTGTCAATTTATTCCATTGCTTTGCTTTTACATCCCTGCCCCAGTGCCACACCATTACTGTAACTGTTCACTAAGTACCATTATCTTTCAGGGCTAGTTCCCACCTTCTTCTAGAGTATTTTAATTATATTTGGCAAATTGCTTTTCTCTCAACATTTTCGGGAACAACTTGCCAAATTCTACATATAAACATGTTGGTGCTTAGAGTCACATAGAATTGAATGTGTGCGTTGACTTAGAAAGAATTAACACCTGTACGATTTTGGAAGTTTTGTATCCATGAACCTGACATATTTTGTCCTTTATTTTTTAATGCTTCTCAGTAAAAATTGTATCATTTTCTCAACCTTGGTATTACACACTTTTAAATTTATTTCATTGAACTTAATTTTATTTATGACATTATAACTAATATTTATGGTATTATTTTTAAATGGCTGTTTGAATATTAAAGTGCATTTGACTTTGTCCAGTCTTTTCCCTACAAACTATATCTCTGGGTAACCCATGAGTTAATAAGGACATGATTCTTTTTGCATCAATAATTTAGCTTAGGGACACGTGGGTGGCTCGATCGATTAAGCGTCTGCCTTTGGTTCAGGTCATGATCCTGGGACCCGGGGATCAAGTCCTGCATTGAGCTCCTTGCTCAGCAGGGAGCCTGCTTCTCCCTCCTGCTGAAGATCCCCCTGCTTGTGCTCTCTCTCTCTCTCTCTCTCTCTCTCTGGCAAATAAATAAATAAAATCCTTTTTAAAAAGTCTTTAATAATCTAGTTTAAATGAAGGAATTATAGAGTTAGACTGTCACCATTTCACAATTCCTAATGGATTCATAGTTATCATCAATGATTGTTAATACTTGCTGACATTCCCAAAAGATAACGAACCAGTTATTTCCCTGCTCTTGGTCAAAGAGCACATAAATACCCTCTGAAGTAGACTCACCTAAAAAAAAAAGCACATTCTAAAATTGATCAAGTCTTTAGATTGAATCAATAATTTACAGGAAGAAAAGAGAATAGAAGGACACGTTAAATGACACCATGGACACGTAATGGGAAAAAATCAACAACAAACAACCCAGTTTTTTCTACAAATAAATTGCAAGGGAAAATAAAATTTTAAAAAGCACGGAGAGGAATCTATAGATTACAAGAGATGCAAGAGACATGCCAATGAACCAGTGCATGATTCAGTGTATATGAGAACTGGAGAAATTTCAAATCTGACTGTATATTAAGGATTCATTGTTAACATCTGTTTTTAGGCGTGAGAGAGGTATTATGATTCTGTTTTTAGAATGTATCTCTTTTTTTTTTATTTGACAGTGAGAGGGCAAAAGCAGGGAGGTGTGGGAGAGGGAAAAGCAGGAATGTCTTTACTGAGATACTTATGGGTAACATTGTGTAAAGTCTGGAATTTGCTTTAAAAATAAGCCAGGATAGAGGAGGGGGTGGGAGTGGATGAAACAGATGTGTCCATGAGCTAATAAATCATTTAGGCTGCTGATGTACCCAGGGAACTTTATTAGGCTATTATCTCCACTTCCATATATCTTAGAATTTTCCCATAGTATAAAGCCTTTTGTAAATTTAAGACTAAAAGAAAAGGATATCATTCATTCTTTGGATGTGATGTTCTATATATTGACATATATACTACATCAAGGCTTATTAAGTGTATTTTTCAAATTTTCTATATCAAAAGTGAATTTTTAAGTCTTCTTTCCCTATGAATTAGTGAGAAAAGCATATTTAAATCTCTCAATTTGGTGGGATTTGTCAACTTGCTCTTATAGTTCTGTTCTGAAACCAACTTTTGCTTTATATTCAAGGTTGTATTACTCGGTAAATGCAAGTTTAGAATTATAACCTTCCGAGGAATTGAGTCTTTTCGTTATTATACTTTTTAAAAATATTTTATTTATTTGAGAGGGAGTGAGAGCAGGAGCAGGGAGGGGAGTGAGCAGAGGGAGAGGGACAAGCCAGACTCCCCACTGAGCAGGGAGCCCCACACAGGGCTCCAACCCAGGGATCTGAGATCATGACCTGAGCAGAAGGCAGACACTTAACTGACTGAGCCCCACAGCTGCCCCAAGTTTATAGCTACACCTACTTTTGATTAGTATTTGCCTCATACTTTTTCTAGACTTTTAGTTCGAACAGTTCTATATGCTTATGGGTTATCTGTTTTTGCTTGATATTTGTGTTTACTTTTTATTGCAGAGTCTATACATGCACAAAAGTAGATGAAATGCATAATACATCTCCTATACTCATTATTCAATCCCAGCGACGATCAGTGTCCAAACTTGGGCTGCCATACTGCCATTGTGTATCTACCCCTAACCACTCATCTACCTATTTTGAAGCAATCCTACCCTTATGTTTTAGGTGTAGCCTACAAATAGCATAAAGCCATCTTTGTTTTTCTCTTCAGTCTAAATTTTATCTTTAAAATGGAATATTAATCCATTTACATTATTATGATCATCGATATATTTGGATTTCTTTCTTTACCATGTTTTGTCCATGCTTTTTTCTGCACCTCTTATTTTCCTTCTTCTTTGCCTTTATATGGGTTAGTTGAGGTGGTGTTTTATCTTTATCCCACTTACTCCCTTTACCAGTTTGGAAATAGTCACTCTCTCTTCTTTCGGTAGATAACCTAAAGCTTTTAACATGCATACTTAATAAAACCTAAATGATTTTATCTTCCTTTCAAACAAAGAAGAACTTTACAATTTATAAGCCAAATTTTCTGGAATATTCATTCTATCTAATTTTTTTAATCTCACAAATGAACAATTGTTATTATTCTTGTTGATATTTCAGCATAATCAAAGGTTGTTAGATTTATCTATATGTTTACCAGCTTCTTTACCCTTCCATTAGGTTGGTCCTTCTGCCTTTAGAACTTCCTTCAGGGGCTCTTGGGTGGCTCAGTCGTTAAGCGTTTGCCTTCAGCTCAGGTCATGATCCCGGGGTCTTGGGATCGATCCCCGCATTGGGCTCCCTGCTTCTCCCTCTCTCACTCCCCCTGCTTGTGTTCCCTCTCTAGCTGTGTTTCTCTCTGTCAAATAAATAAATAAAATCTTTTTTTTTAAAGAACTTCCTTCAGTGAGGTTGTATTTGGGATAGACTCTTCTGTCTTGATATACATTCACATTATCCTTATTCTTGTAAAACAATTTTTCTGCATGTAAAATTCTAAACTGTCAATTATATTTCCCAGCACACTGAATGTACACTACCTTCTGACTTCCATGGTTATTATTAAGAAGTTTGCTATATTGCCTTTTTACAAATAGCCCTGAAAGTAAATCAGGAAACCCTCTACACTTTCCAAAGTTGAGGTCAAAGCAAAGGCTTTGGAGGCCACAATGGCAATGCTGTCCACAGCCACGAACAAAGAGGAAGGACGAGGGAGAGAGCAGGTCTCATGTCACCCACCTTCCATGTTCCCGCAGCCCAAAACACTGCAACTCTGACAACAACCCACATATCCTCAGAGGAAGGTGCCCAAATAATCCCCTTGACCCACATGCCATCATCGCCTTTCCCCGGGGCTCATCGTCAGCCATGAAAATGAAGAGCAGTAGTTCCCTGACCTTCAGGATGGATGTCAAGGCCAATAAACAGCAGATCAAATTAGCTATGGAGAAGCTCTTTGATGCTCAGGTGGCCAAGACCATACTCTCATGTGGCCCAATGGAGAGAAGAAGTTACTGGAATTGCTCCCAGTGCTGTAGCTCTGGGTGTGGCCAACAAGATTGGCGGGATCATCTCAACAGAGCAGAGCTGGTGAGTTCTAAATAAATCATCTATAAAAGGAAAGAAGAGCAGGAGACAGAAAAGGAGAAGACATCTCTTCATATAAATTGTCATTCCCTTGAGGGTAATCTGACTCTTCTCTTACTACTTTCAAGGTTCCTGGCTTTGGCGTTCTGGAGATTCAATCCGATGGGATATGATCTGTCTTTACAACACCCCAGGAAGCACACAAGATAGCTATAGTTCTGCCACTTGACCAGTTTGAAAGTTAAGACTCAGAAAGCCCACAGCTTACAAGGGAGGGAAAGACTAGGTCTCAGCTTTGTAGACTCAGAGGCTCCAACTTGCTGATCACCCAAGGGCTGACCCCCAAGTTCTTGAGAGGCTGATTGGGGAGATGAGAAAGGATCTTAGAGCATAGATTTCAAAATAGAATGACAGGGATCAGGCCGTCAAAAGCAGTGATCACCCAGTTTTTCTAATGGGCCCCCCATCAGGAAATGTGCATCCTCGGTAAATGTACATACTTCTTTTATACATTTTTTCTTTTATAAATTTTATAAATGGTGACTATGATTAAACTACCACATTATGTGCACTCTAACAAGTAAACCCAAAATAGCATGTTAGAACACGATGAAAAATAAATATAAATGGAAGTTCTAATATTTGTCTCCACTCCTCAGTGAATCATCTTGTACACACCCACTTCAGAGGCTGTGAATCTGGCCCCCTGCAAAGGACGGCACTGCGCAAGAAGCCTAAGGGTAAGGGGGTTGGATGGTGTAGGCAAACTCAGGAAGGGGAAGGCGACACAGCCGTACTAGGGAGAGGCAGCTTGGTCCACCATCTCTTCCAAAGGACAGGACTGGGGGGAGGAACCCCTAGGCCAGAGCTCCCTTCCTCAGGCCAGGCCTGCCCCTGCTGCCCCTTCCCCACCCCCACCCCCAGTCACGCAGTTCTAGGCTTTTCTGCCAAGCTTCTCCTTTGGCTAAATACACGCGGATCCTTCCCACGTTAACACCCAGCCTGCAGTCAGGCTGTGCCCTTCCTTCTGGGCTAAGGACACGTTCTCTCTCTTTAGGGACGTCGGCAGGAGAGGAGCTTGCCCATACTCGGGTTCCACCAACCTCTCCCCATCATGGTAATTTTTCATGAACAAATGCCCCTCCTTCTGATTTGAGGATCTGTTCAGCCATACAGATCATGAAATGAACTCCGTAAGGAAAGACACCCAAGGCCTTGGAGGTGTGGAGCTGGTATACTAGCCTTGGCGATTTCAGAGGGCACCATTTCAGTCGAGCCAACAGTAACAACAAGCATCCTCCTGGCAATCCTATTAGACACAGATAGTTTCATTTACAGCTGAAGATCAGGAATCAGGAAGGTCACAGCCTTGATCAATATCACATCTAGTAAGTGACACAGCTGGGACTTGACTTTGGGTCTGTGTGGCTTTAAATCCCGAGAGTCATCTTTTCACCCCGTTGTCCTTTACCTAGAGCCAGGGGCAGCCCAGTAGAGACGGGAGCCTTAGTTAGCAGGGGTGGGCTGCTAGTGCCAGCCCAGTCAATAATTATAAGTTGAAACAGCCATGACTTCAATACCATATTTAATTTTTGTAAACACTTAACTTCTTTATTGTATATGAATAAAAATGCCCATTACACTAACCAGACACCTAGCATTAGAGAATAAGACATTTTTAAAGCACCGAAATATCTATGGGTATATAATTATTCTCTGCCTACAGACTTTACATTTTTAAAATAGTCACGAAAAGCAGGAATAATTAAGCTGGCATTATGACTCCATTATTAGATCACCATTGTGTTGTAATCATACGAGCAGCAAATTTCCCTCCTGATTGAAGCTGAAATGCCAGTCAAGATCAGTTGGATTTCAGGGTCAATCACAGGAAAATATAAAATGTAACTGGAAGTTTGGGTTAAACAAACCTAGATCCTGGCAGCAGATGCCCTCTGAAATTAGCATGCCGTCCTGGATAGTCTACAACGTAACAGTGCGAGGGAGCTCCCTTCAATGCAACTAGAAGGGAAGTCACGCCTTATGGCAAATTGTCCTTCCTCCCTTAAAATCAACCTGGAGAAATTACAGAACGAGAGAAACACAGATCAGGGGAATGAGCAAGAACAATAAGACGAGAAATATCTGGAAAAGCCAAGACTGACTTAAGTGGTGCCCAGTGTTCAAAGCTGTCTCCCAAGCAGGATTCACACGACCTGCTGAGAACATTCAGTGGATTTTATTGCTTCCCACGGTCAAGGAGAATGTACCCTCCCAGATGCTTGGCAATGGCTCAGAGAGGAGACCCCACTGTCAGAATTTACTGAGAATTGAAAGTTGATTTAAGGCAGTCTTTCTGATGGGGGAAAGCTTGAGCAGGATTGGGTGGGGCCGTGGCTGGACAGTTGGGATTGGCGGAAACAGAAAGTAAGGATTCTGAGCACTGAACTCAGAGAACCTCAGGGCACAAACGGTCTCTTAATGCTTTCCATAGAAAAGCTGGTGAGTCTTTTTTTTTTTTTTTTTTAAGATTTTACTTATTTGACAGAGAGAAACACAGCTAGAGAGGGAACACAAGCAGGGGGAGTGAGAGAGGGAGAGGCAGGCTTCCCGCCGAGCAGGGAGCCCGATGTGGGGCTCGATCCCGGGTCTCCGGGATCATGACCTGAGCCAAAGGCAGTTGCTTAACCAACTGAGCCACCCAGGCGCCCCGAAAAGCTGATGAGTCTTTATGGAAACGTCTATAACGATAATCAGACTGGGCTGGAGACCCCTGGAAAAATGAAGTCAGGTTAATGAAGAGAGAAGAATCACACAGTTAAGGTCAGAGTGAGACTGGGCTTGGGTGGTGGAAGACAGCAGCAAGATGTAGGGCACTTGGAGCTCTGCTTGAGCTGCCATCTTGAACCTTAGCAGTCACTGTTGGAACCTCGGGCCAGACCACTGCTCTTGGTGTCTGTGGAAGAGTCAGGACCCTGGGCACGGCATGATCCCTGCTGCGGGGAGGCTTGAGAAGAACCAGGGAGGGCAGACCACCCAACCTCCCGTATCACCCCCAACAACCCACAGCCCAGGGACCTGAAGAGTCTGGCTCTTCCCAAGATGCTGAGAGCCAGAGAGACATCCCTGATCAAGTAGTTTCAGGGAGAGAGACTATGAACAGGAGGGATTCTCTGGGATCCTGTGTCCATAGAGAAGGGACTCTTCCTTCTCCTCTCTCAGGTTCCCTGACTTTGCCTGTGCATGGGAATAACAAAAGGCAGATTAACAAGAGTTTACAAGCTCCTGCCTCAGCCCTACACAGAGACCAGTGACTCAAAGCCGGGATTAGGGATTAGAACTTGGGGTCTGTATACCTACTTTAGGGGAAAGGGAGAGGAAGAAAGAAATTTCCCCTTTTTAAGAGAAAGCGCATGACTTGGGGAAAGACAAACAGGCTCTCAGGAAAATAGATGGGGATGGGACAGTGTCCATCTGGGCGTGATGTCAACTCTGGGAGTTGGTTGGAGTTGCTCCTGGAAAGGAATTTAAGACAACTGAGTTCTTTGGGGTGGGGGGGGGACTGGTTTTAGGTAGATTAGGGATTTCAGGAATCCAGATGCCTTCAGTTCAAAATAATTCTTACATCAAAGTGGCAAAAATTTGGGAAGCATGTCCTGATCCCTTTAGTTCCATCCCCCCTCCCCATTAGACTCTAGGATTGATGCCAGCCCATCTTTGTTTGGCATCAGTATGGGATCCTGAACTCACAGGACAAAGGAAACAGATCCCCAGGAAGACAGCTGTTCCAAAAGAAAGATAGCCAAATATTATCTGCCACATGAAGCAGAATTATTTGAAAGAAGAGGACCAAAAATGTAAAACAGCGTAATAATGAATATACTTAAGATAAAGAACTGGCCAAAATTACTTGCAAAAATAAGAAAACATGTTTTTAAAAAGAAGAGGAAGGCCAAAAGACTTGCAGAGACAGTTCTCCAAAGCAGGTGTACAAATGACCAATGAACCCATGAAGAGACGCTCAGCATCCTTAGTCATCAGAGCAATACACAATAAAGCCAATGAATGAGGTACCGCTTCCCACTCATCAGGACGGTGATCAGAGGAGGGTGTGTGGGCCCCAGAAAGAGCAAGTGCTGACAAGGATATGGAGGAACCGGAACTCCTGTGCCTTCCTGGTGGAAGTGTGAAATGGTGTAGCTGCTCTGGACAAGATTACGGTGGGTCCTCAAAAAATGAATCATGGAATTACCATCTCAACCCAGCAAGTCCGCTTTTGAGTACATACACAGAAGAATGGAAAGCCAAGGCCCCAAAAGATATTGGGGCACCCACATTCGCAGCAGCGCTGTTCACAATACCGAAAGCAAGCCAAGTGTCCATTGACAGATGACCGGATACACAGAATGTGGAATATCACCAGACTTACAAGGGAAGGCAATTCTGGAACCTACTACAACATGGTGGCCAGAATGGGAAGGGAAATGGGGAGCTATGGTTCCAGTCTGGGATGATGAAACGGTTCTAGGAATGGATAGTGGTCATGTTGCACGATAATGTCAGTGTCCTTAATGGCATTGAACTGTACCCTTAAAAATGGTTATAACAGGAGCGCCGGGGTGGCTCAGTCACTTAAGCATTCGACTCTTGATTTCAGCTCCTCATGAACTCAGGGGTGGTGAGATCCAGCCCGATGCTGGGCTCTGTGTTCAACGTGGAGTCTGCTTGTCTGCTTGTCCCTCTCTCCTTCCCCCTGCTTGCTGGCTCTCTCTCTCTCTCTCAAATATTTTTTTTAAAAAAATGGTTATAATGGCAAAGTTTGTGTTACATGTATGTATGCTACGTCTATGTACAAAAATGCTTCCATCCTTTTGTCCCAATTGAGAACAAGACTTTACTCTGCCGGAAGTCCCAGCCTCCATAGAAAGAGACATGTGTCCCACAGAGGGTCTGCCCCAGGCCCTGGAGCTATGCGGGAACAGGGGGATGGCTTAAATGGGGCACAGAAGAACTTTGGAAAGCGACGAAGTTTTAAATATCTGATTGTGGTGATAGTGACAGGAGTGTCTAAATTCCTGGAAAGGTATGTTTCAGTACATTATTTGTATATAAATTATAGCTCCATAAAGATAATCTTTTTACAGGGAATGGATAAAACAAAACTGGCCCGATGCTGTTAATAGTTGACATTGGCAAGGAATACATGGAAAATTATTATTCGATTCCATGTACTTTCATTTGTATTGAGAATTACCATAACAAAAAGTTTTAGAAAATCAAAGTAGGCATCATCCAACTTCCTTGACTCTACCACCCCAAAGACACACCTCCACGGGACTAAAAGTAAAGGTGGGAATTCCTGACGTCGGCACTTTATTTACAAAATATGATTCATAAGTTTAATTCTTACTATTCTGCTGAGAATCCGGGACAGCCATAAATTATTACCATCTCGCTCTCACATGGGGACCCACATCGGGGAGCAGCAAGGCTCCAGTCTGAGCCCAAGGTTCCTGATGGCAGGCAGGTGTTTCTGCCCATCCCAGGGCCACGGGCCACCACCCCGTGGGACTTGTACCTCTCCTTGCTCCTTTCCAGGCTCTCCTGACGATGTTCAGAGAGCTTCCAGCAGGGCAATTCTACCCCAGATTAGCAACTGGAGTTGGAGGTGATTGCCTGTGAGTTACCATGGTTATGTCCTACTCAGCTCCCAGTGAGCCCCAAAGAAGCAGCTAATACAGGGGCGGGAAAACATCTCAGGCAGGGTCAGAAACGCTCCCTGGCTGTTTGCAGAACATGTCAATTTTCTGCAGGTTCTGAGAAGGACTTTATGCAGAAAAGGTCACAAATGTGCAAAAGGAACACCATTTTCTGACGTCCTAAGCCACGAGCCACGTGTGTGGAGGTGTCTCTGTTTAAGGAATAAATCCAACAGCACGCTGGCCCTCTCCCGCCCCCGCCTCCTCCAGTGGCCGTGAGGACTGAATGAGGCAACTCTTATAAGGCTTAACACCTCACAGTGAACCCCCAATAATAATATTACTATTTCAAATATCATCATGGAACATATTAAAAGAGTTTAAATTTCTTGTTTATTTTTTTTAAGATTTTATTTATTTGTCAGAGAGAGAGACAGCGAAAGCACAAGCAGAGGTATGCAGAGGGAGAAGAAGGTTTCCCACTGAGCAAGGAGCCCAATGTGGGGCTCGATCCCAGGACCCTGAGATCATGACCTGAGCCAAAGACAGAGGCTTAACCGAGCCACCCAGGCATCCCTAAATTTCTTGTTTAAAATAGAACTTACTTGAAACTCTCTTATCTTGGTTCTAGAACTTGTTCATCCAGAAAACAGGGGAGAACAATCCTAAGCAAAAGGCCACAGAATACCCCCAAAGCTATCAGGAAGTTGCCATTAAACTTTCAGTCTCTACGTTTCGCGGAGAACAAGACCCATAACTGTTGGCCGCATGCCATGTAAGGCAAATTAGGACGGCCCTGGAAATCTCGGCTGGTGCACTCGAAGGGCGAGCCGTCCCCCAGCAGCACAGCATGGCGTCTGATACGCAAGTGTCACGGGGGCAATGATAGGTTGGCCCACGTGGAGGGACTGGAGCTTGCTCGGTGGGGCACAGACGCTCACATGCTCACGGACACGGCGGCGGCCCGGGCACCAGGAGGTAGCCAAGAACCAGCCAGAACCAGCCTGGTCCCCCATCCAGAGGGCAGCTCCAGGAGGCACTCCATGCCAGGGTGTCAAGACCTTCCAGAACCAAAAAGAGGGGCTGTTGGGTGGGCCCAGGTGCCGGCCAGGGAAGGCTGTCTCATCCCTGGAGGCCCCTGGCAGGCTTTCATGCACCAGGAAGGCAACAAGGCCCCTTGACAGGGGGCTTCCCTGGGCCTACTCACTATCTCTCTATTCTTGGATGACTGCCTGGGACCAGCATCCTCGTTCCATCTCAGAGGGTGCACGTGAGAGCGTTCTGGCTCTCTGCCCCAACCGCCAGCCCTTCCTACTCCTTGACGCCAGCCAACCTCCTCCCCGCAAAGAAACCTCGCTCTTTCACAGTAGCCCTTAGTGCCCCCTAAAGCCCAGAGCAAGAGAAGCATTGGCTCCTCTTTCTTCCAGAACAGAGAGAGCTTCATCTCCTATGTTATAAAGCAGGGGATAATTGCATCCCATCCCTCTAGCCCAGCAAAGAAAAGATTTTTTTAAGCTGCATATTAAAACAGGCCGAACGTTAATATTCTGCCATTATTTCAAGACATCCCTTATTTCCCAGTGCCTACCACGGGCCTGCTCTAGGCCCTCAGGCTCTAATAAGCTAGCTGTGTCTCCATCCTTTGGATTCTGGTCAACCGGCCAGGCGCTGAGGAGAGCGCCCTCTGGTGGTAGAATAAGGGAACAGCGAGGGTAGCTGCAGGCTGTGCGGTGACGTGTCCCTGTCCCAAGCGGCAGCCTCGGGGTCAGGAAGCTGTCACGTCCCTGGGCCCTCCTCTGAGGGGCGGGCAGAGCGGGGACCGGAGAAAGAGCAGGGTGTTCTATCAGCAAGATGGCAGAAGCGAGGACGTGAGGGTTGTGTGGAACTAGCTTCAGGACCACGTATGGGGAGAAGACCTGTTCGTGGGGCTGAGGGGCTGGCCTGGGGGACTGGGAAAGAGGCAGGTCCCAAGGGCTGAGGCCGTCCCAGGGGACAGGCTTCTCGTCAGCTGAGGGGGTCAGCTGGCTGCCAAGCCTGGAGAGAGATAGGATGTTGATGTGCTTTGCTTGCTCACATCCCTCCCCTGTCTCATTCCAAAAAAGATCTGAGATAACGTTTCAGCATCCAAAAAAAGTGAAGAGCGGATAGATGTAAAAATCAGGGCACTGGAAGACAGTTTGGCAGTTTCTTACAAACTAAACATATTCTTTTTATTATTACTGTTATTTAATTTTAAGGAGACCCCACACTCAATGTGGGGTTTGAACTCATAACCCTGAGATTAAAACTCACAGGCTCCAATCTGGCACCCCCGACACAGTCTTACCATATGACCCAACTGCGTTCCTCGGTATTTACCCAAATGAGTTGAAAACATGTACACACACAAAATCTGGCACACAGATATTTACAGTAGTGTTATTCCTAATTGCCAAGGGTTGGAGGCAGCCAAAATGTCCTCTGTCGGTAAGTGAGTGAACTGTAGTACATTCAGACAATGGAATATTATTCAGCACAAAAAGCAAAGAAGCTATCAAGTCACTAGCAGCCGGGCTGGGCACTTACAATCATGTTATTTAAAGAAGCCAATCTGAGCAGATAACATATTGCCTGACTCTCACTATGTGACATCCTGGAAAAGACAAAACAAAGGAGACAGGATAAAGATCAGTGATGGCTGGGGGTTGGGGGGGAGGGATGACTAGGCAGAGCACAGAGGATTTTTAGGGTAGTAAAGGTTATTCCGTATGATGTTATGTCAGAGACATGCTATTAGACATTTGTTAAGATCCATAGGTTAACCATAAACAATGGACATTGGATGACCACAGTATGTCAACACAGATTCCTCAACTGTATCAAATGTCCCCTCTGGTGGGGGCATTGATAATGGGAGAGGGTGTGCATGTGTGGGCACAGGGGTATATGAAAAATCTCTGTACCATCCCCTCAACTTCGCTGTGAACCTAAAACTGTTCTAAAGATGAAAATCTGTATTTCTTTGAAATTGTGGCAAAAAAAAATACAGGTAAAGTAGAAAGATGATGCCTGGGAGAAAGCTAATGGGTGTGTACTCAGTTATAAAATCGGGACAGAGATTCCACAGAACAAAAATAGAGAGACCCCATCAGCTAACACGTTGAGGACACCAGGTAAAATAAACCAGCTGCCCCAGTATGCAACCGCATCCATAGATCTCAAGGATACGGAAGGTTTGAGCAGAAAAGCATGTTCCAAACATTGTCAACAAATTACATGTAAAATTTGTAGATACACTCCATGATACCGCACATTTTTAAAGAAAGCAGACACTATAAACTAGGAAATTGTGGCAGGGATGCCTCCCAAACTCTAGGCAGTGGTTTCCTCCAAGGAGAGACCAAGCAGAAAGGACATCAATTTCATCTGCCTTGTTTATTTCAGTAAAACAAGCAAAGCAAAAGGCATGAAGTGAACAGGAAGACTTGCTAACATCTGTTCACTTGGGGCATCACAAACATGAGAGTTATATCAGCCTTTGTACTTGTCGGTCCTGCTAAGTGTGCAAATAGCTATTTCTAAATTCACAAATCACCGCAATAAAACACATCCTGAAGCGGAAAACCAAGCCAGCCCTTCGGATGTTTTTTTCTGGGCCAAATGTCCCCCCAGGGTGCTCAGAAACAAGGACCTCTATGACCAACAGGCTTCATAATCTCAGTAGCAAGTTGGACAAACCAAAGGCATAACCATAAAAACAAAAGAATGAATGAGAAAGACCTGAGGCTTGACCCCACCCAAAACCATTTCATATTATTTTAGGCAACACTCAGGAGAGCCAAAGGGGCAGCGTCATCCCTCTCCCATCTTGCACGGGGCACAGGCTCTGCAAGAACAGGGTTCCACAGGGCTGGGTGGACTCCATCCGCCTGCTGCTCACCCCATACCCAGGCTCGGCCGCTACATTCTGTGATCACAAGGGAAGAGAGGAGTGGAGGTGACCTTGCATTTCAGCCTGCTTTGCCTGAAGAAAGACCTTGTCCCCGTCAAGTTGCTCTTGATTCCACAGCATTGCTTAGGGCCACCCTGGGCCGGGCACAATGCCGGGGAACTCTCTGTCTCACCTCTAGGCCCCAGCAATGCCAGCCTAGTCCATGCCTGCGTGTTTCCCAGAGGCTGCTTCAAAGCTCGAAGCATCCTTCCACACCTTCTACCAGGCTGATTCTCACATTGACGAGACATAGCTCAGGCGTCACCTCCTCCAGGGAGTCTCTGCTGATTGCCCAGTGCTGGGTTAGGTGCCCCTCACCCTGGTTTCTTCTTTTTGGTTTGTTGCATTTCCTCCAAGGAATCTGTGTACTAGGTTATGTCCTGCACTTAACCATGGGGCCTCAGAGGAAGAGACCAGACCTCACTCATCTCCTGGCCCTGACCCAGACCCTCCTGAGTCCTTACCCACGGTAGGGAATTTCACAAAGACACACCTGAGACCAGCCTCTGCCTCCCAGACTAGCTCCCCATCCATCTGTGGGGTGACAGGTGTGAATAAAGCAGATCACATCTGGTAATCAGATAAATCAGGTAGGCACAGTGCTCTCCCTGAGACAGGCGAGGGGCTGGGAGGCGGTGCCTAAGGAGGAATGGTGACCTTGGAGGTCACGTGCCCATCTGCATTTTCCGTACATCACTCAAAGCTGCTGAAAGTGAGCTGTGGGGCAAATCAGCCAGCCCCAATGTGGGAGGACCCACAGGGAGAAGGAAGGAAGGCACGGCCACTCTTGTCCTGGGAGGGCAGACAAGCCCACAGCAAAGGCTGAAGTGACGTCTGATCTTGAAGGGGGCGAAGTATAACTCACAGCCCATTTCCCCCGCTGGGACCCCCTCTTCCTTTCCCTCTCAGGTTAACTTTGAATTCCGGAGATAGCCCAGGCAAAGCACTTACTCCTATTCGTGTACTCAATGCCTATCACGGACCACCTGGAAATTCAAAGCAAAGGAGGGCAGTTTTTACCAATCTCCTGAGTACCTTCCAGGAAGAAACTGGCTGACAAACCCATGCAGACATTCTAGAACGCTGTGTTCTCGTATAATTTGGTCTTGCTTTCTAGAACACTTAGCCCTATTGAGAACACGCTGTTGCTAGGATACAACCAATGAGTAAACACGCTGACTTTCTATTATGGGTTAAAAGAGCCCCAGCCTCTGTTTCAAACCGGCTCCGCTAAGGGCACTCGCGATCTCCTAATTGTTCTAATTGACACTCTTGAGTCCCTGCCTCGCCAGACCTGTTGCCTCCAGATTCAGGAGTTGATCTCTTGGGCCTCTAGAACACTCCTTGTGCCCCATCCTCCACCCATGGGCCTCTCCCCGAAGCCCCTTAAATAGGGAGGGGCCCTCCAACGCCCCCACCAGGGCCCGCCTAAGGTGAGACAGGGAGGGACTCAGGCAGCAGCAGTCAGGGAGGCCTTCCCTCCCAAGACCTACAAATGCAGAGCTGGGGCCCAGAGGGAGGCCCTCCCGCAGCACTGCACCAGGGCCCATGGGCTGCCCTTCTCTCTGATGCTGGCTCCCTGGGCACACTAGCCCAGGCTGTCCCATCAGCCCTCGGGCTCCCCCGCCCACACTGGGGCTTCACCTAGAACTTCTCCCTGGCCTCCGGCTCATGCATCCAACTTCTGGACACTTCCACCTGGATGCCCTCAGCTCCTCTGAAGCGACCTCCCTCCCAGGCATCCCCCAGTTACACAAGGTAGAAGAGCAGAAATCGTTCCCGCACACATCTCTGTCACCCGGGTAGGGGGGGCTTTACCTCTTCCTGTGTTCCCCCAATCATCGCTTCCCGCCACCCCTGCCATGACAGCCTCACATGAGACCCTCATGCCTCTCTCTTGCACTTGCAATTAATCATGTGGTCACACTCCCCGCCTCCTATAGGAGACCCACCTGACCCAGTCACCCGGGACTTAAGGCGCTCCCACTGCAGTTCCCGTCCTTGGGCCCGGAAACATTGTGCATGGGATGAACTCCCCACCAGTGAGGGGCGATCGGCGATATCTGTTAAAATCATAGATGTGTATATGACCTTGGACTAAGTAATTGTGGGCAGTTCATGCTTGGCACACGCTCCTCTAGAAGGATATTAATGGCAGCGTTGTTCCTAACAGCACAAAATCGGAAACCACCTCCGCATCCGTCCACAGGGCAAAGGTTGAATGCAATATGTTGAATCCAGGGAACGTTTTAAAGCCAACAGGAGATGAAAGCAGCTCTGTGCTAAGGCAGAATGACCCCTGTGGCCTATTGATAAAAAGCCCACAGTGGACCAGGAACAAGGACGACCCCTGAGCTAAAGGGGACACACGGACATCTGCTCTTCTAGCCACAGTCCCTTGGGATGAAACACTCCCCCTGAAGCCAGGAATTGCTTCTGACGGGGACCCAGGGACAGGGACCAGGCAAAGACTCCCTCCACCCAGGGTTCTTTTTTTAACCACCTGAGTTCTTCATGTTGGGCACGTTTTACCTTTGCAGATGGAATATGCTGAGCTGTCCCGCCCTTCGCAGCCAGTGACCTCTCCAAAGTGCTACCGTGATTGCGTCACACCGGCTTCGAACATTTCGGGGGTTCGCCATGACAGGAGGTCTGAGACAATCGTGGCTCACACTTGCTACAGAGCAATTAACAACTGGTCATTATTTTTAAGCACCTCTTCGCTCTCCAAGGTGTCCTGCAGAGAATGATAAATTATATCTTCTATCAGTGACCCCAAAGATGTGGTTCCCCTACCTAATGTGGCTCTTGAACACCCCTCATCCAGACTGTCTTCCTGGTCCCACCCCAGCCGGCTCATGAAACTGCATTGACTTACTTACAGCCCCCCTGCACTCAAACTACCGTTAGCCCCAGCCTTTGGTCATGCTGTACCTTCTGTGGGAGAGTCCAGCATGCCCGTCCAGCCCGGGGCAGAGCCGGTCTTGTCCATCACTTAAGACTCAGCCATGGACCCTGCCCAGAACCCAAGGCCTCAGACGCACGACAAGCCTTTTCTGTACCTCAGCCTATCCTTGGGGTCCAGAACTCGTTCTTTTTGAAAAGGAAGACAAAAGTACTGCACTAAATTCGAGCCCAGCTCCAGGGTCAGGAGCATCTGGCTCTGACTGCGGGGTCCGCCCCTTATTAGAACATAACCTTGGGAGAAGGGGTACGCATCCAGGGCTCCCCTGAGCACCCTTTTCCTGTAAGGTAAGGGGTTTAGGCCTTGAAATTTCCTTTTGTAGGGGAAAGAAAAAAAGATTGTTCCACCACCAAAGACAGAAATGTTTGGGTTCTAGAATTTGAGGACTCCCTCTCGGTCTAGGCTAACTTATTCAGGCATGTCAGTCCTAGGCGGAAAGTTTTCTAAAGTGGCAGGTGTCTCTCTTCTATCCCTGAGCCCAGAGGGCAAGTTTAGGTGAACAGGGATGAGAGGTGTGGACTCATCCCAGGGGATGGCTGGTGCCTCCCTGCCCCCTACACTCTCTCCCTGTGGGTTAGTTTCTGGGGCCAATGCAACAAAGCGCTACAAAGTGAGCGGTTTAAACAATAGATTGATGGTCTCCCAACTCTGGAGGTCAGATGTCTGAGATCGTGGTGTCAGTGGACTTAGCTCCTTCTGAGGGTCCTTTTCACACGGACCGCAGCCCTATTGGATTAGGGCCCACCTCCTCCTGTAGGACCTCATCTTCACTAATTACATCTGCAGAGAATGGCCCTATTTTCAGACAAGGTCCTATTCACAGATGCCTGGGGATTAGGACTTCAGCATGTGAATCTGAGGAGAAGGCAGTTCAACCCACAATATCCTGCTTGTGAAGTTTCTATTCTCAACCCCCAAAATGTACAGGCCAACCCCCAGAGGCCCCCTCTGCTGTCAGTGAGGGGTACCTGAAGTCAGCCTCCCCTCCCTGGGGAAGCCAGGCCTTCCCTTCATGAGAAAAGTCTCAGGATTTCTTATAAGATGAGGCACTCCCGAATCGCCTGGCTGGGGCAGTCCATGGAGTGTGTGACTCTTGAGCCCAGCATCCAGAGTTCAGGCCCCATGGTGGGTACAGAGATTACTTAAATAAACTTTAAAAAGAATGGGGAGCTCCCTCTCCAAACCCAGATTTGCAGATGCTGATTCATTGATTCTGCCCTACCTCGGGGTAAATAGTAGACAGGCTAAGATGGGAAGCCAGATTTGGTTGTCACTGTCCCCACCTACAGAGGAACAAATGTCCACTGTCATTTAATGCAGAACTCTAAAAAGTTCCCTAAAATAGGAGAAGTCAGCCCCCCCAACCCCGAGGCTCAAGCGACACATTTCCCTCAGTTGGCCCCTGGGGAATGGGATCCTCTCAGGCAGGAACAGGCTTGCGGTTTCCAAGCCCGCTGACGACATCACTTGCTTGAGGGCTGAGCCCACCATCCCTCCCATTTGGCAGCCAAGCCAAGGTGAACCTATGAGGTGGAGCCCAGCCAGCGCTCCGCGCCAGTTTCCTCCTGGGCCCAAGAGGTCTGCTTTTCATTGATGAAAACATGTTCTTGATTGCAGAGATGACTTTCAGTGCAGGTAGGCGCCCTGCTTCCTGCTCCCCCGTCCTTGCCAGCCTCCGGGGCCCTCAGCGCCTCCTACTGCTCCCCGCAGCGACACCTAGAGGACGTTTCCGGCATCGCTGGTAGCTTCCAGCAGCCAGACCCAGCAAGGGGCTTCTAGAAGGGGGGCTGAGAACGCATGCTGTAAGAAACACACCCAGGAATGAGGCCAGGCAGGGATATGGCAGGAGATGGAGTCCCACCCATTCGCCGCAGGTCAGCAGGTCCGCAACGCTCGCCCTGGAATCCCATGGCTCGGGTATGGCATTAACTTTGCTCCCCTGCCAGCCCCGTGCCCTGGGGGTGGGGGGAGGTTCCTGAACATCTGGGCCACCTCACGTCTAGAGTAAAAATAACCCTGCTCGGGTCACAGATTGCAGGTGAGGTTTACATGAGAATTCAGCACAGAAGTTAAAGTAATTTCTTGTTGCCCTCTGCCTGTCCCAGACACTCACAAACATGCACTCTCAAAGTAGTTCATTCAACAAGCATGTGCTGAATGTCCACTGTACGCCAGACACCGATGTCCAAAGAGAAGGGAAGAGGCATACACATCTGGAAGGTTCCAGAATGTTCCCTTTCCACTGAGAGTCTGTTTCTCTCCAAAACACACTGCTGAGGGCAACATCCGTGGCCCATATAGAAATAGAGCTTCCCTTTGATCCAGCTCAAGATTTCCACCTTTTTAATCTCTGCCCAGAAGTAAAGCCCGAATGGGCACCAATTTGCCACCTCTCTTTCCAATCATGCAGCTGCCGGCACAGAAAAGATAAAAGTTCATTGGGAATTTTTCTTCAGATCTGCACTTTGCTCTCTGTATAAGCTGTTGGGATTTGCAACAGTATTTAGAAAATTTGCAATGCCAGGCTTAAACCTTCTTCAGAAGTTTGGGGTTGGGAAAGGGACAGGAATCTATTTTAGAATTCCATTTCCTCATGGCATCAACAAATGATAAGTGAAATATAGAGAAGCAGTGGCGAGGACCGGGAAAAGGAGAGATTCTCTATAACGAGAACCCACAGCCCCTAATAACAGACCCTGCCTCCCGCTCGGGGACCCTGGTACCCCTCGAGTCGTGCTTTAAGACACTTCGTAGCTTCTAGAGACATGCTCTAACTTTCCAGCCTCAACTCCTGTGTCCACTCATTTCATAAATAGCATTGGCCAGGCTGTTGTGAGTAGGGACTTTCCCCCGGGGAATACGTTTGGGCCTGAGGCCCCAGGCCTGCCCCACAGATGCTCCAATCTGTAATCAGTGAGAACAATGAGCCCCAATTCAAGGGGCTTAAAAGGCCCGTACAAGTACACTGGCATTTGTGAAACTTCTGGGAAGGGGCTCAGAAATGCTCTAAGCCTTGTTTACCCCACCCAAGTCAGGGAATGAGTTCTCTGGGGCCCACTCCCCTGGTCTGTGCAGTCCCTTACTCACCTATAGGAATGACTGAAAACCCCCAGTAGGGAGGGTGGGGGGTTGTGCATGCAAGGTCAGAGAAACAGCAGAGAAGGAGCCCTGAGAACCTGCCTCCAGGCCATCCTGGTCCCAGGAACTCAAGAACGAGAGAAGGCAGTGGCAGCTGTGGCCAGCAGTGGGTCTGAAGGAAAAGAAAGTAGGTGGCAGTGGGGAGGAGACCCTCAATCCTGGAGGCCTGCCCTCAGGCTGGAGCTAACCCCAGGCCAGATTGGGTTTGGAGGCCAAACTGACGGCTGTCCCTTCTGCAGTAGCCTGACCAGGGGCACCAGGCTGGGTGATCACCGAGCTAATCCACAGGAAGCCTGTCTGTCCAGTGCAAATCTAATTCTCATCACTGTCACCCTGTTGCGGTGAATTCATCTGTGGCTGCAAGGATCAAGTGTGAAACTCCCCAAAGCTGACTTAAGTGTATGGAGCCCTGGAAAGAAAGAAAAATCCATGTGCGGGACGGTCAGTGGTGTTCCCCTCACTTCCAGAAGGACCCCCGAGTTAAGCAGGGGAGGAGCACCCCACATCTCAGGGACAGCAAGAGGCTAGTGCCTGGGGAGGAAGGAGTAGCTACTGACTAGAAGAAATAGGGCCAAGAGCTCAAGGTCTGGGAGCAACAAGATATTCTCCTGAAGAGCTGCTCCAAGTGATTCATGCCCCCCAAGGTAACCCTGGCCGGTGGACCTAGGTTCTAGTCTCTTCTGTGAAGGCAGACTTCCTGTGCATCCAGGGGCACAGCCACACCGTCTCTGGGGCCTGGCGGCCGCAGCAGAAATAACCAGAGGACCCATTTAAGAGCAGAACAGCTCAACTGCAGCTTTGAGTTGAAAATGTGTTCTGCATATTTAGACTAATCTTGGACCAGTTTCTCCCTTTAGCTGAATTTAGATATCTTTTACAAAATTTATTTTCCTCCATGGGCTAGATTTGGGATTTTAGAGTGAGCTCATGGATACTACCAAGAGAACAATCTAGAAGAATCTTCAGTCTCTTGGAACGGGCTATCCGGGCCCTCGCAGGAAGAGCTGGATTGCCGAGGTCCAGCATGGGGACTTCGCGCCACCTAGTGGTCCTCTGGATTACACTCACCTGAGCGAGGCAGGAAAGAGGACTTTGGCCATGGGCCGGAACTATGGCCATCTTCCAAGTTCACCAAGTTCCACCAGCTCAAACAAATGATCTAAGCCAAAACAAATGGAGAATTGATATGCATAGAGCCCTGTGGCACTTCATTCACTTTCTACATGTATCCACTGGAACCTTGGTTCATTCATCCCTTTGCCATGGCCCTAGTCTTCGGGTGGCTCAGGAGCGCTGGGGCAGGCAGACACAGAGAACCCTGCTACACGTCGTGGTAAGAAGTCAGTGGTGAATGTGGGCTGAGTCTGGGGGAGGAGGAGTGGTCCCTCAACCTCCCTAGGGGCACACATGGGGTCACTCTTGGAAGGGAAAACACATGGTCTTGGACCATAGAGGGTGGCTGGGATCCAGTCAAGGGCTGGATGGTGGTCCGGAATTCTAGGCAAAGACAGCCAGAGAGCGAAATGTTCCCTTAAGACCTAAGGCACCCCAGAGGGGCTGGCTCACGTTGGGGGGGGGGGGCAGGAGGACTGCGGAAGGCTTTTGGACCTCACAGAGCAGCCTCCTCAGTCAGTAAAGCTTTCCTTCATGCCATGGTGCGTGGCCAGAAGGCCCAGCTTCTAATTCTCGAAGGAATCCACAGTCGAACTTTCAAGGTTATCTTCAGGTAGGAGTCAACATTCAAAGAACATACTGGCAATGTTTTTAAAAAAGGGGGGGGGTTATATTCTTGAAACTACTTTGGACCTGTGTCCTATCACTGGGTCACACCATTTGGAATACACTATATTGTTTTTTAATTCTGCAGTTATCTTGTAGCACAACTGCATAGCATTAGATTTTTTACATTTAAACCACTAATACTGGGTGCCTGGGGGGCTCAGTTGGTTAAGCATCTGCCTTTGGCTTGGGTCATGATTCCAGGGTCCTGGGATGGAGCCCCATGTCTGACTCCCTGCTCAGTAGGGGTTTGCTTCTCCCTCTCCCTCTGCTCCTCCCCCCCTGCTCATGCCCTCCCTCTCTTTCTCTCAAATAAATAAAATCTTTTTTAAAAAAAAATAAAGCATTAATACTGTGAAAAGCAAACATGTACAGTACCTTGTACAATAACCCTACCTTGAAATGTCTTTGGCTTTTAGTATGTCAAAAAATAAACTAAGGAATGGGCCTGGGCCTCTCTCAACTTCTGGAAAGCTCTAGAAAGTTCTGGGGAAGGAAGGAATGGAAGAGAACCCAAAGAAGGTGGAATCCGGGGACTACTGTGATAGTTGAGGCCTGAGCCGCTGAAACCTGGCCCGGCCCAGATCCATGTGGAAGAAGAAGACAAATACTGCTGATGCTTCAAATCTGGCACGATTGGCTGATGATTCTGTGACAAGAAAAAAAAAAAAGTTGTTAATAATCCCCTGTGCCTGCTAATGAGGGCAGATCCTGGTAACCACAGGACCTTTTGTTTGGAGAGCAGAAAGTCAACATCCTTGGGCTGCTGGCCTTTGGCCAAATCACAGGCAGTATCCGGCATGGGAGGCCAGGAACTGAGAGTTTGCAGAAGTAGGATGGGACCGAACTATTCAATCACGAGGGGACAAGGGATGTGGAACATTCCTGAGACTGCAGGAGCTAGTGGTCCTGGGGCCACCAGGGAGGGTCCCCATCAGATGGGCTCTCAGGACCCGGTGGCCTAGAAGGGGCCTGGGAGACATCTGGTTTGGTCAACCAAGAAGCCCCTTTGCTTTTTTTGGCATCAAACCTTTAACCTGTGAAACCCAAGAAAAACTGAGCAAGGTGACTTGTTCAGACCATCTCTGCTCTGAAGGAGTGCCTTACATCATGCTGTCCATACAGTCTCGCCCCAGACTGCATGAACATAAGCCATGCCAAGACCCTGGGGTATGCCAAGATCAGCCCCAGACCGGTCACAGGAGGCAGGGCATGAAAACTGTCCATAGCCTGCAGTGCAGCTCCAGCTAGAGACCAGCCACCAGGGCAGGCTGGGAAAGGGGAGCCCTCATCTACGCCCCCAGAAGCTCTGCTCACCACCCATCTCCTGAGATTTGCTACAAGAGCAAAGTCTAGGGTGCCTGGGTGACTCAATCCCTTAAGCGTCTGCTTTCAGCTCAGGTCATGATCTCAGAGTCCTGGGATTGAGTCCGGCATCCAAGGAGTCTGCCTCTCCCCGCTGCTCATGCGCTCTCTCTCTCTCTCTCTCTCTCTCTCTCTCTCTCTCTTTCTCTCTCACAAAAATAAATAAAAATCTTAAGAAAAAAAAATAAAAGAGCAAGGTCTAACCACCAAGGCTCACACCACATCTCACTTGAACAGTGGCCGTGAGGCCTACAGCTCGAGGGGCAGGGCCTTGGTCTCGCAAAGCAGCTCTTTCTTTGGCTTTAGCTTTACCTAGAAGCCTCACAAACTGTTCAGCAAGGTAGAGCCAGGCCAGAACACGCAACCAGAGGCCACTGGGTCAGCTGCGGGGCTGCCTGTTTGAGTCCTTGGGAGGCACAGAGGGTAGAGGCCGCATTAGACTCTGAGATGCCTCAGAGTTGCCACGGCTTCCCGGAGAAGGAACATACACCCAGTTACCTGTGTTTGCTGAATAACACTAAAGAGCACTTATGATTGCCCTCAGCTCGGATCTTTAAGCCACAGAAATACTTATGACCCTGCAGAGGGAAAAGCACTCACATTTTCTGTTGATTTAGATATTGCTGGATTAGAGGTGACACCCCCCTGCACAGCAGAGCCCCCCCTCCTCTGCTGGAGACCTGATCCCCCCTGAGCCCTCTTCCTCTTCTCTCTACCCCTTTACCTCTCGATTACATTCACTTGTCCAGCACTCGTTTATTGGAGTACTTGCCTTGTAAGGGGCATTCTGTCTGGTCACAGGAGCAGTGAATATCGATGAACCCAGTCTTGTCCTCTACTTGCCTGCGGGCAGTGGTAGAGGCAGGGAGCAAGAGAATTTCAGCTGAGAGGAAAGAGGTGGGGTGGGGGGTCAGGCAGATTTCCGCAGGGATGGAAAGGATGAGTGGTACTTCAACAGCACCAAAGTGAGAAAAGAGCATCCCAATCTGTGGACCAACTTCCAACTCTTTAATAAAATAAGCCCCTGGAGGTGCTTTTAAAACATGGTCATGAAATTCTCTGGTACTCTTCTCACAGAGACTTGGGTCTGTGTCCCCTCCCCTGGAGTCTGGGTTCTATCTCTGTTCGCTTAATGACAGCTTCAGTCTCTTCCTGAATCTTAGAGTGTCACTCTCGTACTCAGCTTCCGGAGCAGAAAGGACCCCCGCCCTCCACACACACACACACATGCCCGTGTAAATAGCCCATGGGGTCGGGTAGGCGTTCTCACCAACTCCAGGTGAGGTCGTACCCAAGAGCCAGCCTCAACTTCCCGATGGGAGTGAGCGAGCTTGCGGTTGGTACCCGGACTGCGGCCAGCGTCAGGAAGCCCCGCGCTGGGAAAGATACTCCTTTAAGAACCTCCGAAGCGAATTGTTCTGAGCACCTTCAAATGCTGCTGATAAAACTGTAAGTTGACTGAGGATAACTAGGAGATAACTGGGAAATAGGAATCAAGATCCTTAAAATGATCCTGGGCAGGTGAACAGCTGTAAGATATAGCAAATCAGTAGAGCATGATTGTAGAACTTGGGTGAGTTGGTGAACATTTACTGAAAAATTCATTCGATATTTCTACGTGTTTGACACTTATGTTTTAAATTTTTTTTTATTTATTTATGACAGAGAGAGACAGTGAGAGAGGGAACACAAGCAGGGGGAATAGCAGGCCGAGGGAGAAGCAGGCTTCCTGCTGAGCAGGGAGCCCGATATGGGGCTAGATCATGACCAGAGCTGAAGGCAGATGCTTAACGACTGAGCCACCCAGGCGCCCCTTGACATTTTTAATAATAAATATGAGGAGGTAGAATGGTTTGTGAGTCACTAAGAGGGAAGCCTGAGGAAACAGTCAAGAGATGTGATTTTTAAAAATTGGTATTCCCTTGCACCGTTGGTGGGAATGCAAACTGGTGCAGCCGCTGTGGAAGCCCAGGCTACCCTATGATCCAGTAATTGCACTATGAGGTTTCTACCCAAAAAATAAAAAAAGAACTAACTCAAAGGGATATATGCACACTGATGGTGACAGCAACATTATTTGCAATAACCAAATTGCAGAAGCAACCCAGGTATGCATGGATACACACACACACACACACACACACACACACACACAGGAATATTACTCAGCCATAAAAAAGAATGGAGTCTTACCACTTGCAACAACATGGATGGAACTAGAGAATATTATGCTAAGCAAAATAAATCCATCAAAGAAAGACATATCATATGATTACGCTCATATGTGGAACTGAAGAAACAAAACAACAAACCAAGGGAATAAAGGAGAAAGACAAGCCAAGAAACAGACTCTTGACTACTGAAAACAAGCAGATGGTTCCCACAGGGAGGTGGGTGGGGGATGGGGAGATAAGGGTGGGGAGTGGAGGAAACAGGTGATGGGCATGAAGGAGTGCCCTTGTCCTGATGAGCGCCGGCGGATGTATGGAAGTGTGAATCACCATGTTGTACTCCTGAAACTAATGCAACTTTGTTTGCTAACTATATCAGAATAAAAATTAAAAATAACTAATTGTTTAATATTGCAGGATCTCTGCGGTGGCCACCAAAGGCCTCCTTTATTTGTTTGGACGCTGCCTTTCTCTCTCCATCCCAGGATTGGGGGGGCGGGCTGGTCTCTTCAATCATGCTTCTGCAACACTGTTCCATCCCGCAGGCGTAGGAGATGGACTGGGCACAAAACCTACACTTATCAGGATTCTGTCCCTGGGAAGTTAGGATTTGACTTGGAAATCTGAGTGTATTCTCAGCTGGCCCCTTAAATAGAAAAATGTCAAAACTTACGAGCTAGGCTATGGCTATTGTAGATTGAATCTTGTCCCCTAGAAAGATATGTTGAAGTCCCAACCCCCAACGACCTCAAAACATGAGCTTATTCGAGAGTAGGGTCTGCAGATATAATCAGTCAGATGAGACCATACTGGGGTACGGTGGGCCCTTAATCCAATCCAATTATTAATCCAATACAGCTGAAGTCCTTTCAAGAAGAGGAGATACACGGGGCACTGCCTTCGGCTCAGATCATGATCTCAGGATTCTGGGATCCAGCTCCCTGTTCACCAAGAAGTCTGCTTCTCCCTCTGCTCTCCTCCTTCTCCTCTGCTCATGCCATTTCCTCAAATAAATAATAAATAAAATACTTAAGAAAAAAAAAAGGAGAGGAGATGCAGAGACTTGGGGAGAAGTCCATGTGAGCACAGAGGCGGGAAGGGAGTGATACACTGACCATGTAGGAGCGCCAGGAAAATGGTAGCCCTAGCTAGCGACTATCACAGTGGCCATCTTCCACCAAGAGAACAGAGCAGAAAGAACAAAGCAGGTACACAGAGGGATCAGGGATTAGCCATGGTTCTCTGCCTTCAGGCTGTCCCTGAAGGCAGGCACATCCCTGCCCTCTGGCCACTGGGGCAACTCCTGCCCTCACCCTCCAGGGCCCCACTCCTTTTTGAGTAGGATGTGACTTCTAACCAGGTGCTGATACCGAGTACCCTGGTCAGGGTGGCCCACCTATAGCAGGAAAGTAAAAGGGAAGCCAACAAAATGGCCCGCCAAGAGGACCAGGTAAATAAGTGTGGGACATGCTTGAGAGGGGCTATTAAACAGTCCATCCAAAATCACCGCCTTGAGCTTAGGGACTCCTGGGCTTGACACACATTTCGCCTCGAATAGGCGGCCATTGCGGATTTGACCCCTGCCACCTGCAGGGGGCGCCCTCATCCCCCTGCCGTCGAGGTTCAAGGGCGCCGACTCGCTTCTCACAGACATGTGGCTGCAAGCACCGCGGAGTTTGGGTCTTCCCGCTGGAACGCGGACCCCAGGGCTCTCCGGGCCAAGGGTCCTGCCCAGACGTCTCTACTCAGAAAGGCGGCCTTCCGCGACCCGTGTGCTGTCTGTCCCAATTCGCCTGATGCTCTTGGAGAAACAGAGGCGAGATTGATGCTCCCTGCTAAATACTGCCGAGCACTAGCTGTTCTCCCGGAATGCCCGATACACTGGGCTCCCCAGAGGGGCTCCTAGGTAGAAGACACTGTGCCCATGGAAGCTTCCAGAAATGCACCGGGATGAGGGTCATTCGCTTCTTTTTGCACTAAAATAAAACACATATCAGCAGCCTAATTATGTCAGGTACCAGCCGGGCTCCATCACTGACTTCATGGGGCACTCCACCAGCAGAGAAGCAGAGAACAAAATAGTGCATTATACTGATCCAGAGAACCCCCCCCCCCATCCCGGAGAGCCGCAGGAATACCTTCTTCCTATGTGTGATTATGCTGGTAACATTCACGCTAAATAACATTTACCATTTGAACTATTTTTACCTATACCATTCAGCGGCATTAAGTACATTTACACTGCTCTGTAGGCAGAACCACCAGCCATGTCCAGAACTTTTTCATCTTCCCAAACAAAAAGTCTGTCCCCATTAAACAACAGTTCCCCATCGCTCCCTCCCCCAGCCTCTGGAAACTTCTATTCTACTTTTTGTCTTTATGGATTGGATTTTCTTTGAAAATCTAGGTGTTTCAAAGAAGTGGAACCATATGATGTTTGCCCTTTTGTGTCTGGTGTGTTTAATGCATAGACTGTATATTAGCACATGCGCTTCCAAGAGTCAACCACATTATGGCATGTGTCAGAAATGCATCCCTTTGTTGGGCCGCCTGGGTGGCTCAGTCATTAAGCGTCTGCCTCCCGCTCAGGTCATGATCCTGGAGTCCCAGGATCCAGTCCCCACATGGGGCTCCCTGCCCAGCAGGAAGCCCACTTCTCCCTCTCTCACTCCCCCTGCTTGTGTTCCCTCTCTCGCTGTGTTTCTCTCTGTCAAATAAATAAAATCTTAAAAAAAAAAAAAAAAAGGAAAAACAGAAATTCATCCCTTTGTAAGGCTGAACAATATTCCAGTGCATAGATATAGCATATTTTGTGTGTCCATTCATCCAGCTGTGGACACTGGGGGAGTTCCCACCTTTTGAGTCCTGAGAATAATGTTGCAATGAACATTGGTGTATCTGTGTAAGTCCCAGCTTCCCAACTTTTTTTTTTTTAGAGAGAGAGACAGAGAGTGAGTACAGGGGAGGGGCAGACGGAGAGGGAGAGAATCTCAAGCAGACTCCATGCCCAGCATGGACCCTGATGTGGGGTTTGATCTTACGACCCTGAGATCATGATCTGAGCCCCAATCAAGAGTCAGACGCTTCACTGACTAAGCCACCCCGGTACCCCCCAGCTTTCCATTCTCTGGGGTGTCTACTTAGGAAGAGAATTGCCGGGTCATGTGGTAACTCTGTTGAACAGTCTTTGGAAACACCTACTGCTTCCACCAGCAGAGCACAAGCGTTCCAGTTTCTCCCCATCCTTGCCAACTCTGGTTATTTTCTGTTTTTTGTTTTGTTTTGTTTTGTTTTAAGGTTTTATTTATTTATTTGACAAAGTGAAACACAGCTAGAGAGGGAACACAAGTAGGGGGAGTGATAGAGGGAGAAGCAGGCATTGAGCAGGGAGCCCAACGCGGGGCTCGATCCTGGGACTCCGGGATCATGATCTGAGCCAAAGGCAGTCGCTTAACCAACTGAGCCACCCAGGCGCCCCTATTTTCTGTTTTTTTTTAAGTCGTTGCCATCCTAATGGGTATGTAGTGAACAGTAATTTCTGAGTTGAGCTAGTTTGGAGGAAGACATAGAATAATCAAGCAACAAAGGGAGAAGGACACCCCCAGCAGAGCCAGCGGTACCGACAATGTCTGGAAGGTGTGAGAGTTCTGGGGAAGCCAGGGATGAGGCCAGACATGGAGGCGGGGCCCAGGGGACCAGACTCTCCTAGAGCAGTGGGTGTCCCAGGGGAGAGGCGGGGAGCATGGAGTGTGGCCTGGAGGCACACAGGCCTGGGGGGGACATCTCGACTCTTCTTCTCACCTGTGTGTCCTCAAGGCAAGCCACTCAACCTTCGGTGATTTAGTTCCATGACTGAGAACTGGGACTGGGCTATTTTTCATCACAAGATTGCTGCCAGGTTACGCTGAAACGATCAACATAAACTCTCCACACAGCCTCTGACCCAAGACGCGCATTCCCTAGGTGGTGGCCATCGCTGGCAGGGGTGCTAAGGACCATCCTAATGAAATAATAACATACACACATCTGAGGAAGATGCTGAGTGACAAGCATCACCTTGTCCACCAGGCAGCATGCAAGGTTCCAAGAGGAGGGAGGGGAGCCTCTCTCCTGAGTGAGCACGTGACCCATTGCAGGCGAACCCTGAGAGGCCCCTTGTTGGACTCCGGCGCTGGAGAGGCTGGGTTAGAATCCGTGGTGGATTATATACATTTTCCGTAAATGTTCCACTTCCTACCCTCATGGTGTTCTCCACAAGAGGAAGGGACATGTCACTATTACCGACTTTTGTCCCCTCAAAAGTCACATGGTAAAGCCCTGACCTCCAGTGTGACTGAATTTGGATATAGCGCCTTTTTGGAGATAATTAAGGTTAAACAAGGTCCTAAGGTGGGACCCTAATCCAATACAACTGGCTGTCCTCACAAGGAGAGGGAGAGACACCAGTGTGGCTCACACAGAAGGCCGCATGAGAACCCATGAGAAGATGGCCGCCTACAAATCTATGAGAGGCCTCAGGAGAAAGCAACCCTGCTGGCCTGGTGATCTTGGGCTTCCAGCCTCCAGAAGTGGGGGCCAATAAATTTCTGTGGTTTAAGTGGCCTGGTCTCGAGTATTTTCCTTCATTCCTTTATGGTTATGAGTCACACAGATGAGGGGTTGTGTGTAACTGCAGGATAACCTAGCCCATTCTGACCATCACAGATTCTAAGAGCCAAGGCTCTGTGAGCTCGGTGAGTGGCTCACCTCCCTGAGACCTGTCTTACATCCAGCACAGTCCTGGTAATACCTGCCTTGGAGGGCTCTTCATTCCTTCACTCAACGGTGTGATGTGCCCTGGGGGTATCACCACTGGATAACCGGCCCTGGAATTTGTTCCTGTCCCAACCCCTAGAACTGGTGAACATGCTACATCACATATGCAGTAGGGAATCCTGTTTGCAAATGGAACAGTTGCTGATCAAGTCAAATTGAGAGAATATCCTGAATTATTTGGATGGGCCCTTGTAATCACAAGGGTCCTCAAAATGGAGGAGGGAAGCAGGAGAGAGAAAATAGAGAGATGAGACATGAAAAGGGCTCAGCCGGACATTATCTGTGGTTTTGCGGATGGAGGAGAGGCCACGACGCCAGGAATGCAGGGCGCTCTAGAAGCTGGAAAGCCAAGGAAACAGGTGCCCTCCCGAAGCCTCCAGGAAGGACCCCAGACCAGAAGAACCCCTGATTGTGGCCCAGTGAGACCTGGGTTGCCCTTCTTACCCACAGAACTGTGAGATAAGAAATTTGCATCATTGAAGCCACTAAGTTAATGGTAACTTACTACAACGGCCATGAGAAACTAACATGATTGCTGAGAAGGAGAAAAGCAAGGGGGAAAGCTTACAAAAGAAAATCCTGGGGGTCAGGGGTGCAGTACCAACTTCTCCCTCCCTCCCTGACTGGTAAAAATCCTTTACCAGTGTCAAGGGAGGCAGGGTCAGGTGATAATCCGGTTCCTTCCTCGGGGCTTTCATTTCATTTCCTTCTGAGCAAATATAATGACCATGACAGTGTCCCCCCAACATATTCATTCTAACCCAGCCCCATCTGCCTTTGTCTCCTCTCCTTTCTGGATAGAAGGGGTACTTTAGGAAGTCAGGGTGGGGGACAAGGGGACACAAACAGCAACCACAGTAACCCAGCTGGGGAAGGCGGAAATGATAGGGAAATAGAAGAAAAAGAAATTTCTGGTTTATCCATCAATATCTCCACTCCCCACCCTGGTTTAAAAAATCTGAGGAAGGACGTACAAAGTTGTCATATGTTATTTATTATTATTATTAATTATGTGAAAAGTGGTAGAAATCTGAGTTACTAATTCTGTTCATTGCCCTAGGGGGGAAAAAGTCAAGGTCCTGGATTGTCCTTTCCTCCTTAAATCTTCTGGTTTGTTCTCTTCTGGTTGGTGATCAAGACGCTGAGGAGAAGCCTGCTGTACTTAAAAAAGCATTATTGTTGTCCCTTCAGTCTTTTCCGGAAATGGCCCAGAGCTGGGGCTTGATTGGCTCAGCTTCCGGCCAAGGCCGATGGAACTTTCTGGAATTGTCTCAAATCTTGGTCACCCAACTCTGGAACATTCCATTCTTATTAACCACCTAAAGAGCAATACTGAATACACCCCCAAAGTTCTAGAATTCAAGAAACCTAATCATGTAAAATGTTTGATTTTTTTGTTGTTGTTCGTAAAACCCAGCATTGCTAAAAGAAAACTGACCTGCTTTGTTCGCTGTCTCTGTGGCTTAGTATAGCTTTTGAGACTGGTCTCAACTATGGACCACTGCCCACGATTGATAGCACACTATGCACTATTCTACTTCTCTGCCTTTGTTCACGAGTCCGCCCTTGCCTAGAACACCCGCTCTTAAACTCCCTCAAACAGAGCCAACCGCTTGCTTACTATGTGATCCCATGGAAATTTCTGTATATTCCTTCACTGCAGCTTTTTACTGACCTGCTTCCTCCATTGGACTGTGAGCGTCTACAAACCAGGAACGTGTATTAATCTCCATAGTTACCCCCAGAACCTAGGACCATGCCTGAAATAAATGGGCATTCAGTAAATACTCATCAAGCAAATGAGTGAAGGACAGGATGAGTAAGTGAGTGAGTGAGTGAACAGTGAACACGTCTAAGCCTTTGTTTAAGAAGAGACAGAATATTCTGGATTATTGCAGAACATCCTGATAAATCCATCTTCTGATGGCTGAATTTATGCTCTCTAAATTCTTCTGTTCTCCCCACAGCCTCCAGGACACACGAGCCCTTCAGTGCTTAGCTGGCTCATTCCCCCTTTGCTCTTCAGTCACCAAAATGCAGAACCAATCAAGCACTCGAATGAGGTTCTAGAGCTGTGCTGTCCAAGAGAGTAGCCATTAGCTAGAGGTTGTTACTGACTCCCTAAAATATGGCCAGTCTAACCTGAGACGTGTTATAAGTATAAAATGTACTCTGGGTTTCTTTCTTTTTTTTTTTTTTTAAAGATTTTATTTATTTGACAGAGAGAAACACAGCCAGAGAGGGAACAAAGCAGGGGGAGTGAGAAGGGGAGAAGCAGGCTTCCCGCCGAGCAGGGAGCCCGATGTGGGACTCGATGCCGGGTCTCCGGAATCATGACCTGAGCCGAAGGCAGTCGCCCAACCAACGAGCCACCCAGGCATCCCGTACTCTGGGTTTCAAAGACTTGGCATTAAAAAAAAAAAAAAAAAGAAATGAATTCTTAACATTAATTATTTTCATATGATTATATATTGAAATGATAACATTAGGGGTATTTGGAGTTAAACTCTATTATTAAATTTAATCTCTTTGTTTTTCTTTTTCTTAATTTTTAATTTTAATTCCAGTATGGTTAACGTACACTGTTATATTAGTTTCAGGTGTTCTTTTTATTTTTTTCATGTGGCTACTAGAAATTTTTTTTAAAGATTTTATTAATGTATCAGAGAGAGAGCGCGCAAGCAAGGGGAACAGGCGGGCAGGGCGAGAAGCAGGTGCCCGATGTGGGACTGGATCCTAGGACTCTGGGACCATGACCTGAGCTGAAGGCAGACACTAACGGAGCCACCCAGGCATCCTACTAGAAATCCTACTAGAAATATTTAAATTTCATATGTGGTTGTGACTGATGTTATATTTTCATTTGGTGGCATTGGTGTCAGTTCACCCCGCTGGGCCTTCTTCACTCCCCTAGCTTCCTGTGCCTGGACGACTTTGTCTTCGCCTGGCAGATCTTTCAGACTCTAGTTCCGCTTCCTCCAAGAAGCGCTACAGGCCCTCACCGCTCTTGCACTCCACTAAATGCTAAATGCTTTGGCCAGAATCTGAGCTATCTTAACGCATGAAGCACTCCAGAGAAACCAACACCAGGACAAAACCAAAATGCTCAAGTCCACTCCAAACACAGGAAGAGAAAACAAAGTGGAAAGATGCCTGTTATGCTTAAAATACTTAACTTTTGCAAATTTTGCAACACACAGGACCACTGCCTGCATTGCTAAGGCCCTCGCTGGGCAAGGAAGGAGCCCCTGCGATGAGGAGCACTGAAGCTGAAGCCCAGCGGGCTTCCACGGAGAACCTACCAGCGAAAAGGTTTTGTAGTCAGGTGTCCTGGACAGGGGAACTTTTAAAGTAATTCAACAAAATAAATGCGTGTTCAATTATGGTATATACAGTACGTGCTTAGCAAGCGTTAGATTGAATACTCGTCTGGTAGATGAGAGATCAGGAAAGAAAAATTAGTGTGTCATTTAATGAGGTCCTAAAAAAAAGTTACCCTCCCTGGAGACAAAGAGCATAAGGGGTGTGGAGTGGAGGGGGCAAGGGATGAGTGACGGCTGGAAAAGGGGTTCCTTAGAGGCCAGGGAGGGAAAGAGAATAAAGACCCCTAAAATAACAAGAACCAAACGGCGCACTTCGCGGGAGGGACGGGAAGTGCCGAAAGCCCCGTGCCGAGCGGGGGCGGGGTATCTGAGGGCCGTCGTGGAAGGAGGGGGTGGTCGCCCCGCCCCCAGCAAGACCCTCCTTCCGTCGCTCGCTCCGCCCCCAATAAAAAAATCAAACCGGGAACCTCTACCCGGCCGCCTCCCATTGGCTATGCGAATGAGCGAAGCCCTTTAGGACCAATGAGCCGCGGCCACGGCTTGGCGAGCGCCTTCCGTCCCGTCCCCGCCGCGCCGCCGGGCGCCTGCCTCACGGGTCGAGGGCGGGACGTGGGGCGGCGGGGGCGCGGCGCGCGGAGCTCAGGCGACGGCGGGACTACGCGGCGGCCCGAGCGCTCGGCATGGCTCTTCTGGTGCTGGGTAGGCGCCGGCTTCCCCGTCTCCGGGGACCGCCTGGGAGGTCCCGGTGGGGCGGGGGTGCGGCCTTGGCCGGAGCTGGGGTGGGGGATGGCGGGCCCGGCCGGCGGGAGGATGCGGGGCCCTGTCGGATCCCGGGCGTGTGCGGAGGGGAGGCACGTCGGCGGGGCTTCCGCAGCCCACCCGGGGGAGCGTGGCGCGGCGGGGCCGGGGAACCTCGAGGCTGGGCGCTAACCCAGGGCAGAGGTTAGCGGCGGCGGAGGGCGGGGTGGGAGCCAAGGCAGGAGCTGCGTGGGAGCCGCGCGGAGCACCTTGACCCCTGGCCGAGGCTCGGGCCGGGGTCGACCTGAGGGGGTCAGGGCTCCCTTGATCTGCGCCCACTGTCCTCACGTCTGACTGCGTGCGAACAGCCACGGGCTCACCACCTGTTCTATGGAATTCCCACTAATGAGACCCGAAATATCAAAACCCAGTCCTGGAATCAGACCGAAGAGTTGCCTGATGGAACGGTGCCTCCCAAGAGCACTTCAGATGTGGTTGAACTTTCAAAACTAAATGGAACGCAGACTTCCATGAATTATGTAAATACCCGTTTTAGAACTACGGTGAGGGAGGTTGAGGATGATCCCGTCCCTTTGCTGGAGCCGCTTGGGCCCAGCCCAGCCCAGGCGCTCTTAACCGGCGTTACTGGAACGCCCTGGAGGCAGATCAGAGCCCCAGCCCTCCCAGCATTTACTAGCTGTGTGATTGGGAGTAAGTTACTTAACCACTCTGGGCTAGTACTCCCACTCTGGATTGTTGTCGGGAGGAGTGAGTTCATGTAAGTCTCATGAGGATAAGCGAGATCTAAATATTCGCTGTACAACGGCAGAGAACATACAGGAGGGGAAAACATTCCAGTCTCTGTTTAGTTTCCCTCCGGTGAATTCAGAGGCGGCTCTGAAAGAGGCTCTGATGCTATCAATTAACTCATTATTTGAATAATTGTAGTTAACCTTTTTGGGAGCCCTCTTGGTTTCTAGATGACTGTGTTGGGATCATGTACTCTTGCTAGCAGGTGTGGGACAGAGATGTTGCTGATGTGGATTTATAACACCCTTAACTACTGTGGAGGAATAATGGGGAGCCACAGATGGCAAAACCATCTGCTCACATAGATTCTAGACACTCGGATGTTCCAATTGCCCATTGGTGCTCATTATCAGTGAGTGGAACTGGGATGTGAATTTCAGAAACAACGTTATTAGTGGAGATTGACCTACTTTATCATCTTAAGTGGTCTGGGGTTTTTTGTTTTCTTGAGGGTTTTCAGAGGGGGTGGTTATTGGCTCCTTTCATGTTGCTGGAGTTTATACATCTTTTAAACTGTTTTTTCTGAGTATTGAATTTCTTTCTAACCCGACTAGGTGATACTGCCTTTTAAGGAATTTAGGTTTCAAATCTTTGTTATCAAGACAGTTCCATTGAAGAGCCATTTATAAGAAAGGAGAGTCTCTTTGTGAGAATTAGGCAAAATTTAAAGACAAATAAGAGCTCTAGCAACATTACTAGGGAGAAAAAAAGAAGCCCAAGTCCATGTCATACTGATGTCATGACCATCTTTGTATGGAAAAGAAGCATATTCCTGAGGTAAAATCATGGCCCATCCCTCAGGTGACTCCAGCCTGCTGTCCCTGATTGATAGGAAAAGGGGAAAACCAATTCTCCTGCCACAGTCTGCTTAATGACCCTCCTTGGGATTATACTAATGTAGTCTCCAGTCCTTTGGTTAAAAATTTGGATTGCATAACCCTGTCTTTCTAATGATGTGACCTTAGGCAAGTTACTCTTTCTGTGGCTCCATTTTCTAGTCTAAAAATGGGCATGATGGTACATGCCACATAGGGTTCTTAAAATGAGTTCATATATCTTAGTTGTTTAGACAGTGCCTGGTATGTAGTGTCATTTAAACATTGTTTGTAGTTAACATGTCAGTTTCTGTAGAGTAGTTGGACAGATACATATATGAAAATATTAGCTATTCCCCCATCCCTCCTGTAAGATTCTTTTTTTTTTTTTTTTAAGATTATGTCTTAAGGAAATATATTTATTTGAGGGGGAAGGTAAGTATAAAAATTTTCAACATTAGTCTTTTAATAGTGACAGATTGGAAATAAATTCTGTTGGGGGTGGATTGGCAACATGATAGAGCCATTAAGAATGGCTGTATAGGGGCGCCTGGGTGGCTCAGTTGGTTGGGCGACTGCCTTCGGCTCCGGTCATGGTCCCGGAGACCCGGAATTGAGCCCCACATTAGGCTCCCTGCTTGGCTGGAAGCCTACTTCTCCCTCTCTCACTCCCCCTGCTTGTGTTCCCTCTCTGGCTGTGTTTCTCTCTGTCAAATAAATAAAATCTTTAAAAAAAAAAAAAAAAAGAATGGCTGTATAGGGCTGAGGGTGATAAGGAGTCCATAATTATAAAGAAAATGTAACTCATTTCGAGTGAAAAAAGGTTACAGAAAGGAATGTGTAGTAAGGTCACATGCAGATAAATATAATAAAGTTTTAGACCTCTGAGTTGCATGGAGATGTCAGTAAGAATATTCACCAAAATATTGCCCATTCTAGTGGAACTCTTGATGGGTTTTCTCTTGCATTTTCAAAAATGCCACAGTGAGCTCAATGTATTGAACAAGTATCAGTTCATGTTGATTTTACAAAAAACGATAAACTTTAGGAAGTAGAACCCCATGGAGGATTTCCAGGACCAGTTTTAAGTTCTAAATGTATTCAGAATGAGGTCTCTGTGTGCTTAGGTTCTTAATTTTCTTGCTTTGTTAACTCCTCTTAACCAACTCCTCTTAACCTTTCCTGTGGCAAAAAAAAGGTTATTGAGCCACACAATCCAGTAGAGATGATAATTCAAATTTTATATCTAATTTTAAATAATCTAGTAGCCTCGTTTAAAAAGGTAAAAAGGAACAGGTGAGATTTTAATATGTATTTCCTCAGTTTATGTAAAATATTTTAGCGTGTAATATCAAAAATTCTAATAAGATAATTTTCCCCCTACCAAGTCTTCAAGATTTTGACGGGCTATTTATTCCGGCAGTACATGTTGGGGCACCCATCTGTGGCGCATGGCTTCCGTGGACAGCAGCAGTCACCAGAGAGCCCCACTTTGGATGGCCTGATCTCTATCCACGTGCACCTTTTCCCACCTCTGAAAGTGGAAAAGGATGTCACTCTGTCCCAGGCTACCCCTATCAATGGCTCTAGTCCCCCCCCTTCCTGATTCCAAGCATTTTGTCACATTATTCCTCCACTTTATCTTTAGCCTCTCCCACTCCCCATATTTTTTCCCTTCGCGCTCGGATCACTCTTGTCTTTAAAAAGACTCCTTTCTTCCACTCCATTTGCTTGCCTTTTTGTGCTCTTTGTTAATAAGACTGTTTTAAAGAGTTAGCCGTTGTTCTCATCAACTTACTCCCTCCTACTCTCTCCAGTCTTCTGGAGCAGCAGGTTGGCTGCTTTTTATTTTTACTACTCCACCACAACCGTCCTGGGCCCCAGGGATCTGTCATTAAATCCCGCAGTTAGTTTTCAGTCTCCTGCTTGATCTCCCAGTAGTGTGTCTTACTGTTGCCCATTCCATCTTTCCCTGGGTTTGGGTGACACCACTCTCCCACACTGCAGCCAGAAAACTCTGGAAAGCAAATCTGGTCATACCCCCTGCATGATAACCTTTTATGTCACCCTTAGTAAAGTACACAGTTGCAATATTTTTTTTTTAAAGTAGTCTCCAGGGACAGCTGGGTGGCTCAGTCAGTTAAACACCTGCCTTCGACTCAGGTCATGGGATTGAGTTTCACATCAGGCTCCTTGCAAAGTGGGAAGCCTGTTTCTCCCTCTGCCTGCTGTTCCCCCTGCTTGTGCTCGTGCGCGCTCGCTCTCTCTCTCTCTCTCTGTCAAATAAATAAATTCTTTATAAGTAAATAAATAAAGGCGTCTCCATGCCAATGTGGGGCTTGAACTCACGTCCCTGTGATTGAGAGTGGCATGGTTTGCTCTGCTGACGGAGCCAGCCAGGTACCCCTCAGATGCAGTATTCTTGAACAATGTAATCATGTTGCTTACTCATGCCCACGACCTACTGAACCATTTTATCCTGAACACTAAAAAGACAATAGTGGTTTAATGGAAAGAACTTGGAAATAAAAGTCAGAGACCACAGATGGGCCACTGGATGTGCCTTTGTTTCCTTATTTACAAAAGAGGGATTATTCCTGCTCTGTAGTTAGTAATGCTGTGAAAAACCAAGTAGTCTAATGTGTTTGAGAGTGTTTCAAAAATTGAAAAGTGCTATGTAAGTAGAAGGTGGAAGATCTAGCAGCAGAACATTACCATTGGTGTACACGCCTCCTGGAAGAAATTTACCATTGGGTTATTCAAAAAAGCTCCATTTGAAATCTTCCAAATTCTGTCTACAAGGCATGAAAATATGACACTGCCTTAGAGGACAGGTCAGTTTCACAGTTTGTTACATCAGTAGATTAAAAAGAAAGAAATTATATGATCATCTTCATAGATGCTAAAAAAAGAGTAACAGGAACTTCTCTAATATCATAAAGTTTATGTTTCAACCCAAAAGCCAGCAAATGAGAGAATATTAAAGTCAAGAATAGTCCATTTTAAGTATTGTTCTGGAGCGATTAGGCACAATGCAGTATTGGAAAGCAAAGAAGTCCTATATACATATAAAAGGAAGAGGTGGAGTTTTGATAGTACTACCAATTCAGAAAACTTGAATTCTTAAGATATTCATAAGTCAGTTCAGAATTTGTTTTCCTATGTGATTGTTAAAAATTTTATGTTTCAGTTCCTAAAGTAGCCAACAAAAATGCACTTGGTCCAGTGTGGCTAAACGGTGCTATTAATAATATGACAAGACTCCAACCTTGCTTTATAACATTTACGAGAAAATGCTTTGTTTTCCAGCAGCATTGTAAGTGCCTACGGATTGCCATGGATAGTGTTAGCAGAAATAAAAATATTTATAAATATTAAATTACTGCCCTTGATAGAGTCCCAGTTTAGTGGAGGAAGCAAGTGATTTTTTTCCTTCAAAAGAAAGTAATAAAGGTACTGTGCTAATACTGCAACTGCATAACACAAGAAATAAATGCATTGTGGATTGCCCAGGCTCACAGGGTAGCCTCCCAGCTTCTCAGTGTCCTCCTCCATAAAATGGCAGTAGTAGTATGACCTCACAAGGTGATTGTAAAGAATGAAGGTGTTCATGTATAAGCACGAAGAAAGAAATCTCTTCCCAGTTGCAGCTCGAGAGGTAAAAGTGTGGCCTTTCTGTCTTTGTGGTGCCCTGCACCAGGGGGAGTGAGATTCCAGGGGATGTAAGAGCGGGGGTGGGGGCGCCTGAGTGTTAGACAGGCCCTGACCCAGGAGCACCATGGGCAATTGAAGACTCCCATTGCGGAGTTTGCTTCCAGAGCATAAACCCTTTCGCTCATGCTTTCCTTTGTGTCATCACTGCAGGTCTGATGAGCTGCACCTTCTTGGCAGCGAATGGTCTCTATTCCTCCAGCGATGATGTGATTGAACTGACTCCATCAAATTTCAACCGAGAAGTTATTCAAAGTGGTAGCTTGTGGCTTGTAGAATTCTATGCTCCATGGTAAGTAGAAAGTCATTGTGGGTTATTTATGGTACTTTATAAAAGTAGAGAAAATATTATATGAAAGTGATTTTATTTAGTCATCTAGTTTATCTAGTTCACTGCTTTTTTAAAAGAAGTAGAGAGGGAACTGGGAGACTCTGCAAAGTGGTGTGAGTTAAAGACCATGGAGATTGAGTCCACTGAAAAAATACAGTTGAAGTAGCTGTTACAAAAAAGAAGAAAATCCTTCTTGTAATTTTAAGAAGGTATATCTCAGTGATGAGGTGAGTGGGATCTTGATGGAAGGGAAACTCATTTATGCTGAAAGAATATTGCACAGGAAAGGGAAGAACTAGTGATCGATTCCATTCTGTTTCTTGACTTCCAGAAATATGTCATTAAAAACTGGTTTCATTTTAGAATTTTTCTCTTGCCTTATATGCGTTGCTGGGGGAAAAAAAACCTTTATGGGGTAGAGATGCAGTTATTGTTGAAATTAATGGTGCACAATTACACGTAGTCAAAGTACAGTATTGCACTGTTTTTTATGTAGATACGTATATAATGCAAACAAAACAAAAACCCAACAAATAAGTGTAGAGACAGATAAATGGAAACTTCAAAATGTGCACAAGGCTGTTACTTCTGTAATCTAGCTGGCTCCGGGTACCCTGAGGAGACCTGAGCCCCAGCCCCTGTTTTTTATGTAGATACGTATATAATGCAAACAAAACAAAAACCCAACAAATAAGTGTAGAGACAGATGAATGGAAACTTCAAAATGTGCACAAGACTGTTACTTCTGTAATCTAGCTGGCTCCGGGTACCCTGAGGAGACCTGAGCCCCAGTGTGTCTTGCAAATGACCTCAGGAAGTCCTTTTAGATGTGAGCTGCACCCCCAATGCTTGTAGGGGGTAGTAAATGAAATTCTTACAGATTCTTCTTACCTTAGTGGGTGCATTTTAGGATATGCCTGATGAAAGGTTTTCCTTTATTGCTTTAATTTTTTTCTTTGTAAGACCATGAAACTGAGTTTTGGAAACTCATTACCAGTCCTCATGGACTATTTCACTTAATGTCCAGTGTAGCAAATTAAGGTAAAACCCTCGACTTTTATGTTGCCATGTTGTGACTTATATCTTTTTTTCTTTTTATCACTTATGGCATGAGTAATTGACATTGTTTTGGGGAGCTACAATATAAAGGTAATATACCTCATTCCAAAACTAAATCAAAGAGCATCACTGAGAAAGCCAGATCTGGACCCTGTAGTTAATGGTTACTGTTACATGGTGGTTTTGCTTCCTAATGTTCTGGGGAACAGGTGGTCTCATTAGAGCAGGTGTTTTTCCCCCTCTTATTGTGTTCGGACTTGGCAGCTTGGTGAAGGCTTTGAATTCTTTCCAGAATAAAGATTTTCCTCTTCTGTGTGTAAAATAAAGCATATAGGTTTGCAGAGGGAACCTAAAATATCGAAATAACAATATTAAAATATTAAAGTAAATCTTGATGTGGTTATGTCGTACTTGTTCACCGGGACAGTAAATACCAGGATCTAGCAGCAGCTCTAACACCTAGACACCATAATCATGAAGTAGTGATGAGCATAAACAAGATTGGAAGAGAAGTGTAGCAACTGTGGTAGTCATCCAAGAGTAGCTGTGAATTTTCATTTGTGATAATTGGTGTGTTGTGAATCATTGAAGGAAAGCCTTCTTTTCCATTACAACTTAGCAAAATAGAGGTGTTTCTCTCCCCCCAATCAAAATTCCTGAGACCCTGGATTTTTGTTCACCAACACCTTTGGGGTCTGTGGACCATAAGCGAGGAACCCTGGGGTTAGAGATGTGCTGTATTTAGATTTATGAGACATTTTGATCTGTCTTTACTATGCTTCATATAGAAATTGAAGGTAATATACACTCTGACAATCTCTGATTTGAGTCCTTTCGGAGTCTAGTATAAACTGAAATTAAAGAGGCACAAAGTCCTACAAAATTTTGGCTCTTGGACTTCTAAGTAGAAGCACGTGGACAGCAAAAGATACTAGATAGAGCGTTCTGGGACATTTCCCAGAAGATCCTGACTTTTATTTATTTATTTATTTGACTAAAAGAGAGAGGAAGAGGGAACACAAGTCAGAGAAGGAGGAGAGGGAGAGGCAGTCTTCCAGCCAAGCAGGGAGCCTGACATGAGGCTCGATCCCAGGACCCTGGGATCATGACATAAACCAAAGGCAGACACTTAATCGAGCCATGCAGATGCCCCAAGATCCTGATTTTTAAAATACTGGATTAAGCCTAGGCCGCTGTGGAAGAATAGTGAATAAGTGAATAAGAACGTGGGACCTGGAGTCAGAGACCTGTCCGTCCAGCAGCTCTGTCACCGGACAGCTGTGTGGTAGTGGACGGGTTTGTTAACTTCTCTGCTTCTGTCTTCAGTGTTGTGCCAATGAAATGAGATTCTGTATGAAGGGCTCCTCATGATCCTGGCACGTGGCATTTGCACATTAGGTCTTTGGAAACCTAGTTAAGAGACTCGATTTTGTTTTTGTTTTTGTTTTGTTTTGTTTTTTTTAAATCACCTGTGTGTAAACGGGTTACGGTCTCTTCATACAATGGGTGTTATTCAACCATGAAAATGAACAATATGACGTCTGCAGCCTTGATAAATGGTATAAATATAACAGGTGTGTGTGTATATAACTTTTTAAAAGCACTCATCTGTATATGTTATGTTTCGCAATAATTTATTTCAGTACTGTTCCCTGAAAGATTAAAGTTGTTTTTCCTTGTGTTCTCATCTCCGGCTCTCTCTTGCTCGCTCTTTCTCTTGCTATCACTGCCTTGTAGTAGTGACATTTCAGCTTGTGAGGCTTACAAATTTAGGATTACATGTACATTTTTAGCCCCACATGCTGCTGTGGGAGCCAAAGAGCATTGAGATATAGGCTCTAATACTGATGGTCTCGTCTATAAAATGAAGATCTTGGACTAGATCAGGGAATATCAGACCTTAATGGGCTTAAGGATCACTAGGTGATCTTACTAAAATATAGGTTCCTGAACCCCTTCTCTAGGTGTTCTGATTTTATGGCACCCAAGAATCTGCATTTTGCCTAGCCTTACAGAGGTCAGACCACACCTTGAGGTACATCTGACCAGATAAATGCTAAAGTTCCTCCCTGGGACAGAGTTACAGGTTTCAGTTTAAACTCTTTAAATATAATTTGATTAGACAATAATTTGGAAACTTTTTAAGTTAGTATATGAAAAAAGATTATAGTAAAGCTCCTTAAAATGGCAAGTTCCTTCTCATCACTGATCAGGTTTTATTAGTACATGTACTCCCTGCAAGCACCCCCCCATGTGCAAGTCACTCAGCAGACTGTTGGTGAAGATTTTACTTATTTGACAGAGCAAGCACAAGCAGGGGGAATGGCTGACAGAGGGAGAGAGAAGCAGGCTCTCCTCTGAGCAGGGAGCCGGAAGCGGGACTCGATGCTGGGACACTGAGATCACGACCTGAGCTGAAGGCGGACAGACGCCAAACTAACTGAGCCACCCACGTGCCCTGGGGGAGTATTTTTGAATTGGGGATCAAAGACATATTGTTGCCTTGTGTTTTCATCTCCTAAAAGGTGTGGCCACTGCCAGAGGTTGACACCGGAATGGAAGAAAGTGGCAACTGCATTAAAAGTAAGTTTCTAAGATGTCCTCACCTGTGAATGTGCAAATCAGTACGCAGCTGGGCTTAATGTAGGCTAGGAAGGTAACTTGCATGTTGAAGCTCGGAGCCCTAGTTCTGGTGCCAAAATCATGTAGGGAACAAAGAGATAATACACGCTTAATTTTTACGTTGTGTGTTTTTGTTAACTCAGTTTTCCAGATTAGTGACATAATTATTCTCCATTGATGGTAATTCAGGGGCCTATAGAGTTCCCTCTAGCCCTGACTTCTGTTTTACCCGTCATTCCACGTAGAAATGATTTTCCAGGCTAGAGCCCTTGTTAATTCTGTTTATCAACCTAACCCTGCCCTTATCATCTTGTCCATGAGTCTACAAGAATCAAATGGTGGGTTTTTATGGAATCTGCTCCAGTTGAAAGAAAAATAATACTTTTCTGTTTTTGCAGGATGTTGTAAAAGTTGGTGCAGTTGATGCAGATAAACATCAGTCTCTCGGAGGCCAGTATGGCGTTCAGGGCTTTCCTACCATTAAGATTTTTGGCTCCAACAAAAACAGACCAGAAGATTATCAGGGTAAGGACTTTTCCTAACGACTCTATCCCCCTGGTTAATATTTTAATTTGAACAGGTAGGTAAAAATTAGGAACAAGGGCCCGTTTGTTTTCACAAGTCAAGTCTTTCAAAAACACAGTCACCCCTGTTTACGTACTGTGGGTAGTAGCTTTCACACTAACATGGCAGCATCCAGTAGCTGCAGGTGACGGGAAGGCCGGAGTTCGCCAGCTCTGGGTCTAGAGTAAGAAACCCCTCTCTTTCTTGCTAGTACCTTTCTTAATTTGGTATATATTAGAGTTTTGCCTTTAAACTCTGAAGATAACGTCACAGCCTATATTATCCGCACACTTCCGAGCCAGTTAAAAGCTCCTTGACTTTTTCTTGAATATATAGTTTTTGGTGAAATCTCTAAAGGCTGTTGTCATTATTGAGTTCCAGTTAAAGGGTTTATTACTTCTTAGATTAGGATTAAATTCAGCTAGAGAACCTAAAAAAAGCCCAAGATAACTTTGTTGTAAGCAAAGTAGAAAAAAAGAGGCCTGGGTTGCTTTCCAGTTACTTGGCTTTCAGACATTTCGTATCCCACTTTGTCCACATTTTCTTTTTCTCTCCATTATCATAGAAATAGTTTCTCCTATTTTTCTCAGTTGGTAATTTGTATTTAGAGATGTTATCTGCTTTCTCAGTCATCTGTGTACATGTTGTACGTTCATAAACGTTTGTGAGTTACTCTAACGTGTAGATGATATTAAAAGGTAAACAGGAGTATGTTCTCATTCACGCTAATAACCTACAACTGAAGAAGGGGATTTGGTTTTCCCAGTGAAAAGTCTAGTGCAAGATGCGTTGTAGGGAGAACCCGCCACCTGTCCTGATTGTGTGCTGTCTTCCTGTAGGGGGCAGAACTGGTGAAGCCATCGTGGATGCTGCTCTCAGCGCTCTGCGCCAGCTCGTCAAGGACCGCCTTGGGGGACGGGGTGGTGGATATAGTTCTGGAAAGCAAGTAAGGCTCTGTAATGTTAATTTTTAGTGTGTGTAATGATTCTGATACCAGAATATGGACTCCTTGTAGAGGATAGATTTTTTTTTTTTAAATCATTACTACTATTGTAGATAGTAGAACTTTCGATTAAAATAATATGAGGTTAGATCAGCTGACGGCAGAGGGAGTCAGCCAACCATCCTTTTCATTTGGCCTCCTCAGAATACTAGTCCCAGGGCAACTTGCCACAACTGTAGACCAAGAACCAGGCCACGGATGGGCTTCCTGGGCGCAGAGCTAAAATGGAAGAGTTTGGGCTGTAGACAGAGAGAGCTCCAGGCCACGGGAGCCAGGCTCTGGGATCCTACAGCCTTTGTAGTTACGAAGTGGAAAGAGAAAGAGACCAGATGGGCTTTGGGCAAAGAGGGATGAAATGTGAATGATCTCTTGCTTATATCTGGCAATCAGCCTGAAATCCTGTTAATTTCTATATAAATGGACAGAGAAGAAGAGAAAGAAGTTCTTGTTCTGTGGATTGGTACTTTAGATGTTCATGTAGGAGATGTGATGTTTAACCATGATATACTTACAGTCTTGTGAAGAGGCATTAAATTCTTACAGATACAGGGGCACCTGGGTGGTTCAGTTGGTTGAGCGACTGCCTTCAGCTCAGGTCATGATCCTGGAGACCCGGGATCGAGCCCCACATCGGGCTCCCTGCTTGGCGGGAATCCTGCTTCTCCCTTTCTCACTCCCCCTGCTTGTGTTCCCTCTCTGGCTGTGTTTCTCTCTGTCAAATAAAATCTTTAAAAAAAAAAAATTCTTACAGATACAGATAAAATGGCCCTTGACTCTTAAAGAGACGAATAAAAGTAGCTTCCTTACACAGATGAAGAGGTTACCCAGAAATTCCACGCTCTTGCCTTTTATTTCAAACTCCAACATTGAATGGGCACAGTTGTCTCCCCGACCTCCACGGCTTTTGGTCCCGGCACCAGAAAGCAGTAAACAGAAATGACTGCTTCTGAGCTTTGGTACCCAAGAAAATTCTTTGGAGGCACCTGGCTGGTTCAGTCGGAGGAGCGTGCAACTCTGGGTTGTGAGTTTGAGCCCCACGTTGGGCATAGAGAGGACTTAAATAAAACTTTAAGAAGAGAAAATTCTTTGGTAAAAAAAGGATTAAATGTTCTATTTAGTTCTCTTGAATGGCAGGGATTTTATCTGTGGAAAGGTAGCACGTGTGCTGCATCTAATCTCCTGGGATGGAAGAGCAGCCTGCCCAGACTGAGAGTGGTGTTACTGGGTGGCTCTGTGCGCGCCGTGGGGTTTCTCTTAGTAAAATAGCAGGTGACAGAGTCCAGGTGCGTGTGACGGCTTACCCTGTAGGTACTGGCACTGGACAGTAAGCACTGCTTAACACACGAAAACGCTATTAAGGAATGTCCCCAATCTGAGTAAAATAGTTTCCACTTGAGAGAAAAGCACCAGACTTTGTTAAGATGTGGGTGAGATTGTTAAATCTGTTTGGAACAGGAATAATGTGCTTTTTGGCCACGCATGGTTTAATGTTCAGTGTCACCTGTGACAGGGTGGGAGCGAAAGTTCCGGTAAGAAGGATGTGATTGAGCTGACGGACGACAGCTTCGATAAGAACGTCCTCGATAGTGACGATGTTTGGATGGTTGAATTCTATGCTCCTTGGTGTGGACACTGCAAAAAGTAAGCACTTTCTACCACGTTCTTTGAGTCACAGTGCTTTCGGTATGGTCACCTCGCTTGCTTTGAAGAAGCCAACCCAGACCTAGGTAATCGCCAAGGTCTCCAGAAAAACTCTGGACTCTAAGTGATGGTTACACGTTGGCATGAGGACCAAGAGAATCTTCTGTCATGTTTTCAGAGATGAACAGGGAGCCAGCATCCCGATTTGGGGAGGGCAGTGACCGAAGGCCTGGGAGGGAAATGTGGAAGGGTGGTGTCGCTTCGTGCCACACACGCATGCACAACGCGTGTGAGTGTGCTTTCACGGGCCTGGGCAGAAAGGCACACATCAGCTGAAGTATTTGTGCCGAGAGTTAACATACACTTTTAAGGTGCAAATATTTTTCTGTAGCCTCGAGCCAGAATGGGCTGCTGCAGCTTCAGAGGTAAAAGAGCAAACGAAGGGAAAAGTGAAGCTCGCGGCTGTGGATGCCACCGCGAACCAGTTTCTAGCCAACAGATACGGGGTGAGTGTGTCTCTAAGGCTCATTTATTTTGAGAAATACACTGTATTTTCAACTGTTACTTCATCCAGTATTCTGAGCTTCCCTGTGTGGTAGGAGGGGAGACATTTGGCCACTTGCAATCAAACTGAATGACTTGACTGTTAAAACCATTAAGTCTTCAATTCAAGACTGTCTTTTTTTTTTTTTTTTTCCTCGTCAGCTTGTCCAGGCTTTTACAAGTCACTGTTACTGCTTTTGAAGTTGGTCCATTTGTTCTAGAATAGATACGTTGTATGAGGTATACAGGCGGGGTTTGAACAAGGCTTGCCTAAGCCTGGGAGGCAGACTCTGAATACCACCTGATTAATAGACTTTTGTGTCTCATCCCTGATCACTGATACAGGCTGGGTATAGTGTTTTGTTAAATTACCTGTAAGGTAGTTCTAGAACCCATAAAGATTATTTTATTTCTTATCAAATGTTAATTTGATTATCTTGTCTTTTTCATAGATTAGGGGATTCCCTACAATCAAGATATTTCAGAAGGGAGAGTCTCCTGTGGATTATGATGGGGGGCGGACGCGATCTGACATCGTCTCCCGGGCCTTGGATTTGTTTTCTGAGAATGCCCCACCTCCTGAGCTGCTTGAGGTAAACCATTTCCATCGCTTGGGATACGAAGCACTTGTCCAGTCTGATGGCGAGGACACTGACTCAGTAATCACACTCGTTTGGTTCAGACAAGCTCGTCCCCTTCTTTTTTAAAACACTCTCTTTAAAGTGTTATTGTACTTTCAAGTGGGGAAGACCTGTCTGATAAATTGCTGCTTTTCGTAACTTTTAGTACTGAAGTAATTACTGTGAGGACAGGTTAACAGCTGCTTAAAAATAGAGTGCATCCAGTGCCGCTGTCCTCGTTCCCCACGCTAAGCACGTGGCGGGCATTGTGCAGGCGTGTTTATGCCTGTTCCTCTCAGCTCCCACCTGAATGCTCAGAGGCCCCCTATGCTTTTAGTTTCATTTTATGTGAGGAAAGAGAGACACAGAGAGCCTCAAGGGCTCACAAATATATAATATGTATATACCTATCTAGCTAAATGATTGTCAGAGCCAGGCCACACCTGGGCTTTGTCATTCCAGGGACTGTGTGTGTGTGCGTGTGTGCGCATGCGTGCACTGGCACAGATGTCTCACTGGCACCCCCAGAGGGAGGGCCTAGGGACAAATCAGAGGTCCATCACAGAGCAGAGCTGTTGCTGGTGCCACTGTGCATATGAGGCGGTCGTGTTGGGGAGGAGTCACTCGGGTCGCGTGAACTGCTTTGCTCTGTAGTGAACGTTGACGATGCCAAGTCTTTGTTGTCACACTGACCTTTGGGTTTGGGGTCAGCGGCTTTCCACCAACCCCTTGTCTTTGGGCCCACAGATCATCAGTGAGGACATCGCCAAGAAGACGTGTGAGGAGCATCAGCTCTGTGTCGTGGCCGTGCTGCCCCACATTCTGGATACTGGTACGACGAGCAGAGGCCCCTCTGCCATTGCCCTGTGGCCCCGGCTCTGAGAGTGCCTTCTCAGCTAACAAATGTGACAGATTCCTTTATCTTTACCTTGAAAAAATTTTGTCTGTTTCAATCAGGAGCTGCTGGCAGAAATTCGTACTTAGAAGTTCTTCTAAAGTTGGCAGACAAATACAAAAAGAAAATGTGGGGGTAAGTTATTATTATCTCAGTATGATTTGCCTGGAAGAGCTTTGTGCTCCTGAAGTTTCTGGTTCCCGCTGTGTTCTCTGTAGGATGTGTCCCTGTTTCTCTCTGGCATGTGTTTTAGTTTTTTGTTTTTTTAATTTAAGAGGTAAGTAACATCATCTAGAAGGAAAAGAATACAGGTTTCTTCTTTATATAAAAGACACGCATCTGTGCCATGGTATACTTCGTCTCACAGCGGTCATCTTAAATGGTGGTCGGGGTCCCAGCTAGCAAGCGAAAACTGAGTCCCCTAACTGGACTCTGGTACAGCTGTGAAGGCTAGATAGAGCAGGAGAGGTTTGTTTTCTTACCCTTGTCCAAGTGAGGGCTAGATACAGGCAGATTTTTTTTAAGACAAGTATGTCTGCCTCCTGTTGAACATTTTGCATCTGTCACTGTCCCACCTGCCCCTGCCTCTGCCATCCCTCCCGGTGACCTGCGTTCACAGGGTTGGGTGCCTACAGAAAAGCACCTTCCGGCACCTTCTATTCCTCACCATTTTAGCAGTTGAGTAAAGAAACGCAGCTGAGCTTGTTCATAGGTATTGAATAATGACATACCAGTAAGTTTTACAAAGAAGCTGTTCTACCCCTAGATGGCATGCATAATCCTCCCACTGACATTAGTAGGGTTTCAGCTAATAAAGACTGAGAATTTACCAGGTTTAGTGGACAATATTTCAGGGGCTGGGAGGAAAAGTTTTTAAATTTGGGGGACTTCTGGAGGTCTAGGGAATATAAGAGAGGAAGTGGAGTTAAGATCATGTCTGTCTAGAATACATTGATTTTGTAAACTTTTTTTTTTTTTTTTTTTTTGAAGATTTTTATTTATTTGACAGAGAGAAACACAGTGAGAGAGGGAACACAAGCAGGGGGACTGCGAGGGAGAAGCAGGCTTCCTGCTGAGCAGGGAGCCCGATGTGGGCTTGATCCTGGGTCTCCAGGATCATGACCTGAGCCGAAGGCAGTTGCTTAACCAACTGAGCCACCCAGGCACCCCCCCTTTTTTATTTCTACATCTATCTCATTCCATAAAATATGTGGAGTGTAGTCCTTTTTTTAATACCTGGTAATTAAATTTAAACTAATTTGAAAGGTATCTTTACCCTAAAAACCAGCCTGATTTTCTAGATGGCTGTGGACTGAAGCTGGAGCCCAGTCAGAACTTGAAAACGCGTTGGGGATTGGAGGGTTTGGGTACCCTGCCATGGCAGCCATCAACGCACGCAAGATGAAATTTGCTCTTCTAAAAGGGTCTTTCAGCGAGCAAGGCATTAATGAGTTTCTCAGGTAATTTCTTGCTTTCTTGAGTTGTTTCTATTTTATGGCTTGGTTCTCTGGTGGTGTGGGTTCACAGACCAGGCAGTAGATGGAATTATTTTGCATACGGCATTCTGGAGAATCAGTTCTAAATCATCTTCCTAGAAGAGCTGTGTTCTCTTCCTCGTGGAAGGATTCTATAGAGTGATGGCCCCCTTGCCATTTTGTGCCATTGGCATTGAGCTCTTCCTGATTCTCGTGAAAGTCTCACAATGGGCTAGAAGGAGCCCTTTCTCACCCATTCCCGTCCTAGTGTGCTCTGTGCCCTTGACCTCGGGTAGGGCAGCTTCTGTTCCTGGCCATTAGCTCTAGGTCATTATGTGAAAACGAGCATATTTCGGAAGTGACTCCAGCAATGTGCAGACGACACGAGGGGTTCCCAAACCCAGTGTACGGAGTTCTCTTCCTGCCCTGCTTTTTAGCTTATCCTCAAATTGACTTCATCCCCTTCCAGCCAAATCCAAGGGCATTGACACTGCTGTTTCGGTTGATGCCTCTTCCTTATAACTGTGACTCTGACAAAGGTGAACCTCTTCAACGTAGACCCTGTCTCTGTTCACTACTGTAGAGCTGATAATAAGCTCTCGGTAAATAGTTGATTAATACATGTTTTGTAGGCTATGTATTGTATACCGTATTCTCCCAATGAAGTAAACCTCGGAAAAGAAAACGTAATTAAGAAAATTAGAGGAAATATTTATGTTACTGTAGTGTAAAAAAATCTGTGTAAATGGACGCGTACAGTTCAGCCCGTGTTGTTCCAGGGTCAGCTATACTTAGAAAAATCTCATACTTTTTCAGCAGCTGATTCCAATGTCAAAAACTACAGGGAATGCATAAGCAACATAAGGGTAACAAGTAACGAGATTGAGCCTTTGGACTCACTCACTGGAAATGACCGTTCTAACCCCAGCTTTGAGTTTATTCACATTTCCTTTTACCTAGTTTTTCTTTCCTGGTTTGTTGTCTTTTTTTGTACAGAGGAGGCAAATCGTTCATGGAACTGTCAGGATTGCGCCTATGTTCTACATCAACTTTGACAGTTTTTGCATACTTAATTTGTATTTTAGCAGAATGAGTTTTCTTAATTGTTGGTGAAAACTGGTTTTATGTGATGCTAAGACCTGAGAGTTCCGTGCCTGGTTGCATTGTCCTTTCTTGAAAAGATCACACTGTTCAGGAGCAAGAGGTGGGAAGGGCCTCTGCAGGAATCAACTAGGCAAGTAGCCGTTTTAACACAGTGCTTCTTCATCCCGATGTGCTTGCTTTGATCATTTCCTCCCCGCAGGGAGCTCTCTTTCGGGCGGGGCTCTACAGCACCTGTAGGAGGCGGGGCTTTCCCCCCCATCAGCGCCAGAGAGCCTTGGGACGGCAAGGATGGCGAGGTGAGTCCCCAGGGCGGGGGGCCATGTGCCTGTCGGACTTGTCATTGGGCTGCTTGTCCAGCCTCTTCTAACTCCCCCTGCCCCTGTGCATCGCTGCTGTTGGTAAGCAAAGTCCTTTCCGCCACACGTGAGCCTTGGCATGGTGTCAGAAATGTCCTCACGCCAGCAGCCCTTCTTTCTGCGTGGCACTGGATATTCTGGACAAAGGCACAGGTTTCCTTCCTGATTATCACCCCGAAACTGAAACTGGAATCCATTTACTCTGTGTCTGAGAAACACAAAATTATAGCTTTGAAATTAGGGTTTATTCCAGTACACTTCTGCCCCTTCCTCTTCCTCAGGACAAGCTAAATGGCCGTCAGTGTTAAAGAGGTGGTAATTTGTTAAATTCATATTTCCCCTAAGTGCTCAGCTTTTCCAGCTGTGACATAATGGGCAGTGTGCAAAGCAGAAGCTGGATTAGGGAGGAGCAGACTCTGGTCTGTGGCATCTCTAGAAATGACTGCCCCATGGTGAGCCCAGCGCTCCGAGCCCTCCCCCTGCCGCCCCCCAGGCCCTGCAGGGCCTCACGTTGGCTTTGTTTTCTAGCTTCCCGTGGAAGACGACATTGACCTCAGTGACGTGGAGCTGGACGATTTGGAAAGAGATGAGCTGTGAGAGGCTTGGCACAGACCTCAGTTTTCTTTTCTTGGGAGCAGATTTCCCCAGCAGTGAAGGGACATTCTTCACAATCAGATGAGTCTACCAGTGGCCTTTTTAACCAAGAAGTAGCACTTGATTGGTCATGTGAAAACACTGCAACCGTGAACTTTGCATCTCAAGAAAACAGTGAAAAATTCTATGAATTGTTGTAGCCAGGGAATTGGGTTGTATTCTATCAAGTAATATTTTGAGGAAAACTGATGGGCTGTTGACTTATTTTTCTCTCCCTCTGCTGCTTGAATGTTCTTGGAGGCTGTTTCTTACGTATTAAGTTTTTTAATGTGATTCTTTCGTTTGAATATTAATGGCTTTTTTCCATTAAAAAATAAAATATTTTGGACAATGCCAAAAAATGTATGACATTAGTGTTCACATCCTAAGCTGAGAGTCCGATGTTTAGCCAGTAAATTAATATAATGAAGGGATGACCGTGATGTCTTCCCTCCCTATAAACCTGTGATCCAGAGGACACCGTCTGGAGGCCGGCCACAACCCAGATTTCACGTGGGCCCTGCGAGGCCAAGTTCCAGCTGCGAGATGTGACCTGTACGGCGAGTCTGTAGAAGGAAGGGTGAAAAGCAGAGGGCAGTCGGTTGAGAACTGCCTTTCGTGCCCAGCAGTTTTTCTTCGGGCCATCCCCAGCGGCCGTTAGGAGATAATGGCTGATGACACAGTTAAGCTCAGGACCTGACGTGCTTCCCTTGGCCTCACGAGATGCCGTTAAGGCCCGAAACACAGCAGCGGCTGACGGAGCCCAAGGCGGGTCCTGTTCGTGTAGGGCGCAGTTCCGGTCATGTTAGAATATAAGAGACCATTCAAAGGACAGCGTTTCTTTATTGTAACTTAAAAAAAAAATAAATACAACTGTAACTAACTTCCGTGAGCAATTTCTTAAAAATCTGAATTCTGTAGGGTTCTCTGGCGACGGGGCAGCGGTGTGTGTCGGAGTCGCGGCGGCGCCAGCCCCTCTAGTCGAGGAGACCGAGGTCGATGTGGAAGTACACGTACGGGAAGTAGTCCTGGCTGCCGAGCTGCAGCCCAGGGATCTCCACCGACACCTGCAAGACACACGTCGCGTCGGCGCTCTGGGGGCAGCGAGCACTCTGCACATTCCCGTTTTCCAGGAGGCTCTCCAGCTCTGAGCACGTTTTCTGCCCCACACAGCCCCCCCCCGCCCCCCATGCCGCCTCCCCGCTAGGCCTGCACGTCTGTGAAACATAGATCTCAACGAGAGGGCAACTCCCGTTCGGGGAAAGTGCCTCCCGCGGAGAGGCGGGCGACCGTGCAGAAGCCCCGCGGCTTCTGGCTGCTCTACCTACGTCCAGGAGACTTGCGGCTGCGACTTGATCCAGGTGGCTGAAGGCGGAGTTCAGGACCTCCCTCAAACGTTTGGTGGAGGACTTCTTGTGAGGCTGGAGGAGCACGGCCTGGAAGTTCACCGGCAGTCCATACCTTCCCAGACAAAACGTGCTCAGGTTACTTGAGAGGCAAGTGGGGGTCAGGTAAGCCTGGCGAGAAACAGGAAGCTCTAGTAGGAGAAAGGCCTCAGTCAACAGAGCCCAAGAATATAAAACTCCATTAAATGAAACGTCTGGGGTCAGAGGTGAGCCGACTTGGATTTTTCTGGATAGGAACAGAGCGAGCTAGGCAGCCACTTGCGGCCGGTAAGGGCGCCAGGGCCTGCTGGGTCTGCCGAAGGGCACCCGACGGCGGCTGCCTGCCACCACGCGGGCACCACTTCCGCTCTGAATCACGCCCAGAGCCTACTTAGTCCCGTGCCTTTGAAGGACTCCGGGAGAGCAGGACCCCTGTTTCAGGGCCCCGCCAAAGCCATCCTTCCAGGAGCTGAGTGCCAGAGAGGCTGGCTGATGGATGGGGCAGGGATGGCCCTGCTGATGGCGTCGTCCCTCCTCTGTTCCCCTCTTACCATCAAAGCTCTGGTATTCTACGGTGAAAATAGGGCGGGGCTGCCACCATCTTACCCAAGTGAGTGGTTTCCTGCCACACTCCCCACACCAAATCCCAGTGCTTTCTAGAAAACCACTCCACATCCTGGATTCACCAAGACCGTTCTCTCCACCTGCTGGCCATCACTGCCGCCCCTGCTTCGTCCTCCGACCCGGTCATTCCACCACAGTCACTGCCCAGCTGCTCTGAGAGACACTTTCTCCTCCCTCACAAGGACTCCTGCGTTGAGAGATCTCCTGCCCGTCCCCGCCTGGGGGCTACTTCAGGGCAGCGGCGCGGGTCCTTCTGTCCCCAGTCCTGGAGAGCAGCAGGCCCTCCTCCAGTGCTTCGTGAGTGCTGCGGAATGCGCCTCACTTCCCGCAGCGAGCCTCCAAGCCCTCGGCTCCTTTCTCAGCCCACTCTTGATTTCAGGGCCTTTCATATTCTTCCCAGACCCTTCCAGTCCCTTCTCTGCGAACCCCACTGTGGATCAATTTAAAGGAGTAACTTCTCTGTTCTCAGAGCATGCCTTCCAGACAGCTGAGTGTGCTGCCCGCCATGCCGTGCCCTCCTCGACCCTCCTCTGATCACCGAAGTCACCTGGCAGGGAGCCCTCACCTGCAGCCCCCATACCAAGACCACTGCAGCCACTCCATCGTCCCCCCCGGGCTGCAAGGGGCATCAGCCTTTCTCACCTACTGCCCCCTTCAGCGTATCACCCCCTTGCCCTGCTTAAGATCAACTTCCTCCGTTCCCTAAGGCTCTCATTCCAAACCTGAGTGTCCTGTGTCACCCAGTCATCCTTCGGCCACCACTCCAGCTTTTGCCACCAATGGCTGCACGGCCCGTTTGCAAGGACACCTAAAATCCTTAAACTTCCACTCCCTCCTCCTGCCTCTGACTTCCTCATGGGCTTTTCTGCCTCCACCCCTTAAATGTTGGGGTTCCCTCACATCTATTCCCCACCAGCACCTCTCCCAGGAGCCAGACTGAGCAGCTAGCTACCCGGCCCATGGGGCCGTCTTGGCTCTCATCCCGGGTGACTGAAGCCACCGGTCCCCTTCACCCTGAAGGTGAACTAGCACTTCCTCAGCTGAGGGCTGGGCCCTCGAACATCTAGCATCTACTCTGCCCAACTCTGGGCTGGGTGACAGAGGTGGAGGGCAAGTTGGCCCCAGCCCCGACACAGGTGGGAAGGACAGAACATCTCAGTGAGGAGGAAGATGGCACCAAGGGCCAACTGGGGGGCTGGAGGGGGCCAAAGGAACAGGCAAGCAGGTGAGTGTCACCATCCGTCCACTCTAACAGACTTTTTGGTTCCCCAGCTGTTTTCTTGGGCTGTGATCTCTCCAAGCAATAGAATATGGAAAAGCCATTAAAAAGGATCAGTAGCTCCACACACACTGATAAGAACTGAATGCAGGTGAAAAAAGCAAGCTGTGGAACATAAAGAATAAATGATCCCACTGCGGGGAGAAGAAGTCTTGAAACCATTAACCGTGATTATCTATGGGCAGGGGGACTGTGAGGAACATTCTCCACAGTATATATTTCTGAACTTGAAGTTCTTTTTAACAGTGTTGATGTATCGCAACAGTATTCAGGAAAAATACAGATACAGTAAGAAAAAGTTCTACCCTAATAGTCTTGTAAAGAATTATTTCGGGGTGCCTGGGTGGCTCAGTTGGTTAAGCCACTGCCTTCGGCTCAGGTCATGATCCTGGAGACCCGGGATTGAGCCCCACATCAGGCTTCCTGCTCGGTGGGAAGCCTGCTTCTCCCTCTCTCACTCCCCCTGCTTGTGTTCCCTCTGGCTGTGTTTCTCTCTGTCAAATAAAATCTTTAAAAAAAAATTTTAAAAAAAGAATTATTTTTAGGGGGCACCTGGGTGGCTCAGTCGTTAAGCGTCTGCCTCTGGCTCAGGTCATGATCTGGGAGTTCCAGGATCAAGCCCCGCATTGGGCTCCCTGCTCAGCAGGAGGCCTGCTTTTCCCTCTCTCACTCCCTCTGCTTGTGTTCCCTCTTTAGCTGTGTTTCTGTCAAAAAATAAATAAAATCTTAAAAAAAAAAAAAAAAAGAATTATTTCTACAGAGGTGCCTGGGTGGCTCAGTTGGTTCAGTGTTTGCCTTTGATTCAGGTCGTGATCCCAGGACGCTGGGACTGAGCCCTTTGTGGGGCTCCCTGCTCAGCAAGGAGCCTGCTTCTCCCTCTCCCTCCTGCTTGTGCTGTCCATCAAATAAATAAACCTTTAAAAGAAAGAATTATTTCTCCATGTACTTTTCGGGGAAATAGTTTTATCCAGCTTAAGCTATTAAAGACGTCTATCTCTACCTCTCGAGCAAACGGGCATCCACACTACCGGGCCTGAGAACCACTGACTTTGGAGGCAAGCAGGTCAGTCTGGGGCCCGTCGGCACGATGGACGGCGGGCACACTCCAGGTTAGCCTGAGTACACCCTGCGACCCAATGCCACAGTCCTTCCGTTCCAGGCCTCTGAGATGGGCGGGGGAGGATCTGATCTGTGTTGGGACAAAACTGCGCCCAGTAGCCACCAGTTTGTGTGAACGAAACCACACTGGCAGCCATGTGCAGCACGAACCTGGGCAGAGAAGAGAGAGCCTGTGGCTGGGCCGGCGAGGCCGGAGATGGAGGGAAGAGAGGAAGCAGAGGCAGGATGGATGACCCCTCAGGGGTGCTGAGGGGCGCAGGGAGGGGGGAGGAGGAGCAGAGGCATCTGAGCCCTGAGGTTTGGGGCTGGTGACAGGAAGGACGTGAGGCCACTGGCACTGATGGGGCAGCCAGAGGAAGGGGTTGGGAGGGGAGAGGAGCCAGACGCAAGGAGAAGCAGGTGTCGGGGGAGCGGCAGGACAGGGAGATGCAGGAAGATGCAGGTCTCCAACTGGGTGGCCACCCGCTGCAGCGCAGGCGGGGAAGGGGCTGTGGAGAGCACTCCAGGGGCTCGGAGGGCCAGGGGAGCAGCGCACCTGTAGGCCAGAGCAGGCCAAGGAGCAGGGGGTGGGAGCTTCCAGAGAAAGGGTATCCAGCCAGCCGTGTGCAATGCTACCAAGATCTGTCCCCAAGCCCATGACACGGGGCATCTTCAAGACACAGGAGAAAAGCAGGCTTCAAAAAATATTTCCAGGGTGTCAGGGCGATCGGGCTGCGACATCTGTCAGCCCCTGGACCACCGGGCTGGATTCGGCTGATGTGGCTGGCTAGGCGGGTGTCCCCTTCCCCTGCACCACTCCACGTGTGTCCCTCCCGAAGCACTTGGTCCAAGATGATGACCTTCCCAGTAGGGGAGGACCATTCTTCCGTGAAGGGTATACAAGTAGCTGTGCTCCCCTGCTAGACCCCCCCAAACCAGCTCTCAAAAAATATTTCCTGTATGATTCCATTTTTAAAAATAGAAAATAGGCCTATCCATAAACTAGAGGAAAAAAAGCAAAACACGAAGGAACAAAAACTCCTAAAGCAGTTCGCGCCTGTACCTGAGCCTACAGTGTTCCCTCTTGGTGTTAAAAGTACAGGTGATTTTTACTGTTCGTGCTTATCTGTAGTTTCCTAATTCGCCACGGTGAACCCATTTCACTTTTGTTAAAAACAAGGCAAAATTCTTGTCGTAGTTAGTTTGCTCTGACTTAGGTTTTAGTTTTTGGGGGTTGCCTGGGGCCTCAGAGGTCAAGGACAGAGGCGGTGCTGGCATCTCTTCCAGGAGTCACCAGGCCCTGGCGGTGTGTAGCCCAGCGCAGAACCTGCTGGAGCGGGGGCAGGAACCCCGCCCCGGGTCCAGCAGGAAAGGGACGTGAGCTCAGGACCCCAGGACCCACAGGGCCGAGGGGAGGCTGCGGAGACTTGGGAAATCCTACAATGTTGTCCCAAGCCAGGAGCAGCACGGGAAGAGGGCAGGAGGGCCTGGACACAGAGGTGGGGTGGGCGGTGCTGAAGGGGACAGGTGGCAGCCCTGGTGCCCCCCCCACCCCAGCAGGGAGGCCCAGGTTGGCGCCCCCTCCACGCACCTGAGCACAGACTCCACAAACACCCTCAGTGCCTTGATGTGGATCCAGGCAATGAAGGCTTCGCTGAAGTTCACCTTGAGCCAGCGCAGCAGCGGGCCCTGCGGAGACAGGAGAGCGGGTGACGCCTGCGGGCAGTGGTGCCAGACGCCAGGCCAAGGACCACGTGGGTTCCAACAGCGAAGCCTTGCGCAGAGAGACGCCCGGCCGCCAGCAGAAGCAGCGAGTCGACTGGCCCGCGGCCCACGTTCTCTGGGCCACTGGGTCCCCGGCAAGCTCAGCGAGCCAGCCACCTGGCACATGCGTGGGGCCACCAGAGACCGGGCTGCGGGGGGCCGGACAGCCCCTGACCTCAGGGCTGCCGGCAGACAGCGGACGGGCGTCCCTCTGACACCGAGCCGCCAGGAGCCCGCCTCTGGGGAACGCATCACGCCCCCCGCCCAGCCCCATCCTGGCATCAGCCACCAGCAGCCACTTCCAGGGGGCTCCGGAGGGCCCACCTCACGAGGCCACAACCCCTCTCACTGATGCTGGTGTGGCCGGTCCTCTGGGGGAGCCCAGGCACCTGGAGCCAAGGCCTTGAGCTCCCACTGATGGCTCCAATTGCCCCCGAAGGTCAGGGGTGGGTCCAGCCGAGGCAGCCAGGGGAAGAGAGCCGAGCTGCCCGACCACCACCAGCCAGCAGGGCCTGTCCCCGTCACCAGCGGCAGCCACCTCCAGGCAGGGAAGAGGAACCCTGGCCAACAAGCACCATCCAATGCCGGGGAGCGGGGGGCAGCTCCAAAGATGCCCTCCAGATGGGGAGGGAGGCAGGATTCTGGCTCCCTGATTTAAGCCCTCAAAAGCCACATCAGGTAACAGAAAACACAAGGCGTTGTTTTCTCAGAGGATGCCTGCGCTGGCGAAGACATGCGAGCGGGGGAAGCCCAGGGCTGTGGGGTGCTGCTTACCTCTCCCTCGCCCTCACTCTCTCTCTCTCTGTCCGTCTGCCCCGCAGCGGGCCTATCGGGGTTACCTAGCGGGGTTACCTTAACCTTGTGGTCCGGGAAGGTGGATGATCCCTTTTTAAGAGCAACACAGGAAGTTTGCTAAAGGCACAGAAATCATTTATTAATCTTTCAGCAATCATGCATCACAACAAACAAATAACTTGCATCGCCAGAAAAGGGTGTGGGAATGCCGGCCTGCCCTCCGGACTTGAGTGCCGGCTGGGCTGGAGACAGGACCAGGCGGCGGCACATTCAAGTCTTTAGGTCCCCTACTGCAGGCACAGAGCCCACAGTCGGCAGCGGGGTCGGTTCCCACATCCCCTCCCTCAGCCGGGCCTCGGGCGGGGCCTCCCCTCCCGCATAGGTGGCCAGGACAGGGACCATGGAGCTTGTCTCCACGCTGTCCAGCCACGGGGCTCCCATGGCACTCATGAAAGCTACACACAGAAAAGGAGCCAGGCACGCTGTTAGGACCTACCATCCTTTATCCTCTTTTCTCTGCAGATGGGGAGAAAGCACTGGGAAACTCCACCCTGTGCTCTCCCGGGAGCCAAAGCCCCAGGACCTAGCCTGTCCCTCCTGCTTGACTAGCACTAAAAACAGCGCAGGGTGCCGGGCAGTCCCACCTCCCGACAAGCTAAAGGGAAAAGAGGTGCCTCGGAAACCAGGGTAGGGCTGTCCCCTGCTGACCCCTGCTTAGTGGCCTACAGCCAGAGCCTCAAAAGGATCTGTTTCTGAGTTCGTGTGTCTCCTCTGGAGGCATTTCCCCTCCACTGAGCCCCTGGAAGGCCTCCTGGGCCACACAGGCATGCAGAAGCCTACACCTTGCAGCCTTACACCTTGTAAGGAAGTGCCAGCTGGCAACCCGAGCCTCAGGCTGCAGGCGGCAAGCTCTGCCGTGTCACCTCAATCCTCAGAGGGTCTGTGCCAGCACCGAGGCCGGTGCCAAAGGCACGACGTGACCACCTGTCCTGCAGGCAGGGCCTCCCGCCTGGACGTTTGTTAAAGCCGCCACTGCCTAGCTCCCCCTCCAGAGACACTGGGTAGGGGGCCCGGGGCCACGACTAAGCCAGCAGGAATGACGCTGACGAGAGACCACCGAGCACTCCTGGGCGATTAGGGTGTGGGGTGAGTGAAGGCCACGGAGAACAACCCTTCAGTTTTCCAGTTCTCGCTGGCAAACGCCGTCCCTGCCAGGGTGTGTGGGTTCTGAGGCCTTGGGGCCCAGAGCCTCCTCAGCCCTCTGTCTTGAGGAGAGCCCTCAACCCAAAGCCTGGCAGGTTTTGGGTCTGAAAGGAGTGCACACACACATCCATGCACATACATGTATGCTGGGGGGGGGGGACGGGGTTAAAACCCCCCAGACACTATTATATGATGAGCTCCTGTCTCATCCTCAAAGGGGATGGGCCCGTCCAGTGGGGCTTTGAGAACCCCATTTTGTGGGACCTCGTTGCTGCTCACTTCTGAGAGGGTGGCTTGTCTACAGTCCTTGTGAAAAGGTCACTGACCAGAGAGGTCAAGCTGGACATATCGATTCCTCCGGCCTGTCAGAGAAGGCCCCGGCGCTGACACCGGGCCACACGGGACGTACTTCTTCTCTTCCCCTAAGCACATACTACGGCTTCCCGTCACACGCTGGCTTTCCTCCAAAAGGACTGAAGTATATTCTGCTCCTTCCCCACCTCCTCTCTACCCCAGAGGCCGGCCTGGCAGCTCCCGAGGTCCTCCCCAGTGGGCCCGGGAGGCCTGGCCTCCCAGGGGGCCCGGGAGCCACCGGCTGGAGCAGGAATGTGCCCCTGGGGCAGAGCAGCTGAATGACCTCCCCCACGGCTCCAGCACTCCCATCCCAAACCCAAAGCCTGATTTGCTCCCTCGGGAGCTCGGCTGCCCTTGCGCATGGAAGGCTTCTGTGAGGCTGTCGTCAGAAATCTCAAGGACAAGCACCCACTCATTGCTAAAAGCATCAGGGGCATCAATCCAGGGGCTGACAATAGTGGGTGTCCCATCACACCTGGGGAACCACACTGAGGCAGCCAGCATGGTAACCGAGGGGATAGGCTATGCACGCTCAACACAGGGACCCCTGCCTGGATCCCCACCTGCTTTGCCCTGATCTTGGGGTGCAGGAAGGTGAGGTGGGGTCCTCCTCCTGGGGGAAATGCTCCCTGACCTCCCAGAGCCTGTTTCTCAGCTGCACGGTGGAGCTCGGAGGCCCCTCCCAGAGGGGCAGTGCCAGGACTTGGGAGCTCTGCCAGGGAAGGAGCCCAGCACCCTGGCTCACAGCTCAGGTGCCAGCTGGATGCCCACCTCCCTTCCCCAGCCCCGCTCTGGCAGCCCCAGGGCGACAAACGGTCCTAGGCCGCAGACCCCCAGGGAGGGAGAAGCCGGAACACGAAGTCCGCCTGCCCAGGTAATCTACTCACATACTGTTGCTTCTTATCAGACAGCAATCTGCTCATCTCTTCCCTTTCCCTTTTAATTTCTTTCTCATCATAGTAAAATTCACGAACAGTGAACCTTAAAACAAGCAAACGAGAGGCTTTCACCAGGAAGCTTCTGGATGGAGCAGAGAGACCCCTCCAGCGGAGACAGCCCAAAGCCGGACAAGCCTAACAAAGCCAGCCCTTACTTGTTCTCTTTGGCTTTGGTTTT
>PITA01000600.1:0-192301 GCA_004023965.1 Spilogale gracilis
TTTTTTTTTTTTAAAGATTTTATTTATTTGACAGAGAGAAACACAGCCAGAGAGGGAACACAAGCAGGGGGAGTGAGAGAGGGAGAAGCAGGCCTCCCGCCAAGCAGGCAGCCCGATGTGGGACTCGATCCCGGGTCTCCAGGATCATGACCTGAGCCGAAGGCAGTGGCTTAACCAACTGAGCCACCCAGGCGTCCCTGGATTCCTTCCTTTAGGACAAATTACTGAAGCAGGTGGAATTAGCCCCCCCCCACCCCCACAGGTGAATTAACTTGGTCTCAGTGAATCTACGTGACCTACCCAGAGTAATAATGCCAGTCGGGAGCAACACCACATAGACATTAACCTCTTATGTCTAAATCCAGGGCTTTTTCCAGCAAATTGGGAGCTCAGTGGGCTAGGTGCCATCACTCACGTGCTTTTCATGTGCTGGAGAGGAGAGCCGTGAGCAGGGATGAAATTTCTTTGTCTGCAAAAGGTCATTTGTGACAGACTCTAACCTGACTCCTCGCCCAGTGCTCTTTACAGGTTCCCAGGAACCTGCAAGGGGGAGTAAGGGAGGATGGGAGAGAGTTTGTGATCATAAGAAAAGAAATCCAGTCTGTAAATCCTATTCTCAAGGCAGATGGTGAATTTGTAGTGTGTGTATATCATCATGAAGCATAAAACAAAATAGTGGCAAAAATGTCTCTACTACTCGTCTGTTTCATTTATGAAATCTATTGCCCAACTATCTTTTTACATTATTGCAAGTGTTTGTGTGTGGAATGTGTCTACCCTGTGAAAGCAGTAATTTTGTATTCAAGACATAATGGGTAATTATATACAGGAATTGCACTTGAATTTCCTATCTCCTGACAGAAATGATAGAGTCAAGTCATAGTCTTCCCATGAAACACATTTGTTTACCTTTCCAATTAGAGTATTATGAACAAGATTCAAGGGTCGCTGTAGACGGACAGAGGAAACTGGTGACTCTGGAATTCATTCTGTCACATGCAGGAGGGACTTGTTATCGGTGTTCAGTTGGAAAAGTGTATCTATAGGGGCTGGAGTGACTCCGGCGACAAGACCCGCTTGGTGGGGATGCCGCGTGTTAGGTCTGGTTGGACTTCATCCAAGCGGGCTTGCCCAATGCAATACTCTGAAGCAACTCATTTCCAAGGCCTTGACCCCATCTTCCCAGGCCAGGTGTAGAGTTTCTGCTCTGGACTTCCTCTGACACTTCACTTATTGTATTGTGTGGCCTCTCGATTCTTCTCTCAGAGCCTTGGACATCCATTTTCATCATGATTTATGCTATGAGTCTCTAGCACAAAGCCTGGCATCCTGCAGGGACTGATATAAGGCTATTGGAACAAATATTTGCACAGAGGAATGACAAAGGAACCTTAAGTTTGTCATTATAGTGATGCTTGGTGTGTCCCCAGAGATCAGGCATTTCCACACCCACTCAAAATTCAGCTCAACCTTGAAGGATTGTCATGTTTAATTCTCTTGGCAAAATGCGATAGCTCTTTGTTTGTTGGTAGACTTTCTCTTGGGCCAAACCTAAGTGTTCCAAGTTTTGCTCGATAAAGTTTGTATGCAGGTGTCTGAAAGCACCCTCGTACATTAAGACAAAACCCCTCGCAGGGTTGCCAAGATCTTCCTGTTGGTCCCTGGTTCTGTGGTGTGGAGACAGGTCACCTGCACAAAGGACATCGTTCCCCAACAAACCCTGCAGGAATCTCCATGTACCCTTGTCCCCTCTCCCCTCGTATGTCGTGCCCTCCACCAAGAATGCTCTTTCTTGGCCTGGAAAACTCCTCCGCACAAATTTGGTGACTCTGAGCAACGCCATGTCTTCTTTCTTCTCCAAAATTTAAGAGTCCCTCCCTCCTTTCCCACCTTTGACTGATAGCCATGATAGCATTTTGTTGATGCAGTCATTACTGTATCAGTCACTATTAAATGGAATCACTAGAACTCTTTGACTGGATCTCTCTAAAGGCAAGACCTGGATTCTATTAATCTTGGTATTCTCCAAAGGAATAGAAAATGCCTAGTACAAATTAAATGCAAACAAATACTTTGTTTGGTATGCAACTGATGGATGGAATGAATGAAAGATAGAAGTAGAATGACTATTACGTACTTTTGATCTAGGAAAAAAAGATGACCGGGATTACCCACAAGTTTAGATCAATGGACGTTCCTAGCATGACCTATGCGGTAACAAGCTTCTGGAATATAAGCAACCTAGCTCAGTTGCTGGCAAATTCTGGGAATTCAGTTAAGATTTTGTTGACTGAATGAGATAAATGCAGGAACAAATATCTGAGTCGTGCCTGCAAATCTGTAGATCGATCTTTGGCTTCATTCTTTTGCTCATTTAGCTTATGTTTGGCCATCGTTTTTATATGCCTTCCCCTGTGCATTTCTTTGTCTAATTTCTAAGCACTGGGTGCACTCATTCTTAAGATACCGTGATCCAGGGAAGTTTAGAAACTTTGTGAAATATGCCATACCAAAGCGAAGCCTCACTGGTTATTTTTAAATCTGACTTTCCTTCCTTGGGTTTCTAGCATCCGAGATCATTAAAAATAGATAGCATTGTAGACCATTTTAAACACCTATCTTACATTATTTCCACCATTAATTTTGCTTGTTCCTCCTGTGGTTCTCTGAGGTTGAAGAGAGAAACTTCAAGGTCACTTTCAATATCAGACAGTTTCCCTGCTCAGACCCCACCTTCCTACTAATAGGTGACTTGATCTCACCTTCTGTGCCTTCTTGTGAAAACCTGGTTTGCAGGGTTTTTATCTTACACTCAAAACTTGGGGTTCTTCAAATTGAAGCTTTGAGGGGCACAAACCTGCTTGAGTATCATTTGGATTTAAAATGTGAAGAGAATATTCAACTAGATGATCTATCTCTCTGGGGATGAGATCAAACTCAAGCCTTCTATTGGCATTAGAGTTTCCACATTGACTTGGTGGCAGAACGAGTCTCACCTCTGAGCCTAATAATTCTCTCCCTTTAGTGATCCATCTGGGACAGGACTGAAAATCAGTCCTCCCCTAGCTCCAGCGCAGCTCACACCACACTCCCCACTTCCTTGCCCACTTTGATTTGGTTCCTCATGGCATTTATACCCATGTGGGCTTTCCCTTCCCAATTGTAAGTTTCCTTGAGACAAGGACTTGCTTATTCATCTTCTTCTCCCTACCCCAGAGCCTACCATGATGTGTAATAAATGTCGACACAGTAGACACAAACTTTCTCAAAAGACTAACAGAGCCAACCGCCCCCCCCCCCCCCCAAAAAGAGTATCAAAGACAGAAGATGGTTCTGGGGAATGTTGACATTTGGATTTTGCTTGAATCTTGTCAACACCCATGCCTGAGGGCTTTCCCTTTTCCCTCCCTTCAACCTTTTTTTCCTGGTCTGAGTCCTCGACCTACGCCAGTTTAGATGATGAAAACGTGGAATGCCTGAGTTATTGATCAAATCTCAGGGAGGGAGGGAATGAGCCTCAGAGGGCCTGGCTCTGCTTTCAAAGGCACCAGCCCCAGGCTGCCAGCGCAGGGGAGGGGTGCGGTGCAAGGCTGGCCGAATGCCTGACGGGTTGCAAAGGCGCACGCTTTCCCTTGCCTCTGAAACAGTGTCTGAAATCGATACCCATTGCACAGAACGTGGCGGAGGACAGGAGGCTTGTGGGGCTGCTTCTGACATTTCAAGAGCATCGTGGCTGCCCCCAGGGCTGGTCTGGCCTCCTGCAGGCCCATTGTGGTGCTGGGGGTTGGGGGTAGGAGGGTGATTTGAGCTGTTCTCTTTGGGAATCCTAGAGCAGTTTTTGATTAGCGCAAGCCAGTGGGAGGACATTTCACTCTTGGCTTGTGTTCTGTTCTAGCAGGCCCTATTTTAATTCACTGTAGGACTGATTTGTAGGGCAATGTCACAAAAAGGGAGATGCATTTTGCTGCCAGGCAAGAGAAGTCAAGCAAAATGGGCTGCCCTTGGTAGATCGCTAGGGTGGAGACAGGCAAGAAGTGGGTGTGGGTCCTCACCGGTGAGCAGGGGCACCAGGGGGTGAGGACGCCAATGACATCCGTCTGTGGATTCCTTGAGACAGTCCGTGCTCAGTGTCCGGCGTGGCGCCCGGCACAGCGTCCATGCTCCTGAGCATCACAGCCTTTCTCTAATGTTGTCACATCAGGTTTTTATTGGAGTTAAAATAGGTGCGTCCCTATTTTAAACAAGATACATATAAGGTCCATGAATACTTAGGAGATAGGGAGCTGTTGGTGGCACTTTGCACTGGCCAGTTAGCCTCGGGTTTCCCTTGTGGAGTTGGGGAACCTCCTTTTCTCCTTGATCCCTTTCCCTAGCAACTTCCCCAGTTATTTACCTGGTGTGTCCTGCGGCTGACAGGTCTAGACTGTGGTCACGGGGCATCCTATCTGGTCTTTCTGACCCCAGATTTTTCTGTCTTTTCGGCTTTCAGCCTCTCCTGTATTCTCAGAGTGTTTGTTCTCACACAGATGGGACCCTTCTTTCCCAGTTTTGCTCTCTAATGCATTTCCTTATCATCTGTAGAGTATTTCCAAAAACATTTGAATTAGATCATTGCATTTTTGCCTCAGTCCACTTGCCAAGTCCTATCTCTGGCCTCTCTTTTCCATAGATTTCTTTTCTAGGATGTAGGACAGTGTATCCGTTCCCAGACATCACTGTACTCTCGCTCACCTGTAGGGCAAGTTCCTCTCCATCCGTTAAGATGCTGTCCAAATGCCATTTCATTTCTGTAACTTTTCATGCTTCCTTGACATGAAGAATTAAGTCATTCTACCCCTTTGTGATCCAGTAATGCTTCACGTACCTTTATAGTAACACTTTTCATTTATAATGCTATTTAGATATTATTTAAAATATTCATTATATAATACATATTATAGAATATGAAGAAAAATATTTATTAAATAAATATAAAAATAAGACAATATAATTATAAATATAAAACATTTACAAACATAGTATATTTATGTATTTATCAAATCATAGTGTAGTTTTGCTATTAAAATTTATTTTCATAAAATCATCCATAATAAGCTAGGAAGGTAGGAACTCCACCTTAATTCATGCTTGTATTTCTTGTGCTCATCTGCTGTCTAGTAGAGGCTCTGACAAAAATCTGGGTTGAATCTTCAAATTTGGGACACATGTGTTTGGCCATTCATGAGTATGAAATGGTGACATACTAGTATTTGTCGGTCATTGCTACTGCTTTGGGAGTTGGATAGAGATAGTGAGCCATCTTTGAATCAGATCCCATTGGATCCTGGAATTAAAAGTTTCTTAATAGGCTTCTAGATCCTTGTACTTCTTTTGTTTTAGAACAGTGCTTCTTAAAATTTTTATTGCCAAAAATTTGGGGTTCTGACACATACATAATTCTGAACATATTAATAAAGGGTCCATAGACTTCTTAAAGTGTATGCAAGAGACAAACTTACTTAGAAATCTCTGATGGAGGAGAATCTTTTAGAAGGAAGACTCCATGTTGATTTTTTTGCTTGGTGACTTGTCTATGGGGAAGCTAGGTTTGTTTATGGGGAAGTCAAGTTTCATGAGTTGGATTTCTATTACCTGGGATGAGCCTGAGACTAATTTGTGTGGTGCTGAAATAGCATAATCCCTAGGTGGTCATATGTTTCGGAGGACTAGTCTAATTCATAACTTCTATGCTAACTTAGAGGCAAGAGAAACCCACACATATCATCCATATGTCCTGAAGCATACTTTCTGAGCAGTCTTTGGAGTCACAGTGTTTGAATTCCAGTGCTGGCTCTTTTAAGGGGTGTGAACCTTGGGCAAGTTACTCTCTTCTTCAACTTTCTCATCTATACCGTAGGAATAATAAAAATTGCCATGGGAGATAAGATCACAACATGACACATCATAGAATATCAAAATATTTATGTAGAAAGCTTGGTTTGTTGTCCCATGCAGCCTGAAAAAATGAGCTCTTCAGCATTATTTTTCTTTGGTGCTCTTTGCATGGAGTTGGGTTTTCCATACTTGGTTTTGATTTATTTTTCATACATTTGGTTAAGTATTACTATTCGGTGGAAGGGGATGTATGATTTTGAATGTCTGAAATTGCCATTCTTTAAGATAATGCACAACCTACAAGCCAAATGACTTTAGAACATGAAATTTCAGGAGAAAAAATAAAAAAAAGGTCAGCCAGCAACTTAGAGACCAAAACTTGCCAGATCTAAAGAAGTTAGGATTAGAAGTTTCTTCTGAGACTATTGTTTGATATCTTCTGTATTTTCCTAAAGCACGAATGTAACTACAAACATGAGTAAGTGATTGGTGTCTTAATTCTTTCACTTTTTCTTCCCCCCTTGGAATTGTTCAGTTGGCAAGAGGAGGTGAAAACAAATTCTAGTCTTAGTTCTCATATGATGTCAGAGAAACCGACCGAGAAAACATATCTGAGTTGATTACTGAAATGATTCTGAATATGTTCCATATGAATACCGCATTCCTGTAAATGTCTCAAATTTCATACATTTCATAAGTTTGTGAGACAGATCTTCTTACTTGACTTTAGAGATAAGGACATTAAGGCCCACAGAGGTTATAAAATGATCATTTTTTTAAAAAGATTTTTTTTCTATCGAATCAATATTAATTTGCTCTTTTTTTTTTTTTTTTTTTTTTTTTCCTCCTGGTTTTACCAATTTCAGGTGAAAGGACGAGGGAGGTTCGAGTCACTGACATGGTGTGTGAGTTCTTTTATTTGAACGTCATGGATTTTTTTTTACATCCTGCTTCTTCAGGAGAAACATTCCTTTGCATTTTGCTTTTTGTTTAAAACAGAAATCCTCGTATTAAGTGCTCCTGATCTGGCTGCAGAGCTAGCTGCAACATGCCCTTCAAAAACATCAAGGAAGGAGAAACCTGACTGCCTGGCAGATTGCCTCCCCTTCTAATCCAAAACAGACCTTTGACTGAGGCCATTCCAAAGTCTGTTCCACGTTCCCGACTGTTCCCCATTTAGTGGGGTTTACAGATGATCTCTTTGGAGTCAGATGAACAATGCCGTTTGTTAAATATTAATTGGATGCTTTTCTACATTTTGTCATTAATAAAGCATTTGCAAAGGTAGCTTTCTATAATGGAGGCAGAAGCATTTTTAATCTTTGTGTGGTTCTCAGGGGTTAGTTTAGCATCCAATGAGACGGTTGACAATGTCTGGGGACATTTTTGATCTCCCTAACTCAGGCTTGCTGCTGGTGCCAAGTGTGTAGAGGTCGGGGTGCCGCTAGACCTCGCACAGTGTACAGGACAGCAATCCCTGCTCCCACCCTCCTGACAGGAGATTTTTCTGGTCCCAGAATGTCAGTAGTGCCAAGAAACCCCGGGTGAAATTCATCTGCCTCAAAATCTCTCCTATATGTCTGATCTGAACCTATTTAAGAATATTTCTTCCTTTCTGTGCAAGCAGAATTAATGCAGTGCCAAGTTCTGTGGCTTTGTCTTAACCCCCATGTCTGAGGATGCTCATTGCCTCGGATCCTTTTCCTGCTGTCAGTTATCGACTTTTCCTCAGCCTCTGGTATCTGAGCTCTCGTTGCCGGGGAATGCCCACGGGAGAGCTTGAACCCTCTCCCACCTCTCTGAAATGTGCCTTTAATTAGATAGAAGGAAATAATCTAATCAAATAAATTTAACACCAGGCCAATGAAGAGATTAAAGAGACAGAAATAGATGATCTTGCTGATGAGGATTAGAAATATGACTTGAATGTGTGTGAGGAAATAATTTATCTGTGAGGCGGATAGATTCCTCTCAAATCATTTAAAAATATGGCTGTTACATTCCTAAGACTAAGAATCCCCCATTTACCTGCCAAACATTCTGGGTGTTTCCCCTGGCATTCTGTCCTCAGTCCTCAGTACATTAAGTGAAATACAGATGCTTTTGCGGTTATGTTGGGTCAAATTTGAATCCAACTTCCCAGACCTCGTCTGCATGCATGCATTAATTAGCAAATTAATTTTTTAAACCCTGTTTTTAATGCCCTATGTATTTTGGCACTCTTTTTGCTCTTGAGCATTGAAAATATGAACAGAATATGGTTCTTGTGCTTGAGAAACTGATGAAGTCTAGTGGACGAGAAAGACTTTGAAACAAATATTTACGATTAGTGGGATCAGCACTATTCAAAGAGAAATGCAAAGCACTCTGGGAACACACACAGAAGAGATTTTGATTAGGGAATTCAGAAAAATTTTATGCCCAAAGTAACAAATGAGTTGGGTGTTGAAGAATAAGGAGGAAATTTTCAGGCAGAGGAGTGACAGAGAGGGCAAGATGATACGAAAGAGTGTGGATTGAAGATACTGGGGCAGGAATGTGATGTGAATGGGGGTGGATGGCAGGAGTTGGAAGTGGATTTTATCCTCCAAAATACAGCGATCTTTTTGGGGGAAGGAGTTCTGCTTTGTTCTTCTTGTATCCCCAGTGCTGATGAGAGCACCAGGCATAGAGCTTCTCACCAACATCAACATCAGACTGATAGCATCAAGGGATGAGAGATTTTATGCTTCAGAGGCTCTAGGCAGAGAAATAATATAATTAGCATTGGAAGTCCTGGAGGAGGGTAGGGAAGAACAGAAGTAGGAAGTCTGGTCATAAGGAAACCCTGATCTAGGCAAGTAGTGATAAGGACCATGGTGGAAAGAAAGAAGGGGAGAGGAGGGGTTCTACAGATTCATGGTAGGAAAATCTAACAGAATCTGGTAAATAAAAGAAATCAAAGTGTCACGTAAGGGGTAGTTGGAGGTGCCATCATTCGTAGCACATACAGGGTATACCTAGGGACGTCTAACGTTTGTAATGTCATATGTGAGACAACACCTTTGGTGCCATTGATAAACAGTGTTGTGGTTAAGAGATCCTGGATCATTTATCCACGGTTAATGAGTCTGTATACAGAAACAGGTTCTCTTATTTTTGCTCCTTAGGACTAGTTAATTGTGACCAATCCAATACTAAAAAAAGACACGTGAGAGTTTTGATATCCCTGCTCCCAGAAGGAAGGCTGTCTGCATTGAGTGTGTTAATTAAAAGGAGGATGGATTCAGGTATGGGGTGTGAATCTAAGGCTCTACCTATTGTCCCCATGAGTCCTACACTGCTTCCCACTGAGGAAGGGTCTGAGTTTTATGGGGTGGGTGAACGGCACTCAGTGACCAAGGTAGGGGCATTCCATAACTGGGTTGCTTGTTCCTGACATTCAGTTTGTAGTTACTGGAGTTTTCTATGAGCTATCTAGGCTGGTCTAGTTAATGTGTAACTACTACCTCAGAAAGGACTTAAGCCATTTTTGAAATATAATAAGAACAATAACATCAGATTAAGTGGGGGAGAATGGGAAAATAAAATGAAGGTAGGAGTAAGTCAACACACAAAATGCATATCTCAAAGACTCATCATTGAACACCATAGATGTTGGTATTCATTTATGGTCGTGAAGGCCTGTTTCAAGGATTCCTGGGCTTAAGGACATACTATATGTGACTGTGAACTGGAGACTGTACCTTCTTATGTTGCACTTGGGAGAGTTCATTCTTTGCTGATGCATGGTCTGGAAGTTGGGATTTGCAAAATTCTGCCAGGTCATCATTTCCGTGTGTCTTCATGTGGGACGAGGTGTTGAAGGAGAGTAACAACTAAGAAAACAGGCACAGGGTGTTCGGGGTCAATCAACCCAGTTCTGGGTTGTATTGTTGTATCAAGACTCTGGATTAGGAACAAACTGTCCTGCTATTTCAAAGAATGGCAGTGTAGGCATGAAACAGGTTCCTAGTAGTGGAGAGGCAGTCTATCCCAGTGGTTAAAAACATAAACTATAAGTAAAGTAAGACAGGTTGAATCATGGCTGTGCTACTTTGTTAGCTGAGTCACCTTAGGTAAGACACTGAATTCCATCAGCTTAGAGATAGAGAGGTTTCCATGTTATATACTAATGAAAATTTCCAGCAGAACGTAGTTTAGAGTGAAAACATTTAAAGTAGCTAGTTTTAGCACAGATTAATGCTAAAAAGCATATATACATTTCCAGACACCCATGGTCCAAGGGTTTGAGTCATCGACAGTGACCGGATATGATTAAATATTATTTGATGAACATGCCATAAGTAATGAACACACAGTAAGAGGTTCCATCAATCTCTTTTACTTTAGAAATGTTAACCCTTGGCCTGATGTAAGACTAATGGGTCTCAGGAAACTTAGGTAAAAGTATTAACTGTAGAAAGGAGTGAATTAGGGATGGGGTTAAAGGGGAAGGCAGAATGGTAGAGGACCCCATATCCACTTCTTCCAACTTTTTGGCATCCAGGAAGGTAGATGCAGATGGAAGGTGAAGAACTGCATTTGATTCAGGCTGAAGATGATTTCTTTTGAACATTTTTTGAGAAGGAAAAATAATGAATGTAGCTTCGACTTCTTTTTTACTGTGAGTATTAATGATCCTGGGTTAATACTTTAAAAATACATTATACCAATATATTTTATTCTCTATAAATGATGTCGTCCCAAGGGCAACTCATTTATCCAAAACATTAATTTTTTTTTAAAGATTTTATTTATTTATTTGACAGAGAGAAACACAGCTCGAGAGGGAACATAAGCAGAAGGACTGGGAGAGGGAGAAGCAGGCTTCCTGCCGAGCAGGAAGCCCGATGTGGGGCTCGATCCCAGGTCTCCAGGATCATGACCTGAGCCAAAGGTAGTTGCTTAACCAACTGAGCCACCCAGGCGCCCAACTTTAATTTTTTTAGGGTGCACTTAGACTGAGGAGATCAGTGCTCACTTCTGAATTTTCAGAACAGATTTTCTTGTGTCTTTGTTGAAAGCTAGGGTTTGTTGAAAGAGAAAATGTTAAACTAAATCCCATTCATATCCCCCGTGAATGGACAAGACAGCAGAAAGAGGAGCAAATATAAGGTTTAAGGGCGTGTCCTATTAGATGGGAATGGTAGAAAGTTCTTCTGTGTAAAAAGGAGGACCCGAGCCAAAGGCAGCAAGAATCAGAGTGAACTGCGTATGGGGTGGCTCAGAGGGACCCAGTGACTCTGTCACCTGGAGGAAGGTGGGGTAGATAAAGAAGTAAGACTGAGGAGGGAAGTCAAGATAAAGGATTGGGGGAACAGAGGGCCCTGTTGTTCTATCTCTGTGTCCTTCCTCCTGGTTGATTTCTGGGGGACGGTCTAGCAGAATGCCCCAGAGCCAGATGACAATGAGGGTGTCGATGAGTACAAGTGGGTTTGTGTAAGTAGTATGGAGAGAATCTGAGCTCATCCTCATGACCTCTGTGTGGTCTCTCAGAGATCCTTATCTGAGATCCTCTGGGGTCAGGGGCCTTTAGGGTGGTAGAGAACTAAGATTCTGTGTCATCAGCAAATATAAACAGTATGCATTCCAAATAACTTTTGGTGCCATGACCTAGATCACCTGAAATTACTTCTTCCCAGGCTCCTATGAAGATTAGCTTAGACACTGTGCATATATGCGTAAGGATTCCTCTAGATCCTGTACAAGTCTAGAATAGAGCAAGTAGTCAATAAATGGTATCTAACATGATTGTTACTAATAAAGAATGGGCACTGGTGTGTAGGCGATAATTGATTTGGAAAGTACTAGTGTTTTTGCTCTAGGGCTTCATCCAAAAAAGTCTGAAAGATCTCTTAGGTTAAGAGCAATTTGGGCTTGGTTGGCCATAGCTGAATAAGAAGAAGGAGTTTGAGGGAGGGTCTGTATGGGATAAAGGTAGTGATATCTTCATGGGCACACCCATGAAGGTAAACATGACATGATATCCAGAGACCAGACTAGTGTAGACTCATGGGCCTCATACACCTTGGACTGGCCTCAACTTGTCATATCATGGCATGTCGGGGTTTGGTGGGACTGCACATTGGGGTGAGGACTTGGGCAGGGGGGCAGGGATGGACAGAGGAAGCTGATTCTCTTGCAAGGAGGGACTTGTGGGTCCAAGAAGCATGTTAGATGGAGTGAAGATAAAACTGTTTTTGAGGGGAGAGACCATATTTACTCAGTCTTGTGGCCCCCAAAATCTCACACAGTACCTGTATGTATTAGGTACCCATTGGGCCCTCAACTAATGATTAGTGCAAAAATGGCTGTGGATCACGATGAATGGACCCCAAGTAGCAGAGCAGGGCCCAGGGCAGTTGGGCCATCTTAGCTGTGGTGGTTGTTCAAATCTTATGTAATGGAGCATAACCAGCACATTTTGCCTTTAAAAACAAGAGTCAGGAGACCAAATAGAGGCTTCAGCCCTTTATCACTATGTAATGTGCTGTGTATGATGCATGAGTAAGGACCTTGAAGGATGCTGTGGATTTCCACCCAAATTCAGCAGTGATCATTAATGTACTTCTTGCTAGAGGGCCCAGCTTTGCAGAATGAAATCCCGACATCTGACCCTTGGAGCTAACAGATGTGATTTTAAAACAAACTTAGAGATTTCAGAGTCTCCCTGAGAATCAAAGAAGCATGTCTGTAAAGGGGAAGACTCATTTCTAGCCCATGAGCCCCTTTACTGTCTGTTCCCTGCGCCCTGGTCCTCAGTAAGTGTGCTTCGCTGAATTTCGATGATTTAATAGATAATTCTGTAGTACCTGGTGTGTGCCAGGTCACGGTGCTAGGTGCAGACATATTCCCTTTAATGGGGGGCTTAGGGTTGGGTGCAGGAGATGGGCAAATAAGCAGATGAAGGCCGTGTGACACGATAACGTATCATGACAGGGCAATAAACAGGACTTTGAAGAGAGCAGACGTCTTCCATACCAAGACCATCCGAGGGTGCCTTGCAGCTGAATGCTACCAGCATGTGTCTGTTATTTGGTTCTGCCAGTGTTGGCCTACTCAACGTAGAAAAGAAACCCACAACATTTTCTTAAATCTATTGTTGGCACATGCAGATTAATTTCATTTTCCTATGAAAATCTAAATAACCAAATTTTCTTGAAAATTCGGAAGCTCTGGCACCCCTGGGTCCACATGTCCATATGACAGTGATTTGGGGGCTGAATGATGGAGGCTCCATTCTGATGGGCACGTGCTCCCCACCCATTCCCTGCCGACCCCCCTAGCCTTGTGGTTTCCACTGGCCACTGTTGACAGTCAAGCTCCCAGTGTTTTTTCCCTGTCATAAAGCTATGAAGGAGTTGAAATATTTCCTTTATCCTTCTCCATCTAAACTGGAACAATGCCCTCCATTGGGAGGGCACAATGTTGTAAGCAAGAAAAGGAGAGAGCCCATTTCTCTGTACATGTGAGACACACTCCTTGGTGGGCAAACCGATCATGTCTGTGCAAAGTCTCATCATCATCGAAGACATCCTTGGGAAATAATCACATCAAGAGCCATGGGCTGAACTAAAAATAAAATTATTAGAATTTCAACACGTTTTGCATTTAAATGAAAATAAGGATGCTATAGGCTTCAGTAAGAATGGAACAATTTCCTGACCCTTGAAGCTTTTAAGAGAGAGCCAGTTTATAAGGGAGGTGTGGCAGAAATCCCGCATCAAGAACAAATGTCGATGTGGGCGACTAGATATGTTGCCACTAGTGTGCACAATGTTTGAGAACCAGGACCAACTTCATAGGCACGGCTCCATGTTTAGGCTCTATGACTGATATCTTAAAATTCTGCAGAATTTCATCTTTGAACTTGTGATTTGTAAATGAAGTCTGGTGGGCCAATGGAGCATGCATAATTTTTGATGGATTTGGAGCTTCGATCCATGAGCACTCCTGTGTCCGGTGCCTTGCTGCCTCCATTCCCTGGCAAGGATTCTTGATCACCTACTTCTCCACTTCCTGGTGCCCCAGGCCTTCTCTGGCACCCCTCCTATCTCCCCCTGATGACTACTGCCACCTGCTACTAGTAGGAACTGAAACATAGATATGGGGAGTCCAGGTTGGACATGCATGTCCTAGAGCATCTTGGAGCAGGGTGTGGTAATGGCTGTCTCCACTCTGGGTTGGCAGGGCCAGGGTGCTTTTGGTGGTGACTTAGCAAGAGTGGGGGTCTCATGTATCCCCAATCTGGGTGCCTAGTATGTTGTAGCCTAGACATTGCAATAGCTCTGCTGGTTGCCCATCTCCCATGAGTTGGAATAGTAGGCTTCTCGTAAGAGAAGGCACATGATTCAGCTTCCTCCATCATGGTGGGGGCAAGCTGCATTGGTCCAGTAGCTATTAATTCATGCTGTGGACTCTCCCTCCCTCTTTGCAGCAACTGGTAACCTGATCCAGTGGGTCTTAACCTGGTTGGCCCCACATATGTTTAAAGTGATTGTGTTAACTTCACTGATTATTGACTTTTATTATTTAAGAGCTAAAAAAACAACAACTAATTGAACAGGCTGTGAAATATTTTTCCTCCTGCTTAGAAAATGTGTTGGTTGCTGGCTGGGGACCTGTATTCAGGGGAATCCTGGAGTGGCTGAGCAGGCTGTTTGGATGTGTAGATTATGAGCTCTGTTTGCGTTGTGAGGCTTCCTGGTTTTACAAGTACAGAAAACTGTGTTGCTTTCCACTTGCGAGTTGGAAGCGTTCCTCATGTTAATTAAACAGGGGAAGAAGTTAGAGAAGTCTAAATAAAATTTTAATGATTCATTGTTATGGGGGAGAATATTAATCTGATTTATTGAATCTCCCTCCTGCCCCTTTTAATAAAAATAATTTTATTGCTTTCGATTACGAAGAACATTTCTAACCAACTGCTAAAAATAAAAGACAAAGTTGGCACTGCCAAAGAGAAGACCTACTGGGACTAGTTAAGGAATAGAAGAGGTTTATTTATAATTAAAATTGTTCCTTGGAGGCAAATTAACATGCGTGTTCTCAACCAAATTTCTCTATGCCTGTACGTGTGTGTGCATGTGTGCAGGTTGAGCAACGACTATATTTGCTTACAGTATTGATTTGCATGGGGAACCCTCTTTCTCGATAAGCAAAGGCAAATTCCACCCCAGCTTATGAGCACATATTCGAAAGTGTGGGTGTTAGATCACAGAGTGTGCCCAGTAAATGACTCCCTTCCTCCCCACCTGGGATTTGAACCAACTGAGAAAGAAGCTTAAGGAAGAAGGTAGGCGGAAAACAAAATCGGTGGCAAAAGTGGTGACTATGAAATGTGGCTTGAGAATGAGAGCCAAATGGACCTCTCAGTAGCAAACCTCTGGTGCTGGTCAACCTCTATGTTCCAGGCATGGGTGGTTCTGGATGGGGCTGCCCTTCTATATCGGGAAATCGTATGCTGAAGTTATGAAGCGAAGTGACAGTCCAGAAAAGTGGGAATACAGTTCTGTTGAGATACCTAGAGAAGGAGAAGGGGTAGGTGAGGAGGTAGTAGATAGAGCATAAGATTTAAAGTCAGATGGGCCAAGGTTAAGATTCTAGCTCTCTCATTTACTGTGGACTGAACCGGGCTTACTCGCTCTGGGCATCTGTTTCCTCCTTTAAAAAAAAAAATGTCTAGGGGCACCTGGGTGGCTCAGTCATTTAAGCGTCTGCCTTGGCTCAGGTCATTATCTGAGGTCCTGGGATAAAGCTCCACATTGGGCTCCCTGCTCAGTACAGAGACTTCTTCCTCTCCTCCTGTGCTTGTTCTCTTCTCCCCTTCTCTCTGCACCAAATAAATACATAAATAATGAAAAATATAATGTCTATTTTGCATAATGATTGTGAAATCGGCTTGCTATATACATGTGTCTACTAAGTGCCAGGATTAAAGAAGGCACTCAAGAAGTGGTAGTGATTATCACAGGATTGGAGGGTGTGCAAAAACAAATATATTATTCAGAATTGAAATGACAAGGGGTCTGCTAGGGAAAAGTGAGCTACAGGATAAGCGGGAAGAAGAATGAATTCATGTTTTTGTGTCTCTGTGTTTAAACAGTTTCACAGGTGTTATCACCAAGAAGAGGATCTATATGTCAGCTATTAAGAATGTCTCTGTGCAGAGCTGAGAGGAGGAGGAGGTGGGGTGGGAGGAGAATTTCAGATCTTTCCTTGGGGAGGCATCATTATTCAAATGAACTTGTACAGTGTCAACGGGCCCGGATCGATAAGACTAGTATGACTGAATACTGTGACATGCTTCTTTTCCTAGGCTTGTTAGCACGCTGGGCTGTCCACAAGTTACGTACTTGGATTAACCAGAATGGGTAAAAATGACACGTGCAAAAGGATTTGACGTAATGTGTTTTACATCTTCCGTACAGAGGAAGATCAAAATATTTTTGGTTTTATTATTTGCTAGACCAAAATATTTTGCTGAACAGGCTGTAGAATATTTTTTTTGGTGACCTTGTATGTTAGGACTCAGTTTCCATCTACAGCTTATAACAGAGATCTCTGTTTCACATCTATATATATTAGAAGTCTCATTGAGATAGCCCAAAGTTTTGTGGTATATTCTGGTGTTACATCTGGGTGTACTTAGACAAGGAACTTCCAGTGTAATTGTGGGGTCTGTGGTGTCCTCAGTAAATCCATTTATGAGGATTGCATAAAATAGATTAAGAATAGCACGAGAAATTCTTAAGGGATTTTTTAGTGGAAGGGAAACTGCGTAGTGTTTATAAATAAAACCTCAGAGGGGTTACCAGTTTTTAAAAATTCTTACACTTTCGAAAAAACAATCCAGAACATTTAGAGATACTGATTTCTCTAGTTCCTTTCTCTTTCGCAAAATAGATTTAACTTTCTCCCATCCATCAGAAATGCCAATATTCTTCCCAGAAAAGGGGACAAATAGTTTATATTATTCCCTGAAGGATCCACTTATTTCTGATTGTTCAGAAATAAAAGTAGAAATAGAGTTTTAAAGAAATTTGTCAGATTAACCTCAGACGAGGGCTTTGGCATTTTGCCATGATGGCTGAGTGAGAGATGAGTCATATTGAAAACATACAAATTCAGGGTCTGTAAATCGCAATGAAGTGTAGTGATCCCTTCTACCTCCTAAATATGCTGGGAGACTCCTGGACAATCTTGGCTCAGCAGGCCAAGACCTTTGGCATTCCTATGTCGATTCCTCCCTTATCTGCTCATATGGGGACTCAGTGAAACTGTCATGGAAACAGAATGGTAGAACAAGGTTTGAGCCATTCTATGGAGTAAAATCTCCTTTATGGCTTGGAAAGGGAATAAAAGCATGAGATATTCTCTTTATATCTGGTATATGTGAGGAGAATATACATGTATGCTTATCTTATTTTTAAATTTTTTACTATAGAAAATGTCATCTATATATAAAGGTAAGGAGGATAACCTCCTCCAAACCCACTAGGTACCTATCACCAAGCCTCACTAGTGATTAACTCTTGGGCAATCTTGTTTCATCTATACTGTACCTACCCAATCCCCCTTCACCCCATCTGGAATATTTTAAAGCAAATCTCAGACTTCACACATTTTTATCTCAGTATGTATCTCCAAAAGACAAAACTTAAAATATGCAACCACACGCCATTATGATGCTAAAAAAATTTCACAGCAACTTCTTAGTGTTATCAATTATCTGTCAGTATTCATACTTTCCTGCATATGTGTGTATGCATATACGTGTGTGTGTGTGTGTGTGTGTGTGTGTGTGTGTGTGTGTATTTTAAAGCTCCATGCCCAACATGGGGCTGGAATGCACCACTTTGAGATCGAGTCAGATGCTCTATCAACTGAGCCAGACAGGTGTGCCTCCCTTGTATATTTGATGTATTTTAATGGGCTTTTTATAATAAGGATATACATGATTTTTACAGTACCATTGTTAATGTGTTTGCTAAGTATCTTTTAATCTATAGAAAACTCCAATATTTATTTTTAATCTTTTTTTAGCTTTATTGAGGTATGGTTAATTGTAAATTGTATTATACAATATATAAATTGCACACATATTTTGACAGATGTTTATAGCTATGAAGTCATCACCACAATCAAAATAATGAACAATATCAATCACTAGCTAAAGTTTCCTAGGGCCCTTGACAATCCCTCTTCCTGCATACCCTCTACTCCTTTCTTGGCCAAGTCACTGATCTGCTTTCTGTCTCAACAGATGAGGTAGTGTTCTCTACAGTTTTATATAAATGAAATCAAACAGTATAAAACATTATATACTTTTTCTTTTATTGAGATAAAATTCATGTAACATAAAATGAACCATTTTAGAGTGGACAATTCAACCGCATTTAGTAAATTTTCCGTGTTGTGTAACCAAAATTTTTATCTAGCTCAGAAGCATTTTGATTGCTCCCCCTCCTGCAAAACTCTGCACTTCCCCTTTCCCTCCATTTCCCAGCCGCTGGTGGCCGTTGATCTGCTTTCAGTCTCTATGGAGTTACCTGTTTGTAGTATTTCATAGGAAATGAATCATATACCATGTGGCCTTTTGTGTCTGCTTCTTTCACTTAGCATAATGTTGGCAAGTTATATCCATGTTGCAGCACATAGAAGTATGACATTTCCTTTTGTGCCCAAAAAATATTCCACTGTACAGATATGGTTTATTCATTCATCTGTTGATGCACATTTGGATGGTTTCCACCTTTTGGCTCTTCTGAGAGTTCTGCTATGAATATTCATGGATAAGGTTTTGTTTCAATACCTGTTTTCAGTATTTGGGGGCATATACTTAGAAATAGAATTCTTGGGTCATATTGTAATTCTGTGCTTTAATTATTTTCCATAGTGGCTGTATCATTTTACTTTCCCATCAGCAATGTAGGACTCTTCCTATTTCTCCACATCCTCTAATAACATCTGCTATTCCACTAAAAAATTATAGCCCTTCTAGTGGTGTGAATTGGTATTTCATTGTGGTCTTGATTTGCATTTCCTTGGTAAGTGATGATGTAAAACCACAATGACATCACATTGTGGCTTTAGCAATACATTTTCATGTATTGCTGACATTTGTATATTTTCAGAGACATGTCTGTTCAAGTCTTTTGCCCATTTTCTAACTCAGTTGTGTGTCTTTTTGTTGCTGGGTTGTAGTGTTCTATCTATATTCTGGATTATAGACCCTAATCAGATTGATGGCTTGCAAATATTTTCTCTTATCCTGTAGGTTGTCTTTTCACTTCCTTAACAGTGTTCTTTGAAGGCTGCCTGGGAGGCTTACTTGATTAAGCATCTGCCTTAGGTTCATAATCCCAGGGTTCTGGGATCATGAGTCACGCATCAGGTTCCCTGCTCAGTGGGCAGCCTGCTTTTCTCTCTGCCTGCTGCTCCCCCTGCTTGTGCTTTCTCTCTCTCTGACAAGAAAATTAATAAAATCTTTAAAAAAAAGTATCCTTTGATGCATAGAAGTTTTTACTTTGGAGCAAATATAATTTATTTTTCCTTTTATTGCTTGGTACTTTTCATATCTAAGAATCCATTGCCTAGTCCAAAGTTGTTACGGTTTACTCCTGTTTTCTTTTAAGAATGTTATAGTTTTATCTCTTATATTTATGTCTTTGATTTATTTTGAGTTTACTTTTGTATGTGGAGTGAGGTAGGGGTTTGACTTCTTTCTTTTATGTATGACTATCCAGTTGTCCCACCAGCATTTGCTGAAAAGACTATCCTTTCCCCATGAATGTTCTTGGTACACTCAACAAAAATCAATTGAACGTAGATGCATGGATTTATTTCTGGACTCTCAGTGCTAGTCTATTTGTCTATTGTTATGCCAATACCTTTTTTTAAATTTAACAGGATTTATTTAAATAATGAAATTGTTGGAACTTTAGGTTATTTCCAGGTTTTTTTTTCTTTACCTTCTTTAAAAAATATTTATTTTAGTTTATTTTATTTCATTTTTTAATTTAAATTCAATTACCCAACATATAGTACATCATTAGTTTCTGATGTAGTGCTCAGTGATTCATTAGTTATGCCAATTCTGTTTTAATTTTTGTGTCTTCGTAGTAAAATCTGACATCAGGAAGTGTGAATTCTCAAACTCTGTTTTTCTTTTTTAAGCTTGTTGTGACCATTTGGGGTCACTTGCAACACGAAATGAATTTTACTGTCATTTTTTTTTTTCATTTCTGCAAAAAAATTTCCTGGAATTCTGATAGAGATTGCATTCAATCTGTGTACTCTTTTTGTCTTGTTTCTATCATTCAGTAGGATTATACTGAGATTTATACAAGTTGTATGAAGAACTATAAAAACAGTTCTTTCTTACTGCTGAGTGGTATTCTATTATATGGATATACCACATTTTATTTATCCATTCATTTATTCATGGCCATTTGGTTTGTTTCTAGTTTTTGGCTATTAAAAATGAAACTGCTATGAACATTTATTTACAAGTATAGATGAACATTTTTACTTTTGAGGGGTAAATACCTATGAGTGGAATGGCTGAGTCTTAAAGTAGGTTTATGTTTAAACTGTTTTTCAAAGTGGTTGTAACATTTTATATTTCTACCAGCAGTGTATAGATCGAAAGTTCCAGTTGCTTCATATTCTTGCAAATACTTTGTATGTTCAATAATTTTAAGTTGACATTTTCTAAATGACATCACATTGTGGCTTTAATTTGCATTTCTCTAATACTTAGTGATATTAAGCATCTTTTCACATGCTTATCACCTGTATATCTTCTTGGGGGAAAGGACTATTCAAGCCTTCTGTACATCTTTAATTTTTTTCCTTATAGTTACACTTTTGAGGGTTCTTTGTATATTCTGAACATACCGTTTATCAGCTATGTGGTTTGCAAATATATTCTTCCACTTTGTGGCTTATTTTTACTTAGCACTGCCTTTTGAAGGGTAGAGTTCTGAATTTTTTTTTGTTTTTTACCATTTTTTAGAAGATTTTATTTTTTTTCTTTGACAGGAAGAGATAGTGAGAGAGAGAGAAAGAGAGAGAGAGAGAGAGCAAGCGAGCATGCACAAGTAGGGGGTGCAGCAGTTAGAGGCAGAGGGAGAAGCAGGCTTCCCGCTGAGCAGGAGCCTGATGTGGGGCTTGATCCCAGAAGCCTGGGATCAAGATCTGAGCTGAAAGCAGACACTTAATCAATGAGCCACCCAGGTGCCCCAAGGTTCTGAAGTTTTATGCGGCCCATTTTTTTTTTCAATTATGCTTTTGGTATATCTAACAAATCTTTGTCTTGCCTAAGGTTATAGCTGCCTTGTCCTATCTTTTAGGTAGTTTATATTTTTAGGTTTTACATTGAGGTCTGTGATTCATTTTGAGTTCATTTTTCTTTAGGAATGAAGTGCAGATTGAAAGTCTTTTTCTCTCTTTTTGCATATAAATACCCAATTGTTAATGTGTCATTTCTTGAAAAGACTACTGTTCCTGCAGTGCATTGTCTTTGTACTTTTGTTGAAAATCAATTATCCATGTAAGTGTGAAGTTAGCCTACATTTTTCTACTATGTTTCACTGGGTTATTGGTCCATCTTTATGCCAGTATTAGATTTATGATGCCCTTTTAGTAAGGATTTAAATCACATTGTGACAGTATTTCAACTACGTTTTTCTTTTTCAAAGGTGTTTTGGCTTGGGATGCCTGGGTGGCTCAGTCATTAAGCATCAGCTCAGGTCATGATCCCGGAGTCCTGGGATCGAGCCCCACATCGGGCTCCCTGCTCGGTGAGAAGCCTGCTTCTCCTTCTCTCACTCTCCCTGCTTGTGTTCCCTCTCTAACTGTGTTTCTCTCTGTCAAATAAATAAATAAAACCTTAAGAAAAAAAGCAGTTTTGGTTTTTCTCAGTTTAATAAATTTTCTGTGAATTGGTCAGATACTATATACATTTTAGAGTCAGCTTGTCATTTTCTTTGTAAAAATCTTTGTAAAAATCTATATCTCCATTTACTCACATCTTTTCTAAATTCTTTCAGCAGTGTTTTGGGATTTTCAGTATAGAAGTCTTTTTTAATTTACATATAATGTATTGTGTGTTTCAGGGGTACACATCTGTGATTCATCAGTCTTACATAATTCATAGCACTCACTATAGCACATACCCTTCCCAATGTCCCCCCTATCCCTCCCAAACCACTCCCCTCAGTTTGTTTCCTGAGATTAAGAGTCTCTTATGGTTTGTCTCCCTCTCTGGTTTTATCTTGTTTCATTTTTCCCTCCTCCTATGATCCTCTGTCTTGTTTCTTAAATTCCTCATATCAGTGAGATCATATGATGCTTGCCTTTCTCTGACTGACTTATTTCACGTAGTGTAATACCCTCTAGTTTTATCCATGTCATTGCAAATGGCAAGATTTAGTTTTTTGGATGGCTGCGTAGTATTCCATTGTATAGATGTACCACCTCTTCTTTATCCATTCATCTGTTGATGGACACCTAAGCTCTTTCCATCATTTGGCGATTGTGAACATTGCTGCTATAAACATTCAGGTGCACTTGCCCCTTTGGATCACTACATTCATATCATTGGGGTAAATACCCAGTAGTGTAATTGCCGGGTCATAGAGTAGCTCTATGTTCAACTTTTTGAGGAAACTCCATACTGTTTTCTGGAGTGGCAACGCCAGTCTGCATTCTTATCAATAATGTAGGAGGGTTCGGTTCCCCTTTCTTTGCATCCTTGCCAACACCTGTTGTTTCCTGACTGGTTAATTTTAGCTCTTGACTAGTGTGAGGTGATAGCTCACTGTAGTTTTGATTTGTATTTCCCTCGTACTGAGTGATGCTGAACACTTTTTTAGGTGTCTTTTGGTCATTTGGATGTCTTCTTTGAAGAAATGTCTGTTCATGTCTTCTGCCCAATTATTGATTGTATTATTTGTTTTTTGGGTGTTGGGTCTGATAAGTTCTTTATAGATTTTGGATACTAGCCCCTTATCCGATACGTCATTTGCAAATATCTTCTCCCATTCTGTTGGTTGTCTTTTGGTTTTGTTGACTGTTTCCTTTGCTGTGCAAAAGCTTTTTATCTTTATATTTTTTGCCTTTGCTTCCCTTGATTTTGGCGATGTTTCTAGGAAGAAGTTATCATGGCTGAGGTCGAAGAGGTTGCTTTCTGTGTTCTCAAGGATTTTGATGGATTCCTATCTCACATTGAGGTCTTTCATCCATTTTGAGTCTATTTTCCAGTGTGGTGTAATGAAATGGTCCATTTTTATTTTCTGCACATGGTTGTCCAATTTTTCCCACACCATTTGTTGAAGACACTGTCTTTTTTCCAATGTCTTCTTTTCTATTGGAAGTTCTTTCCTGCTTTGTTGAAGATTAGTTGACCACTGAGTGAGGATCCATTTTTGGGCTCTCAATTCTGTTCCATTCATCTATGTGTCTGTTTTGGTGCCAGTACCATACTGTCTTGATGATTACAGCTTTGAAATAGAGCTTGAAGTCTGGCATTGTGATGCTGCCAACTTTGATTTTCTTTTCCAACATTCCTCTGGGTATTTAGGATCTTTTCTGGTTCCATAAAAATTTCAGGATTGTTTGTTCCATTTCTTTGAAAAAAGTTGATGCTATTTTGTTAGGGATTGCTCTAGATGTGAAGATTGTTCTAGGTAGCATAGACATTTTCACAATATTTATTCTTCTAATCCATGAGCATAGAACATTTTTCCATTTCTTGTGTCTTCCTCAATTTCTTTCATGAGTATTCTATAGTTTTCTGAGTTCAGATTCTTTGCCTTTTTGGTTAGATTTATTTGTAGGTATCTTATGGTTTAGGGTGCAGTTGTAAATGGAATGGACTCCTTAATTTCTCTTTCTTCTGTCATGTTGTTGGTGTATAAAAATGCAATTGATTTCTGTGCATTGATTTTATATCCTGACATTTTACTGAATTCCTGTATGAGTACTAGCAGTTCTGGAGTGGAGTCATTTAGGTTTTCCCCATAAAGTATCATATCATCTGCAAAGAGTGAGAGTTTGACTTCTTCTTTGCCAATTTGGATACCTTTTATTTATTTTTATTTTCTGGTAGCTGAGGCTAGGACTTCTAGGACTATGTTGAATAGCAGTGGTGATAGTGGACAGCCCTGCTGTGTTCCTGACCTTAGCAGAAAATCTCTCAGTTTTTCCCCATTAAGAATGATATTTGCTGTGGGTTTTTCATAGATGGCTTTTATGATATTGAAGTATGTACCCTCTATTCCTACACTGTGAAGAGTTTTGATCAAGGATTCTATACTTTGTCAAATGCTTTTCAGCATCTATTATCATATGGTTCTTGTCTTTCTTTTATTAATATATTGTATCACATCGGTTGATTTATGGGTGTTGAACCAAACTTGCAGCCCAGGAATAAATCGTTGTGGTGAATAATCCTTTTAATGTACTGTTGGATCCTATTGACTAGTATTTTGGTGAGAATTTTTGCATCCATGTTCATCAGGGATATTGGTCTGGAATTATCCTTTTTGATGGATTCTTTGTCTGGTTTTGGATTCAAGGTGATGCTGACCTCATAAAATGAGTTTGGAAGTTTTTCTTCCATTTCTGTTTTTTGGAACAGTTTTAGGAGAATAGGTATTAATTCTTCTTTAAATGTTTGGTAGAATTCTCCTGGGAAGCTGTCTGTCCCTGGGCTCTTGTTTGTTGGGAGATTTTTGATGACTTCTTCAATCTTCTTACTGGTTATGGATCTGTTCAGGTTTTCTATTTCTTCCTGGGTCAGTTTTGGTAATTTATACACCTCTAGGAATGCATGAATTTCTTCCATATTGACAAATTTGCTGGCATATAGTTGCTCATAATGTGGTTTTTTTTTTATAATTGTTTGTATTTATTTGGTGTTGATTGTGATCTCTCCTCTTTCATTCATGACTTTATTAATTTTGTCCTTTCTCTTTTCTTTTTGATAAGTCTGGCCAGGGGTTTATTATTTTTTTAAAAGATTTTATTTATTTATTTGACACACAGAGAGAGATCATAAGTAGGCAGAAAGGCAGGCAGAGAGAGAGAGGAGAGAGCAAACCCCCTGCCGAGTAGAGAGCCTGATGTGGGCCTCAATCCCAGGATTCTGAGATCATGACCTGAGCCAAAGGCAGAGGCTTAACCCACTGAGACACCCAGGTATGCAGGGGTTTATAAAACTTATTAATTCTTTCAAAGAACCAGCTCCTAGTTTGATTTATCTCTTCTACTGTTCTTTTGGTTTCTGTTTCATTTATTTCTGCTCTGATCTTTTTTATTTCTTTTCTCTGGCTGGGCAGGTTTAAGCTTTATTTGCTGTTGTTTCTCTAGCTTCTTTAGGTATAGGATTAGATTGTGTATTTGAGACCTTTCTTGTTTCTTGAGAAAGGCTTGTATTGCTATATACTTTATTCTTCTCAGGACTGCCTTTGCTGCATCCCAAAGATTTTGAACAGTTGTGTTTTAATTTTCATTTGTTTCCATGAATTCTAAATTCTTCTTTAATTTCCTGGTTGACCCATTCATTCTTTAGTAGGATGTTCTTTAGCAAACTCCATGTATGGGTTCTTTCCAACTTTCTTCTTGTGGTTGAATTATAATTTCAAAGCATTATGGTCTGAAAATATGCAAAGAATGATCCAAATCTTTTGGTACTGGTTGAGACCTGATTTGTGACCCAGGATGTGATCTATTCTGGAGAATGTTCCATGTGCACTAGAGAAGAATGTGTATTCTGTTGCTTTGGGATGAAATGTTCTGAATATATCTGTGATGTCCATCTGGTCCAGTGTGTCGTTTAAAGCCTTTATTTCCTTGTTGATCTTTTGCTTAGATGATCTGTCCATTTCAGTGAGGGGGGCTGTTAAAGTCCCCTGCTATTATTATGTTATTGTTGATGTGTTTCTTTGATTTTGTTATTAATTGGTTTATATAATTGGCTGCTCTGCTCCCATATTAGGGGCATAGATATTTAAGCTTGTTAGATCTTCTTGTTGACAGACCCTTTAAGTATGATATAATGCCCGTTCTCATTTCTTATTATAGTCTTTGGCTAAAAATTAAATTTGTCTGATATAAGGATTGCCACCCCTCTTTCTTTTGATGTCCATTAGCGTGGTAAATTGTTTTCCACCCCTCATTTTAATTTTGGAGGTGTCTTTGGGTCTTAAATGAATTTCTTGCAGACAGCATATTGATGGGTCTTGTTTTTTTATGCATTATGATACCCTATGTCTTTTGATTGGGACATTTAGCCCATTTACATTCAGGGTATCTACTGAAAGATATGAGTTTAGTGCCATTGTATTGCCCATGAGGTGACTGTCACTGTATATTTTCTCTGTTACTTTCTGGTCTATGTAAATTTTAGGCTCTGTCTTTGCTTTGAGGACCCCTTTCAATATTTCCTGTAGGGCTGGGTTGGTGTTTGTAAATTCTTTTAGTTTTTGTTTTTCCTGGAAGCTTTTTATTTCTCCTATTTTCAATGACAGCCTAGCTGGATGTAGTATTCTTGGCTGCTTATTTTTCTCATTTACTGCTCTGACTGTATCATGCCAGTCCTTTCCTGCCAGGTCTCTGTGGATAGGTCTACTGCCAATCTAATATTTCTACTGTTGTAGGTTACAAACCTCTTGTCCTGAGATGCTTTCAGGATTTTCTCTTTGTCTCTGAGACTTGTAAGTTTTACTATTAGATGACAGGGTGTTGACCTATTTTTATTGATTTTGAGGTTCTTTGTGCTTCCTGGATTTTGATGGCTGTTTCCTTCCCCAAATTAGGGACGTTCTCTGCTATAATTTGCTCCAGTATACCTTCTGCTCCCTCTCTCTTTCTTCTTCTTCTAGAATCCCAATTATTCCAATATTGTTTCATCTTGTGGTATCCCTTATCTCTTGAATTCTCCCCTCATGATCCAGTAGTTGTTTACTTCTCTTTTTCTCAGTTTCCTTATTCTCCATCATTTGATCTTCTATATCACTAATTCTCTCTTCTGCCTCATTTATCCTAGCAGTAAGAGTCTCCATTTTTGATTGACCCTCATTAGTAGCTCTTTTAATTTCAACTTGGTTAGATTTTAGTTCTTTTATTTCTCCAGAAAGGGATTTTATTTCTCCACAAGGGGTTCTCTAGTATCTTCTATGCTTTTTTTCAAGTCCACCTAGAATCTTTTAATCATCATTCTGAACTCCAGTTCTGACATCTTACTAATGTTTATATTGATTTGGTCCCTAGCCTTTGATACTGTGTCTTGTTCTTTTTTTTTTGAAGTGAGTTTTTCTGCCTTGTCATTTTTTCCAGAGAGGAATAGATGAATGAGAGAACAAAATACTCAAAGGGTAACAACGATTCTAGAGCAATATACACTAACCAAATCAGAAGAGACCCAAAAACGGGGGAAGGAGAAAGGGAAAAAAATATGATTAGAGTGGTAAGAAGAACAGAGCAACACATATGATTTTGGGTATATTTTGGTGTGTTAGAAGAAACTGCCTCCCAAAATTTTAAAGAAAGAAAAACTTGTATATATACAAAAATAAGGGTAAACATGATGAAGAGATGGAGTATGACTGTAAAGATAAAAATCAAAAAATATTTTAAAAAAGGAATTGTTAGGATAAGTTGGTTGGAAAAAAAAGAGAAGGCTGGAATATGATCAGCTGGAGACTAGAACAAAGCCATATGCTAGATTTAGGCTATATTTTGGTCTGTTAGAAGAAACTGTGCCCCAAAATTTTAAAGAAAGAAAACCTTATCTCTCTACAAAAAGTAAGGTTAAATACAATGAAGAAATAGAATATGACTATATTAATAAAAATTAAAAGAGGTTTTTAAAAAGGTATTGATAAGATAAAATAATATAGGTTAAAATAGGAAAGAGAAAAAAATAAAAAAATAGGAAAAGGAAAAGATAATGAAAATTAAAAAAAAATTAACTTTGAAAGTCTAAAGAATCGTGGGAAAAAAGCCATGAATTCTATGTGCTGTCTTCCCGTAGCTCTTAAGTTTTGCAGTTCTCATTGATTGGTGAACTTGGTCTTGGCTGCATGTTCTCGCTGATCTTCTGGAGGAGGAGCCTGTTGTATTGATTCGAAAACGTCTCTGCCGGAGGCGGAAGTGTCCCGCCCTTGCCTGGGGCCAGGCTGCGATCTGCGCAGGTTCTCTCTTGGGAGCTTTTGTTCCCTGAGCACTTTCCCTACCACTTTGGAGGCCGGGAATGAAGATGGTGGCCTCCCAGTCTCTGGCCCAGTGGAGCTGAGAGCCCACCCCTCCCTCCTCCGTGTGCGCCTGCAGAGAAAAGCAGTCAATCCCGCCTGTCTCCCTGGTCTGTGTTCCCGCTCCGTGTCACCTGGCTGTGACCAAGCGTTTCTATCTCTGGCGAGGCCCCGTTTGGAGTCTCCAAACCCAGCAGATTTCCTGCAGCATGCTCCCAGGCCATTCCCCCTGGTGGAGGAAGGTGAGTCTCCCTGGATCTGACACTTGTGGGGTCCCTGCTGGAAGAGCAGTGGCCTGACTTTGTCTCAGATCATGGTTTACGGCAACCCAGAGTTGAGAGCCCCCTCCTTGGCTCCATCCCTGCAGCCGGCTTTCCTGTTCTGATACCTGGGAGCTCTGACACGCTTAGGCACCTGGATCCTTCTGTGACCCCACAGGACCTGAGACCGTACTGACCCAGAGAGGATTCCACCCCCCACTTAGCCACTGGAATGACATCCCTCCATGGAGCAGACTTCTAAAAGTTCTGATTTTTGTGCTCAGCTGCTCTCTCATTTGCTGGTAAGTGGCTGATGAAGCCTCCCTCCCCCCGCAGTCTATCTTCCCAAATATCGCCTCGGGTTTACTTCTCTGCAGGTCCTACCTTCCAGAAAGTGGTGGCTTTTCTGTTCAGAAGATTTCTGCTCTTCTTCTCTTGATCTCCTGTTGAGTTTACAGGTGTTTAGAATGGTTTGATAACTATGTAGCTGAATTCCTGGGTCCTGACAAAATTTAGGTCTCCTACTCCTCTCCCATCTTGCTGCTCCCCAAGCATCTGCCTAAAATATATGTTTTGTTAAACAGCTCTCTAAGTGTTTCATACATTCTCATGCTGTAAAAAATGGTTAACTTAAAAAATATTTTCAATTTCTGATTACTTGTCGCCAGTATGGACATGCTACAAATTTTTATGTTGGTGCCCTATCCTGCAAATCCACTAAACTCAGTTATGAGTTTGAGATGCTTTTTTGTCAATTCCATAGGATTTTATTCATACAGAATCATGTCATCTATGAATGAAAGCAGTGTTATGTTTTCCATTCCAATTTTGATGTCATTTATGTATTCATATGTGTATGAATTTATTTATTCATGCAGCCTTATTGCATAGGCTATAATCTCTATTATCATTAAATAAAGGTGGTGAGAGTGGGCATACTTACCTTATTTCAGATGTTAGGCTAAACCATTCAGTCTAAGGGGGACCTGTTCCAAATATTGTAGAATGACTGGTAGCATTTCTTGCCTCTATTCTTTAGATGCCAATAATCCCCAATCGCATTTTATTTTATTTTAATTTATTTTAGTTAATTAATTAATTAATTAATTTGACAGAGACACACACACGCACACAGTGAGAGAGGGAACACAAGCAGGGAAAATGGGAGAGGGAGAAGTGGTCTTCCCACTGAGCAGGGAGCCCGATGCAGGACTGGATCCCAGGACCCTGGGATCATGACCTGAGCCAAAGGCAGATGCTCAGTGACTGAGCCACTCAGGTGCCCCCAACTGCATTTTAACAACCGGAAGTGTATCCAGAAACGGCCAAATGACTCTTGCAGGGCTAAATAGGACCTGGTTGAGAACCATGGCTATGGGCCTCTTCTGGCTATTTATTTATTTATTTAGAAGGGAGCTTATATGGTTTGTGTTTTTCAAAGTTTTTTTTTCATTTTCATCTGAGTTGTTGAACTTATTGTTATATAATTATTCGTAATATTTTCTTATCATTCTTTTACTATCTTTATGATAACCCTCTCATTCATGAGATTGGTAATTTGTGTCTTGTCCCTTATTCCTAAACACTCTGGTTCTCAACTGTGGAACTGTTGCCACAGATCCCACAACCTGGGTCCTGGTGGTGCTCATTAATATTGATTATTACATGTAGGCTAGAAGTTTTTTAACTTTATTTTATCAACTTACATCTGCATCTCTTTTCTCTGTCAAAAATCTGGATTTTCAACGAGACCAAAATAGTTGTAGATTTATTCTACAATATATGCAAACAAATCTCAGAATACTGATATCACTATTATCTACAACAATATACGTGCAGAAAGCAGTTTAATATTAAAAAATCCTTTTGTGTGTAGAGTATTACAGTAGGATTGAACACTTAAATTGATATGTTTCAATGTCAGTTGGAATAGTTCTTTGCATGGTTATGTCCTCAACTAAATATGCGATTTGGCACATTATTTTATTCTGTTTTCAATTCCCAGGAAATAGTTTTTGAATTTAATTTGGTTTTATAATGATATAAAATTTTATTTTGATTCCAGTATCAAATCAGTAAATATTCTGAGAAGTATAGCTTTTATCTTTAACCCTTATTTCCTCCTTCTCCCCTTGGTAATATTTAACAATTTTTATGTTACTGTTCCAGCACTGAATGAATATATGCACATATATATATATTTCTGTATGAACACACACATATATATATAAATATACATATTCCCCATTCTTAGATACGTGACAGACACAAACTACCGACACTTTTTTCTCCTTTGCATATTTTACTTTCTACTATTTATTGCATCCTGGAATTAATCCATATAATATGTGGAGATACACTTCATTCCCTTTGATGCTTTCATATTACTTCATTGGTTTGATTTATCATAATTTTTTGGCCAGTTTCTTACTGATGCACATTTGGGATTGTGGTCTTCTGTTATTAAGTTTGTGCTTCAATGAATATGCTTGAGCATGCATCATTATATATATATTTGCCGGTGTATATTTGGGATAGATTCCAGGAGCAGTACCTCAGGATCTTGATGTTAATCAAATTCCTCTCCATAGGTATTACAGTATTTTAAATTCTCTTAACAATATATGATTAGGCCCATTTCCCCACATCTTTCACCCAAAATAAAAATTTATGGCCAAAGGTTTTGGATAGTCCCCAATTTTATCTCAATGAAATTTTAATATGCCTTATTTTGAGTAAGACATCAGCCAGAGTCCACTTTAAAAATCAGAACCGGTAGGAAATATAAATAATAAGGCACGATTTGATGTACCTAGCATTATGCAATTATGAGAGCTGGCTAGGCAATTCGTATGTGGCTGTTGCTTCTGTGTGTGGTGTTGGAGCCTGGAGTCAGCAGGCCAGGCAGTTGAGAAAATAAAGAACATGAAGCAGGGAAGCAAAGATTTGCAGGAACCTGAGAGGCTGAGCCAGAATCTAGGAGGTTGGACTGCAAACCAAATGATTTCTTCTAAGCATTTGACTTCAGTGGTGAAGTGGTAAGTTAGCTTCAGGGAAACTGCTTCCCTTTGACACGGAGCTAAAAGGCACTTGGCCCAAGAAGCAGAAGGCAGGCATCTTGCAGAGGTGGGAATGGCTACAGTCTGGCTAGGAACCTACCACAATATAAGTCAGTCAATAGAGACAATAGATGTGAGCAGTAGCCCTACCTGGTGCCCTGCACTGACTGGGTAGAGAAGGAACATGGTTCTTGCTTGTCTTCCCTTCTCCAAGTCCCAGGTACCATGTCTCTTCTGGTCCACACTAATCTGAAGCTACCTAGTGAGGGGAGTTTGGGGACTCCTAGTTCAGCCTTATCTAAGTTAGCATAAGACAAATCCACCGCAAGCAAGAGTGAGCATCTTTCTGAGGCAGTTCAGGGACCTCTTGCCTTTTTTATCCATGGATTCTCTCTCTTATCTCTAACCCATTTCTTAAAAATAAAGCTATGGCTTTTTCTTTCCTACTTTAGAAGCTCTTAATACATTTGGGATAATAATGCTTTATTTGTCTGTAATACAAGCTGCAATGCCAACTTTTTCAAATGCCTTTCACAAGGGACACCAAGAAGTCAACATCTTTGCGCCTCAAATAAAAACAACCCAAACCAAATTCAGTCACTGTTCATCCCCTTGATTACTAAAGGAACACCAAAGTTTTTTCTAGGACAAAGACAAATGATCAACTTTTTTTTTCTAAAGAGTTGATCATGGATGAATAGCAATTTGTGCATTTCTAAGATTAGGTTGGAATGATGACAGATTGTGAGTGCTGACTGGTCCTCTCAAATAGTTCAAGAATGAAGATTGTGCACCAGTAGAATGCCAAGAAACTTGTGTGGGTAAAGTAGGAGTGTCATTTACTATTATCTCAACCAGAAAATAATAATAATTTACTAAAAAGTTCTTTCTTACTACATCTCTCTCATTCAACAAAGTCTTGTAGAAATCCTTCTGGGTGAATTGTTTTGGTTTCAATTCATTCTTCACAATGGCTCCGTGATTCTCTTTGATACGGAAGTACCATGATTAATTCAACTGTTGTCTTATTGATGGCCCTTGACTTCATTTTTATTCCCTTGCCACTGTGTGTGTGTTTAGGTGTGTAAACACATTGGTTCCTTGCTTTTATTAAAGGGACGACTGGGAGGGGGATTGCTAGGTTAAAAGAGAAACATATATTTTTTAGTTTAATAGATTTTTCTTGGTTACCTTTCCAAAAAGTCTACATGAGGTGTATTTCAGCCTGTGGAGTATGAGATCAGGGGCCCTTCCTTTTATTCACCAGCAGTAAATGTTAACTTTGTAAAAATAAATCTTGCCAAGCTGATGATTATAACTGTTATTTTGCTCTTACTTTATTTATTTATTTAAAAGATTTTATTTATTTGATAGAGAGAAACACAGCCAGAGAGAGAACACAAGCAGGGGGAGTGAGAGAGGGAGAAGCAGGCTTCCCGCTGAGCAAGAAGCCCGATGTAGGGCTCGATCCCGGGTCTCCAGGATCATGACCTGAGCCGAAGGCAGTCGCCTAACCAACTGAGCCACCCAGGCGCCCGTTTGCTCTTACTTTAATTAGCATATTCTTGATCTTTAAAGAGTTTGTGCATCTTTTTATATAATCACCATTTGGAGTCACCCTTCTGTGACTTGTGTTTTATTTCCTTTGCCAAGTTTTCTACTCAGTTAGTGTTGTTTGTTGTTTTTTTGGTTTTTTGGTTTTTTTTGCTTGTCAGTTTGTAAAAAGCTTTATACATTATATAGACATTACTTCCTTATCTGTCATTTGCATTATAATATTTTTTCTATCTCTTTCATTTGTATATTGATATATATTTATGACAAATATTTTCAATGTTTCATATATTCAAAAAAGTGTATACCTTCTCATTTCTAACTTTCTTGTCTTGATTAATGTGTTCCACTGGTCTAAAAATTGTCCAGGCAGCCCTGCTGGGTTTCCTTCTAGGGTTGTTAGTTTTACTTGTAGCTGTAGTTTCTGTTTTTGTATTGAACCTTTAATCCATTAGAAATTTATAGTTTGTATATGGTGTGAGATCCAGAGGCCAATGTGTTTTCCTTCTAATAAATAACTAGCTACTCCAATGCTATTTATTAAATAAACCTTTTTACTTCTTTTCAGTTTTTATAAGAACAATATAAGGTAGAGAGAGGATACTGCTTTTCCCATTTTATCAGCAAGGGAGCTGATAGATTAAGGAGCTTTTCCAAAGCCACCCAACTAATAATGACGCAGTTGTGATTTGAGCGAAAGTCGAGATCTGATGCTTGTAATAACTCTGCTCTAAGTCCTTTCTAGGCCACCATACTGCCTCTCACTTAAAGGACAAAGAATTAAAAAGTTAAGAAAAATCTGTCTGTGTACAAGTTGGTCTGGGAAATTCTGGTTGAAACAGGTTTCTTCACTGGACAAATGTTCAGAGTCTTTAAAGCTGACCTGTCATCACATTGGGTCCTATGCATTACTCTTTTGTAGCTATTAATAGTTCTTATGGAAAAAGGATCACAGATTTAGTATTTGGAAATAAAGCTTTTGTGGCCTATGTAGATCTTTATGTAGTGCGAATGGAGGGGTGCACCTATTAGCCAGGCGTTGGGTTAGTGCATGCCCTAGTTCTTAGAAAATTGTTACTGAGAGGTCAAGTAGGGGGAAAATTGGGGGTGCCTGGGTGGTTCAGTCAGTTAGGCATCTGACTCTCTGACTCTTGGTTTTGGTTCAGGTTGTAATCTCAGGGTCTTGAGATTGAGCCCTGCATTGGGTTACACGCTGGGTTGGAGTTTGCTTAAGAGTCTTCCTTTCCCTCTCCTTAAGAGTCTTCCTTTCCCTGTTCTCAGAGAGAACATGAGCAGGGGAAAGGGGACCCCTTTCCCCTGCTCATGTTCTCTCTATCTCTCTTTCTCTCTGAAATACCTTAATAAATCTTTAAAAAAAAGAAGAGAATGAAATTATGCTGTTTGGAATTAGCAGCGTAAGGTGATTTATAAGATCTCAGCAAGCATCATTTTGGTGGGAAAGTTGGCCTGGAATCCAGATTGGGGGTGGGATGAAGAAGGAGTAAGAGGTTCTACCACATTGAGTGAATAAAGCTAGACAACACTGTAAATCAGTGTAAGTGAGGAAGGGATGCTTGAGAGCAGGAGGCAGAGGGAGGAGTGGGATGGAGGAGGATAGGACTGCAGTGATCACAATGGGAACATGATAGACTCCAGAACAGGAATTGCCAAAGAATGGACTATGGCCTTTCCCAAAGCTGGCTTGGATTTGCTCTTTCTTTTTCTAAGGGGGAGACCCCTTCCACCAGGAATGGTTCTGAACATGAGCTGCCAATCAAGAGTCTAAACAGTAGTCATGACTTGTGATCCAGCCTGTTTGTTGACCACCCTCCATCCTGTATATATCATCACTGACCTTTTTCTAGACTGCATTTGTCTCCTCATGGTTTTTCTTGTTCCCTTATAAAAAGAGGCTGTCATGATTTCTCAGCCTCTGCCATTGTCTAGAATCTTTCAGAACTTTCAGTTTTTGCTTTTTAGATTGCTCTGTCCTTCAACTGACTGTATCACAAATCCTAGCTGAACACTCACAACCTGACCAATCTCTGTAAACCAGGCATCTCCTTTCAGCCAGTCTTTAGGAGGTTGTTCGATCCTTAGTCTAGGGGTACATGGTCCAACATAAACTTTTGCTCAGTTCTTTGGGAAGAAAAGTATGGGTTCTCAGGTATCGTAAAGCTCTGTCTGTTTTAAACGTGCTTCCATGAATCCCAAGAGGCTTTAATGTTGGGAATAATAATGGTAGAGTGGAGGCCAAGGCAACCATTTATAAATATAAGGACTTCAAAAATTGGATCTTTCAGGGCACCCCTCTCCGGTGAGTTTTTTCTTATTAGTAAGAATATGGTTTCTTGAGACAATTACTACTTCTCCATTGGCACCACTCACAGATTTAATGCCCTAAAAGTAGCTCTAAATCCTGAGATTAGGATTGAAAAATAATTCACTTTTCCAAGACAACTTTGAAAATCTCTGGACCAAATTTTTCTTCTGTATTCATAAATCTTTCCAATCAGGGCTTCTCAAAAGTCCAGTATTAAGCTTTATTTTAAGGAGCAAGGCAAAACATGTCCGGGCTTCATCTGTAACCATTTGTTTGCTCACTAATTAATTTACTTATTCCATGCCTTCTTTAGATTTGCTCTGGAGAAGCATTATGTGTTGTCCAAGAAATCACAGTTCATTGTGCAACACAGCACTTAAAGTGTCCATCTGACAAGTGTATACTATCATAAATTATGCCTGCAATTTGGTATGTCCTTGTGACTTTAATTGGGAGCTCATGTTTAAAACCATTGAAAATGGGGCACCTGGGTGCCTCAGTTGTTAAACGACTGTCTTCGGCTCAGGTCATGATTTTGGAGTCCTGGGATCGAGCCCTACATCGGGCTCCCTGCTTGGAAGGAAGCCTACTTCTCCCTCTCTCACTGCCCCTGCTTGTGTTCCCTCTCTAACTGTGTTTCTGTCTGTCTAACAAATAAATAAAAATTAACAAATAAAAAAAAAACACCACTGAAAGTTTTTGTTTTGTTTTGGTTTTGCTCATAGTTTCTTAATACATATGGTGAGTTTCTAAGGATATACAGCCATATTGGTCTGTCACCAGAATTGAATTTTACTGCTCTGGGATATGTCTTAAAACTGCACCCCTTCCAAGACTATTCAACATAAATTTTCATATATACACTAAAGTCTTTAATAGACAGTTTCGATCCCACCCTTCATGTGTTTTAAGAATATATATAGCAGGGGTGCCTGGGTGACTCAGTCGTTAAGCATCTGCCTTTGGCTCAGGTCATGATCCTGGAGTCTCAGGATTGAGCTCTGCATCGGGCTCCCTGTTTGGCGGGAAGCCCAATTCTCCCTCTCTCACTCCCCTGGCTTGTGTTCCCTCTCTAGCTGTGTTTCCCTCTGTCAAATAAATAAAATCTTAAAAAAAAAAAGAAAATACATAGAAGTTTTCATCTGACTTGGCAATTTTACAAAAGACAAAAATGAAAAAAATAAATTTACTTATTTATTTTTATTTATTCTGCATATGTATTTTTCTCCCTTAAGCTTCTTTTTGTTAAAGTTTTTATTTAATTTCCTATTAGTTAACACACACTTGTAATATTAGTTTCAGCTGTACAATTTAGTGATTCAACACTTCCATATAATACCTGATGCTCATAACACCTAGTACACTCCTTAATCCTCATAATCCATTTAACCTCTCCTCCTGCTATCTCCCCTCTGGTCACCATCAGTTCTCTAAAGTTAAGGAAGTTAAGATTCTGTTTCTTGCTTTGCCTCTCTCTCTTTCTTTCCCAAAGCTTGTTTGTTTTGTTTGTTAATTCGACATATGAGTGAAATCAAATAGAACTACCCAATGATCCAGCAATTGCACTACTAGGTATTTGTCCAAGAAATACAAAAATGCTAATTCAAAGGCATACATGCACCCTGATGTTTATAGCAGCATTGTCTGCAATAGCCAAATCATGGGAACAGCCTAAATTTCCATTGACTGATGACTGGATAAAGAAGATGTGGTATATATATGCAGTGGAATAGTACTCAGCCATAAAAAAAATGAAATCTTGCCATTCACAATGATGAGGATGGAGCTAGAAAAAAAGATGAAAATTTGATTTTGCTTTTATATATTGATTAATTGATTGACCTATCAATCATATTGTCTTGCCCCAATTGCAGGTAAGAATTGAATAGAATGCAATAGAACATAGAAGGCAAGGGAAAAATAGATATATAAGTATGATATTATAAAGCCAGTGAATATAGTGTTTCAGGACCATTGTATAACAGAGATATTATATGCTGTGAGTAGACACTCAGATAAATTCCTGGTGGTGATGCAAAAATGAAAAACATATTGCTTTATATTACTTTTAGTACCAAAAGAAGTATATACATTTACACAAACTGGTGAAACTCTTCCTGACATCGACTTCCAGGTAGAATTTATTATGTGGATTCTTACATGCAAGACAGTTATTAATAGGCAGAATTTTTAAATATAGTTTTCTAAATATTTAGATCCTTTTTCAAATTTTTTTTTGTTATAACATATGTATGTATGTATGTATGTATGTATGTATGTATTTATTTATTTATTTAAAAGATTTTATTTATTTGACAGAGAGAAACACAGCCAGAGAGGGAACACAAGCAGGGGGAGTGAGAGAAGGAGAAGCAGGCTTCCCGCTGAGCAGGGAATCCGATGTGGGGCTCGATCCCGGGTCTCTGGGATCATGACCTGAGCTGAAAGCAGTCACTTAACCAACTGAGCCACCCAGGCATCCCCCATATGCATCTATTTAAAAATCTAGGTGGTGATAGTGGTAGTAAGGATTGAGGAAAGGCCAATGGTAAATATTAACTTTATTCATAGAAAATATTGCTATAGAAATCTACGGAAATACAAGGACATTCATGGCATTTCCCGAGGCATCTTGTGTTCTAAGAGATGCTAGTTCCATGAGAAGACCATTAACAGGTATTTGGCAGGTTTGGGAAATTGTGTATGCATGTGCATTTTAGAATACACAATATTTTAGGATTTTTATTCCCTTAGTGCTCACGGTTCTTGGTCATGTTGTTTCGAAGAATATAAGAGGTAGACCAGACTATGAGTAGTGGGCAGCAAAGCAAAGTTTATTGAATGATATTGTATAAAGCTCCCAGAGAGGGAGGGGACCCGAGAGGGTTGTGATCGTGGAGTTCAAATCTCAGGGTTTTTATAAGGTCTTTTGCAGAACTATCCTGAGCATTCTGAGTGTGGGCCGTCCCTGGTCTGGCTGCTAAGATATGCCAGTCAGGGCTTTGATCATGAACCTGTCTACCCAGCAAGTTATTGTTCAGGTGTTGATGGCCTTTTGGGCTGAGTTTTGGAGAGTAACTGCCTCACCATGTGATAGTGACCCAGGTTTTATGGTTGTTGTGTTTCAGGATGTTTTGCCAAAGTCACCCTTGCCGAGGCTGTTAGACAGGATGCTTCTGCGGTCTTGTCTAAGCTGTCAAACAGGATGCTAGTGTGGTTTTGTCTTAGCTGTCTTAGGTCACTGTTTTCTTGTTGGGGACCCCGGCCCTGACTGCCTAAGTGTCCAATTAACTCCTCACAATATGAACCTTAAGTTAACTGAGTCCTGGAACGTGATGCAGTGAGCCACAAAGCAAGGGGAAACAGCATCACATTTCAGGCAGGGGAGACCTGCGTTGTTTCTAGACACAATCTTGCCATGGACTTGGTTTGTCACTGAGCAGGTTACATCGCTCTTCTATTTCTCACTTGTTCAACAAATAGGTAAAATTAGAAGTTTGGAAGAGTTGACCTCAAGTTTTTATTTTTATTTTATCCCTAAAATTCTTCACAGCTAATTTTGTAGTCACAGTGTACTGGGTATTTTCTGTCTTCCGCTTTGATTTCCCCGTGGATCATTGAAGTGAGCTAGAGATAGAAACAGACGTTGTCTCAGCAAAATGTATTTGGTGTGCCTTGCAGTATGCTTTGTCATCCCTGGCGCTCAGATGATTTTATGTAACTATGTGCTGCCTTTTTCTTATACCAAAATAGACCCCGTATCATTGTGTCACGGAAGAAAACCCTACTCCATGCCTGAGCTTCCCTGCAAGCTTGCATCAGGCTCCCAAGACGCTCCAATTGATGTCTGTAGTTTCTGCATTTTGGAAATAGGGGAAGGGTCATCAATTTCCCCCTCTTGGCCCTTGGAAGAGTGCCTTGCTCTGGAAGTTCCAGTCTGAGGCATTTCATGATTCATCTCTTGTCTTTTATCCCACACAGAAAAGGGCTGCTTTGCTCTAGACTGTTATTCCATTCGCTCATACCCATTTCCTGCCAAAGTAACTATTTCCCCCAAAGAAAATAAAAAATGTTCTGAGTCGTTCATTAATTTCTGCATGTGGAATGAATGAGGAATTGATGTGAGGAGCCCCGCAGTAACAAGGTGATGACCAAAATGGGATGGGGTGACCCAAAAAGCAATCCCTTGCAATGAGTAATTAATTATTAAAAATTAGAGCCCAAGTACATTATATTACTAAATCAATCAGCCTGAGCTTAGAGTCTTATTAAAACTAGTGATTTTAAAGCCAATTTATTAGAAATGGATTACTATTTTCCATTCGAAGTCTATACCACTTGCTAGAGAGAATGAAGTTTGGATAATCATATCTTCTTTGGATTATAAATAAATATATGACCATTAGTAGATTATTTATGCATGGCTTTATCTTTCCTTTTCATTTCTAAAAGCACAGAACAGATTATCTGTGCTCAGTGCTGGGTGTATTAGTAGATTTACAGAGCTTGTTTTCCCCCAAGATGATTGTTCCCATCGATCAGAAAATAAGCAAGCAAACATATTTGTAAGGAAAATGTGTCTTTCTTAAAGGTTTGAAGATCAGATGCCCTAAAATAAATAAATAATGACTAAATAGTTATTTTTCACTTGGCTAATAAAGAGAATGATATTCTTTGAGGGAAGAATAAGAAAAATTAGTATGTACAAATTTTTTCTTTATATGTGGCTCAACAAAAGCCTTGTCCCTGAAAACTATTTGGAGTCAAAATAGTTCTGATTCTTGCTGGTAATTTATTCTCTTCAGTTTGCAGCTGTCTCTGTCTTTTCTCCTCCTTGCTTAGTTTCTCTTTTGATTTAGTACCTTTGTGAAATCTCCTTCCTCCTTTATAGGAGGACCTTTTCATCCACAGAGAATACCAAAAGTAGTCCTCAGAACCGGGATGGTCCCTTAGAAAAAGCACTGTTTATATGCAAATAACCACAATAAATATGCCTTCTCTACATGAAAACAATAAAACTGCTAATGTCTATGGTTTCTGGAAATTACCTCTATTTTTACTCGAGCCAGAGATTTGCTCTTCTACAAGGTGTCAAGGTCAAAAGATTTGGTCACAGTGATATTTTCAGTGCCTAGAGGAGTACCTGACCCATAGCAGGCACTCAATAAGTATTTCTAAAACTGAAAGGGCAGTTAACAGCATGGGTTCAAGGAGAAAATCCTAAGATATTTATTTTAAAGTCTCTTGGCAGTGAATTCTATTGGTTCCCTTTAATGCAAAATCCTTGCTTTTAGGAAGTGACTTTTTGAACAGGTAATAAAATTTCCACTAAAAATTAGGAAATGCTTCACCCACATTGATTTCCTATGTTGAGCTTTAAAGTCCAGGTGTTTTGTTTATTTATTTTTAGAGTAGTCTTAAGAAAAGAAGGAGGACATAATCCTATAAAAATATCATTTCACCCTAAACTGGCTGTAGGTTCTGCACATTTCAGTAAAGAAGGTTGTCAAACTTTACACCGTATTCTAAAATTTATATAAAAATCAAAGAACCTGTAATAGCCAAAACAATTTTGAAAAATAAGAATCCTCAAAGGACTCACATTGACACATCTCAAGACTTATTATAAAGCTATAGACATCAAGACTGTAGTATTAGCATAAGTGTAGATCCTTGAAACACAATAGAAAGTCAAAGTCCAGAAATAGACCCAAACTTCCATGGTCAATTGATTTCTGACAAAGTTGCTATGCCAAAGCAATTTACTGAGAAGAGGATTCTTTTCAACAAATGATGCAGGAATAACTGGATCTCTACATGAAAAAGAAAAAAAAGCTTTGATCTCTATTTCAAAACATATACAAACATAAATTTAGGTGGATCACGGGCCTAACCATATACGCTGAAATGATAAAATTTCTGGAAGAAAACAAAAAAGAATAATCTTTGCGACCTTAAGGTGGACAGAAATTAGTCAAGACACAGGAAGCCACAACTGAAAAAAAAAATAGAATTTGGAGTTCAATCAAGACCAAAAATTTTGCTCTGAGAGACACTTTTAAAAAATAAAAAGGCGGGGCGCCTGGGTGGCTCAGTTGGTTAAGTGACTGCCTTCAGCTCAGGTCATGATCCCGGAGGTCCAGGATCAAGCCCCACATAAGGCTCCCTGCTCTGCGGGAAGCCTGCTTCTCCCTCTCTCTCTCTCCCCCTGCTTGTGGTCCCTCTCTGGCTGTGTTTCTCTCTGTCAAATAAATAAATAAAATCTTTAAAAAAATTAAAAAATAATAAAAAATAAAAAGGCAATTCACAGAGTAGAAGAAAATATCTGCAGATCAAATATCTCACAGAAGACATATCCAGCGTATATAAGTAATTCCTACAATGGGACTACAGCCAGATTAAAAAAAAAAACAAAACAGTTAGAAATGGGCAAAAACCTTGAACAGACATTTCACAAAACATGTCCAATAAGCCCAAGGAGAAGAGCTTGACATCAGTAGTCTCAAAGGATGGCCATTTAAAACCCAATGTAGCAGAAGGCTGGGAGCTGGCAGTGGGAGTGGCTAAAACAAGGGAAAGGCATAAAAATAATACAAACTTCCAGTTATAAAATAAGTCATGGGGATGTAATGGACCGCATAGTGACTGTAGTTAATAATACTGTCTTGCACATTTGCAAGTTGCTAAGAGAGCACATCTTAAAAGTCCTTATCACACACAAATCTGTAACTATGTATGACGATAGATGTTAACTAGGCTTATTGTGGTCATAGTTTTGTGATTATAGAAACACCAAATCATTATGTTATACATCTGAAAGTCATGTAATGTTATATGCCAATTCTATCTCAGTCAAAACACCCTGTGCTATAGTACTATTCACTCACTAGAAAGGTTAAAATGAAAACCACTAGCAATCCCAAATTTTAGCCAGGATATAGAGCCACCAGATCTCTTGTGTATGGTCAGAAGGACTTGAAAATCATACAAAGCACACTTTGTAGGACTGTTTGGTAATTTTTATCGAGTGTCATATATCCACATTGTAATCCATGGTTTTTTTTTCCCCAAGTGAAATAAAAACAGATGTCCACAAAGAGACTTGTAAAAGAATATTCAGAGTAGCATTATTTATAATAATCCTAAACTGGAAAAAAACAAAATGCCCATCCTCAAGGAGATGAATAAATAAATTGTGCCATATTCATTTAATGAGTACTGTTCAGTAATAAAAAAGGAAGAGATTACTGATAAGCCAATCAACACAGAAAAATCTTGAAAGCAATGTGTGAAGAAAAGAAGACAGAAAGCAGTACATACAGTTTGGTTCTATTTATGAGATTCTAGAACACTGAAATTATATTATGAAGAAAGACACATGAGTGGTATTTATCTATGGGTGATAAAAGTGAGGAAACTTCCTGAAGTATAGAAATAGCCTATATCTTATATTGATTACCCAAGTACATTAGGAAATGCTTCACCCACATTGATTTCCTATGTTGAGCTTTAAAGTCCAGGTGTTTTGTTAATTTATATTTTTTATTAACATAAAGTAAGTTATACTTTATATACCAAAAAATCCCCAATCACTTTGATAAGTACCAACACTTTATGTCATAGAAGATAGATGTTCTTTTGTGTAAAAGAATATAATGAATATGCAAAGCATCATAATCTATTAAGAATAATTTTGTAGGCTCCCTAAAAAAAACATAATAACTGGAAGGTACTGAAAGGAGACTTTTTTATTTTTTAAAGATTTTATTTATTATTTGACAAAGAGAGACGCAGTGAGAGAAGGAACACAAGCAGGGAGAGTGGGAGAGGGAGAAGCAGGTTTCCCCCAGAGCAGGGAGCCCGATGTGAGGCTCAATCCCAGGACCCCAGGATCATGACCTGACCTGAGCTGAAGGCATACGCTTAACGACTGAGCCACTCAGGCACCCCTGAAAAGAGACTTTAAAACAGAGAAAGACATAATGAAAATAACCTATCATCGAGCCACCCTTAAAAACATGTTGACAGTTTTACAATCCACTCCTAAATGAGTATGGAGGTCAAGTCAACTTTTTAAAGATAAGATATTAAAGAAAAAACCCAAATGTCCCTGCTGCTAAGAATTCCAGATAGTGATACCCTTACGTTCCTGGTTTGCACAGTGCCTCCTAAGGCTTTGGAATTTTCTTCAGCAGAGCAAAGGAGTACTGGTTAGGAGAAAGAAAGACTAAGTAAAACCAATAGAAGAATGTCTTCTCTACTGAAATCATACTAGAGAATGTATTTTTCAGTAAGAATACGAGAAGGAAAGTTCTCTAGCAAACTCCAGTTTTTCTTAACTAAGATAGTTAAAATAGTTTGGAATTTTCTCCTGTCATAATTAAATGTTTTCTTGTGCACTGAAATTATTCACACATTTTTCTAAGTTTTATTTATATTTGACCATGTGATAGTTGACTAATTTGAGGAAAAATGTGAAGTTCTGTATTTGGTTAGGACTTTGAATCTGAGAAGCACCTGGGTGGCTCAGTCAGTTAAGCACTGCCTTTTGGTCCATTCATGATCCTGGGGGTCTCAGGATTGAGTCCTGCATCAGGCTTCTTGCTCAGCGAGGAGTCTGCTTCTCTCTCTGCCCCTCACCCTCTTTGAGTGTGTGGGTGCACATGTTCTCTCTCCTCAAATAAGTAAATAAAATCTTAGAAAAAAAAAAGAACTTTGAATCTGAGGTTTGATTCCCCATCCACATTTGAGGCTTCATACACAAGAGTTTATTCAGGAGGTGCTCACAGAGAAGCCCCTAAGGCACTGGGGCAGGGAGATGGGACGAGAATGCCAGCAAGGAGGCCGTTGCGGCAAAACCTACTCCACTAGAAGTAACTTCAGCCTGTCCCTTCTGGGGAACGTTGGAGAGTAAGTTTCACTGCGGAGTGAGCTGGGACTGCAGCCAGGCCTGAACTGCTGGGAGCCCTGCAGACTCCTGGTCCTGTCCATCACTCCCAGGGACTCAGGCTCTCCGCCCACAGAAGTGTGGTGGGCTCTTCTGAGAAAGAGACAAAGGTGTTGCTGTTGGGAGCAAAAATACACTGGAGTCAAGGGGTGCCTCAAAATGATAAAGAGAGACCTGAAGCCCCAGCTTTATTTTGGAACACCAGTATTATTATCTGCTAAGCACTAGAGCATTCTCAAAATATTTTGCCACCCTTTTTTCTACCATAGTATATTTGGATTTCTTTTCATCCTGCATCTCTTGTGCTCTATTGACTGTTTTTGCCCACTCTGTGCTTCCTCCCTCACTGTCTGGTTTCTTTTGAATTGCTTGGTTTTTCCTTTTTCTTTCCCCCGCTTTCTACTGGTATGAAAATCATGTATTCTGTTCTGCTCTGTCTGTGGTTGCCCTTGGATTTTTGCCACACACATTTGACTGGCAGGATACCAAGTCACAGATCATTCTATCATTCCCTAAACACGCAGAAGCCTTAGGCTCCTTTAGTTCTTATCATCCCCTTACAGTTTCCTTGTCATTTTTCCCCATTGCTTTGCTTTGAACCTTCCCTTCAACTCCTGCTGCTGATTTTGTAGTCATTGCTTATCTAGATTCGGCAACATGGCGGCTCACCGCTGCCTCTTGAAACTGGCGCCATTTTTCTGGGTTCGGTTTTCATGTTACTGAGGTACATCCCATAGCAGCTTATTTCCTTCTTTCAGCAAATATTGATGTACGTCTCCTCTGTGCGAGAAGTATTCTAGACAACAAGGATTACAGTGAGAAGGAGACAGAGAAAGCTCCTGCCCTCAAGTGTCTGAGGATGGTGGTAAACTATGCATATCTGTCTGGAATGCCTGCATTGTCTCCTTATTCTGGAGTGGCAGTTGAGGATATAGCCTCTGGACTGACCCCATTTTCCCTCAGCATTCTGGAGGTTACTGTGGTAGAATTAATTCTGCTCCTTCATGGGTCTTCCGTCTCTCTTCTCCAGCTAATTTTAAGATTGTTTTGTGTTTTCTGCGTTTTATTATTATATATCTAAGGGTGGAATTATTTTTATTTTTCCCAAAACTTGAAATGCGTTTTTAATGTAAAGATTCATATCTTTCTCCAATTCCAGAAAACTCTCAAGAATTTTCTTTCCAAATGCTGTCTTTTATTTTTAAGAGAGGCGGGGAGGAGCTGAGGGACAGAGAGAATCTTAAGCAGTCTCCATGCCTAGCGCAGAACCCCATTTGAGGCTCAGTCCCACAACTCTGAGATCATGACCTGAGCTTAAATCAAGAGTTGGACACTCAACCCACTGAGCCACACAAAGGCCACAAGCACATGCTTGTTTTAGTTTAAGATTTGTAAATCTTCAAGCTCAGGCTTGGCATAGACTTGACCTACACCTTCAGTTCCCAAACAAAAACTTTGTTTCAACTCTGCAAGAAGGTAAAGGAGAGGATAGCAACCATTTTGGCTCAGCTGACCTTCATGTTTTTTGATCTTAATGCTCAGCTTCCTTATTGCTCTTAGACACCACTCCATTCCAGGACTAGATGGGTTTTTGAAAGGAAACTTAATCTTCTATTTCTAGATTTGGACAAGTTTGTATTTTGGACTTCACACACTCAAGTTTTTTGGTTTCACTCCTCTCTAGCTAGTCCTACTCCTGAATGACATAGAATAATAGCACTCCTGCTGTGTTCTAGGTCTTGGAACTCTCAGAGCTGCCATGGGCTTGGCCACTGGTTGCCAGGCCACTGCATGGGTGTCTGGACAGCCTCTCTGGCTGCCTTGTCATGCAGATGGGACCACCATACTGGCTACTCTTTTTTAAAAAGATCACACACACACACACACACACACACACACATTTTATTTGAAAGTCAGTCAGGAATACACAATTTCTCTTAGGTTTTAAGAAATACTTTTTTGCCGTGTGTTTATAGATACGTGTGTGTGTGTGTGTGTGTGTGTGTGTGTGTGTAAATATAGTATATAAATATGAATTTCACTTCTGTGGTCAAATCTCAAGGAAAGACTCTTTTTTGAGTGATTAATTTTGATTATGTTGCAAGTGCAAATGAGAGATTGGTAATCAATTTAATACACACTAGCATGCCAAAGAGAAAGAAAGGGGCAGTAACATCAGTAATAACAATGGCATTTTTTTTTTTTTTTTTTACAGATCCTCTTGGAAGGTCATCAGATTAAAACAACAAAAAGCAAAACATGCACAGAGATGCTCTATCTCCATGCTTCATCCCAAACCATTGTAAATTTACACTCTGTAAATTTCTAAGAGCCCTTGGAAATATAGTCTTGGACAACTGACTAAATATTAAAGATGTGTAATGGTCTCTTTTAGAAGTGGGGAAGCCTTCAACATGAGTCACTGACTAGAAGTTTATGCCTGGGAAACACTGTAACCATCTAATTTGGCTCCTGAAGGCCACATTCTTCTTTGGGACAGAAGCCACAGGTCAATTACTGCAGTTGGTGAGCTTTTCTTTTGTGCATGAGTCAGGACCAGTTTTGCATGAAGGAAGAATTTCCCTTCCGGCACTGACTCACTAGAGTTATGGAATCCTATCATGGGTTGTCGAACACAGTATTCTCCAGGGAGCCTCTGGGGGATCCTGTGAGGTTTTTCATAGGGTACTCTGCCTTGGGGACCATTTCCCACAGTGACACCCAGCTTCTCTTCTCCATGACTCTTTCTGTGAATTTCTTTTCCTTTTCCAAGATTTTGGAATCTAGAATAAAAAGTTATCCCTTAAGAAACTCATAGCTGTGATTTTATACTCATCCTTAGGATCAAGGAACACTCTGGCCTGAGTTCCCTTGCTCTGTATCTCTTTCTACCTATATGTATCTCTTTCTATCTATGTATCTCTTTCTACCTATAGGAATAGGTGCCCCTTCCCTCCCTCCTCCCCTTTCCCTACAACTATTGATAAATCTGTTATATGAGAGGTATTCTCCAATGCTGTGTTACACTCACACTGTGCATTTGCATGGCTTTTACTCTATCTCTGATATGATTCTCATGATAGCCCTAGGGAAAGGAGGAAGAATGATATCTCTGGGAAGAGATAATCTTGGAAAGAATAGGAATTTGAGATACATATGGAGATTCAAATCTTTTCCTATATATACCACATGTATGATATGGAAGCTTGTTCCATTGTTTTTGAGCCTTCATATCCACATCTGTAAATCAGCAATAAAACCTTTCTTTTAGAGCATTGCTTTGAAAATTGGAGATACTTCAAAAAAGTGCCTTACACATTACTTAATACATAGTCCTTAGTTCATAATTGTTGTCATAATCCTTTCTATTATTAGTCTGAATTTAGACAGAAAGAAACAGCTTTGGTGGGGGAAGAAACTTGGCAGAGAACATAAAGGTAACAAGTGGCAGAGCCAGCACCAGGTCTATGGCCTTTGGACCCCCATCATCATTCCTCATCCCTCCTTACGTGAGATGTGCAAAGCTGCCCTCTTCTCCAAAGGTGGAGATGGGAGGAGAGTGCCAGTGTCCACATTGTGTCCTTTCTTCAAAATGACTTTAAGGAAGAAAAAAAACCAAAACAACTCTTTCTCATGTGTTCGAGTTGGAAGGGAACTCATTGCTTGAGTTTGTGTCTCCTTTTCTGGACTTTTTTGACTTCAGAGGGAGGAAATTTTTTTTGATCTTTGGGGAACACACAGGGGAATATGACAGTTTTGTACATGGTGAGAGAACCCATGGAAAATAGTAGGAAAGACAGGTGATCCCTACTGTGGAGTTATTATCTTCAGGGAGGTGGGCCATGGCCTTAAAGCTGTCTGAATGAGCAGGTTATGAAGGATGCTGGTTTATTTATACTGTCTACTATGTCCTCTGCTTCCCTTGCTTGAGATATATCACAGAGTTTTCCCCCAGAGTTTACCTTTAATACTAATAAAGTAGTATTCAAAGGAACTTACTGTGTGTCTTTTATTTCCTTAGTAAAAATCAGATAAATAACAAAGATGATTTATTGCAGGCTTTCTGCTTCAATGATACTACAAGACAGAAGGTAACTCCAAAGCAGTGATAGAAATCTTTATATTGTGTGGTTTGAAATTATTCCTTTGAATTACTCTGTTCAGAGTGATGAGTGGTAGTTTACGATGCTAATGACCCCTACCATGTACTAGTCCCATTTCTATCTGTGGTGTATCTCTTTTAATTATTGTTGTAGGAGGCAAGGAAATAAATGTCTTGTGTATTTGAAAATGCTAGAATTACCCACGTTAGTGCTTGAAATAAGTATGATTTCTCAGATCAAAAAGAAAAATCCCCTTGCATGTTACTTTAGCTCAAGAAACACTGACAAACTTCTTTGGGAACTGTCTTTCCTGTACTTTGAAAGTTCACCCAATTACGGTTCCTAAGTTAGGTCACTAGACGTTTTATTTTCCTCCACCAATCTCTCTTCTCCCCCATCCACACATCCAACACTTTCTGACAACTTCCTTTGACTTTAAGAGGCAACAGCCTGGAAACTTTTGTTCTGTAAACAGTATTGAGAGCAGGAACTCCATGCTGTTTTAAAGGGCATTTTTTTTTTCTCAGAATGACTTAGAACTGTCTAGAAAGAAAATGGCATGGGGGTATACTTGGGATTTTGAATGAATCATTTCTTTTATGTTTGTACCCTGGAAGAAAGACTTGGTCGATGAATAGAGAACTATGGACACCTATCCCTGTAATTATACTGTCACATTGGCTTGAGTACTAAGATGTACAAATAGGACATTTAGAATAATACTAAAATTTATTCTTGTGCCAGATAATATGAAAAGGGTAACTGAGGACTTTTTCTGGAATTCTCAGTTGCTAACAAACTACATTTACAGAAATACATACTCACTTGTTCAATCATTTCTTATATATCCTTGAATGACCTGAAGAATAAAGTGAATGAAATGGTACCATAAAAGCCAGTCAAGAAAACACACACAAAAAATCATTTATTAGTGTGACCATGGTCTTTGTCACGTGGAGAATTCCCTCTGAGTTTCTTGGCAGCTCAGTGAGATAGGCATTATCTCCATTTTATGGATGAGGGAGATGGTTCACAGAGAAGAGAGTAAAAATTCCAAGATTTATTACTTTGTAAGTGGCAAGGTATTAAATCAAGCCTGCACCGAATTTCAGAGATCAAGTTTAGGACAATCACACAAGTGTATGACTTCCTTAGACAATTTTTTTTTTTTGATAATAAATAGTAAAGTAAGATTCTCACTTGTCCCAGGCATTAAAAAAGACAAATGTCCCAGCTTAAACAGTAAGGTGGGAGGATATCCCTCTTACTCAATCTTTTGTTTGATTCATGTCTTTAACTGATTGGGTGAGGCCCACCTGCATTAAGGAGGGCATTCTGCTTTACTCACTCCATTGATCCAAACATTATTCTCATCCAAAAACACCCTCACAGACACATCCAGAATTATGTTTTATAAATGTCTAGGTGCCTCACATCCCAATCAAATTGACACACATAATTAGCCATGAGAAGTGAATGTTATAGACTGAATATTTGTCTCCCCCAAGTTCATATGTTGAAGTCCTAATCCCCAATGTGATGGTATTGGGGATGGCGTCTTTGGGAAGTAGTTAGGTTCAGATAAGGTCTTGAGGGTAGGGACCCCATGATGGAATTATTGTACTTATAAGAGATCAGGATTCTCTCTCTGTGTGTGGGACACGTAAGTATACAGTGAGAAGGAAGCCATCTGCAAACCAGGAAGAGAGCCCTCACCAGAACTGTACCATGCTGGCACTCTCTGATCTTGGCCTTCCAGCCTCCAAAAGTGCAAGACCATACATCTCTGTTGTTTAGGCCACCTAGTTTGTGATGTTTTGCTAGGGAAGCCTGAGCTGATTAAGACACTATCTCTAACAGTTAGGAATACCCCAAGCTACAAAGTGTAACAACCTGACAATGAGTTACATTAGAAAATGGGTCAGTGTTTCTCATGCTGTCAGAAAGCCAGAGCTAGGTGCCAGTCCAGGGTTCAAGAATGGCATAGCCATTCACACCCCCACCCCCAGAACTTCCTGAATTTACCTGAGGGAACTGATCACCCTGATGTGCAAGGGATCCTGGAGAATTTGGGTATGTCTGAAATGAGGTGACATGCCACATAAACAATGAAAAAATTAGAACAAGAAGGGCTAAACAAAAGGTAAATTATCTAAGTCAAAATAAAAAAGAAGCATAGATTTAATTTTTATTCCCTTCCTGTTTGATACTTAAATAGGAGAGGCCAATCATCATGAGGTAAAAATCATTTGGACAGATAGGTCCTTTCTAGCAGATACAAAAATTAATCAATAAATATTTAATGAACATTTGGTATATATATATATATATATATATATATATATTTTTTTTTTTTTTTTTACCAAATCTGATGCTTCTCATGAAGCCCTGGGAGCCATTCTCTCTGTTCATTTGTCTTGAATGAACAAAGCCTCTTTATTCCAGTTTTATATTTGTCAGAATATAAATCATAGTCAACTAGATTCCAAGGGCAACTATGTCCACTCTAGGAAGATCTTAAAAAGTGATTTTATCATGCCAGAGTCTCTGGTTTACCTTCTAAATCCAGTGCTTTCCAACACACCGCCTCTCTCTCTCTAATTATCCTCAGTGGAAGACAGTCTTAATTTAATGCACATTTGTCCTCATCCTGCGATGGACCAACCTTTATTTCCCTATGCCTGTTACTTGGCCCCACCTCTTCCTAGTTCAGGCTGAATCACATTCAGAATGGATTGCTCACCGATGGTGAGCCCCAGACTTCTGTTTCCACTTCTCCATCAGGCTCATGGGACTAGTGCTCTGCCAGCTGCTCCTGTATTTAATCCTCACAGGGACTCTGATCTGTCCCCTTGGACTCAAGTGAATCCCGGGGAATTTCTCTGCTCCCACCTGCATTCTAACTCCTAGGTTCCCACAGGTTTATTTTTCTTGTTTGACTTCTAGTCAGCTACTCCCTGACTCACTCCTTCCACATTTCCCCCCCAGGTCCCTCAATTTGGGGAAAATTTCATAGGGTAGGGGTGAGGTGGTGATGGTCACAAGGACACTTTTGGAGGAAGTCTGCAAGGCAATGTTTCCTTTTCAACATAACAATGACAAGTCTAAAGGTGAAATGCAAGGAGAGACAATCCCGCTTTGTAAGAACCATTGTTTTGTGGCTGCCAGTGATTATCAGTGGGAGACCAAACATTTACCAATAAGCAATTTTGTGCTCTGGATCCCTAGGGTGTCAGGCCATGATTTTAGATGGCGGTACTTGGGATACCTTAACCAAAGAGAACAGAAATTCTCCTGCAGGAGAGGCGAATATGTTAAGGATCTAGTTTGGTGGTTATATATCAGCACCGAGTCACAGGAGCAGCGCTTGAACTACTTCCTTCCTTCTACGTACCGTACTTGACCTGAAGTCGGTTCCCTCATAACCTTGCAAGTTGATTCATTAGTTAATCCAGTTCAGAATCACTTATGTAAATAAACTCTTGCCAGATGTTTAGACTGTCTACCAAGAAGACCATGTGTTAATGTAGGAGGCTGTTACCTAACATCAGTGCTTACTTAATCCTCTCTTCTATCACTTCAATGAGGACAAGATACTTGCACCTTCTAGATAAGGTTCTTAAACTGGGGTCCATGAACTTCGTGAAGCTCTGGGCACAAGAGAGAGGCTGCCCAATGTCCACCACACTACCATTGTCCCAACAGATAATCTGCCAAAGGATGAATGTGGGACTCACTGAAAGTTCATTTTGTCAGAGAAAATGGGACAGCCTCATTTCAGGAGATACAGATGTTTGTGTACTTTTATTGACGTATCGCTTTTCTGTGATCCAATACCGTTCCACACTGTGAAACCTAAGAGGTAGCTCCCATTTAAACTGGCAGAGACGGCTTTTTGTGCATTGCTAGCAGCTGCGGTTTTCTTAATGTAGTGCGGATGTAGTATAGATACATGTAAAATCTCTTGAATGAGGACAGGTGGAATTATGTCTTAGGGCGTCTGCCTGTGCTCTTTCTTCGGCCACTACATGCTAGTTCTTTGAATGACACGTTTGGTTCAACCCTTCTGTCTCCCATGACTCTTTTGAAAGCAATGGATGAGAGGCGCCTGGGTGGCTCATTTGGTTAAGCCTCTGCCTTTGCCTCAGGTCATGATCCTGGGTCCTGGAATCAAGTCCTGAATCACTTCCCCCTCTGACTGCCGCTGCTCCCCTGCTGGTGCGCTCTCTCTCTCTCTCTCTCTCTCTCTCTCTCTCTCTCTCTCTCACAAATAAATAAATAAAATCATTTTTTTTAAAGAAAGCAATGAATGAGGAGAAGCTGAGAAAACACTGCACGTGCAGTCTGACCTGGACTGGGCCGTGATGCCTGGCCACACCAAGGACTGACGTGGTTTTCAGTAGACTACAGTCTCCAGTCCCCTCAGGCTTATTAAGGATGAATAGTAGTAATAATACTTGGTAAGGTTAGCATGAATATTAAATAAGCCATCGCATATCAAAGCATATTATAAACTGCAAAATGTTACCTTGCTCTAGAGAACTAACATCACGACTTTTATTATTAGTGGCGGAAACCTTGCCGCGAAGGGAAGTGAATGGCTAAGGAAGGGCTCTGGCCAGCCATCAGAGAGAGGAAGGTGACTAGTTGGTGGCATGCGTTCCCTTGTCACTGGCAGCCAAGCTGAGACTCCCTAGCAGTGGTCCTGTCCCCTAACAGTCACATCATCAAGGCCCACGTGTGTCCTGCTTAGCAGGACCGGCCACAGCTTGGCATAAGGCACGACCCAGAAGACGTTTATATTCATAATTTCCCTATGATGCCTGCTTCACCTTCAGTGGCCCTTTGCTATTTTTTACTGCTGTCATGCTACTCCAAGGCCCGTTAAGTTTAACAAATATTTACTGAGGACAGGGAGAAAGCCAGAAATACTTATGACCGAAACCCTATCACTGTGTCGTTTCTGTTTCTAGGAGAAGATCTGTCCATCTCTTCTTTTCTTCTAAGGTAGAGAATTATCCCTTTCCAGAGGCCTGATAGATTTCACATATAATATCCTTTTATTTAAATGCAGTTTTCAATTTTGTCTTTAGGTCTCCCAATTAATAAATATTGAGTGTCAACTATGTGTACAGTGTTATATTTATTTTGGTGTAAGTATAACGTGAAAGTCTATTTTCTCCACATTATTATCAGTCCGCAACCCTCTTATGGAGGAAATGTGTGTGTGTGAATCATTAACCATTTCTCTGTTACAAAGTGACTTTTCCATTCAGTTTTTCCATCTATCCAGTTCGTGCCCCTATCAATTTTCAGTACTATTTTTCTATAATATGCAATGCTCTCTGATAAGATTGTTCTTTCTTCATTGTACATTTTCAAAATTATGTATACTCTGTAAGCTTTTCTTCTTGGTGACATGTAGAGCAATTTTTCAAGTAAAAAAGTCACGTTGGGATTAAGATTCAATTTGTATGAGATGTAAATGATTTGGGAAAATTGGTCCTTTTAAAATGTATTGTTTCTCACCTGCTGTTTTTCACTGACTCTTTATTTGTGTCTTTTATTAAAATATGGCAGAGTTATTCATGTAGACCACACATTTTTCTCAGGTGAATGAGATTTTTCCCCCCATTACAATTTCAGCCACACAATGAGAGTTGGAGTGTGTGTGTGTGTGTGCGTGCACGTGCGCGCGTGTGTGTTTATCTTCTTCCATGTTACCTATCAAATTTTATTAATTAAAACAGTTTCTTAGCTTATTATCTTGGGGTATCTGACAATAAAATCTAACCGCCTCACATGTTTTATCATTTCTTTTTCAACAATATAACCTTTCATGCTATCTCATTTTTGCTTTCAGTGAACAGTATTTCCATAATATTAATATCAGTGAAATTGGACACATTTATTTTACCATGGATATAGCTTTTAGATTGAAATAGATGGCCTTTATTATGGTAAGGCAGTTTTCCTCTATTCCTGTATTTAGTATTTTATCAAAAGAATGTCACCAATTTTTAACATTTTTCCTACTTATACTAGGAACATTAATCCATTTATGCTAGGTATTATGTATATTTAGATAATTTAGTAGTAGATCATTTAGATCATAAAGTAGATCTTTAATCTACTTGTGTCAAATGTTATATTAATAGATGTCTTTCTTTATTTATAGGACTTCTCCCTGAAGCAAAAAGACTTGAAGGGAGAATCTTAGTAAAAGATTTTCTCATACCAGGTCACCCTTCAAATAAAAGTATCCCTAATCCCAGGGCGTGTGTCCCTGGGACCAGTTTGTAATCTGGGCTGCCACCTTGAAAGCAAATTTGTGCTTTTCAACTCTAACCAGGGAAAGGGGCTCCTTTTGAGAAGTCAATGGACCAAGGGTCCACTCCAGAGGTCTGAGCTGTTCCAGGAATAGACCACTATTTCCAAGGTTGCTTTTGTGATGTCAGTTTTAGGCTATTCAGTTTGGATGCTTGAGGGCAGCCAACGTTACTGCTGTTTTCCCTCTGCTCTTGGAGAAAATTAGCCCAGAGAAGAGAGGGGCTTTGGTGATTCCTCAGCTTTTTTGTAAACAGTTACCTGAGTGATCTGTTCCAAATGGCATGATTTTCCAGACTGGGATCCATGGCATCTTCTGGAGGAGTTCGCTGCAAGTATAACAAGTAATTAAAGGGTCCAGCTGTTTGTCTTCTCTCTCTTTCTACCCCCCACAACCCCAGCCCTTATGTTTTACTCTTCAACTTCTCTTTTATTTATTTCCATGTCATTGGTCACTTGCCTGACAAGATGGGTGGGATTGGTGACCACAAGACCTCGTAAATTCTGCATGCTGAAAGCTACAGAATTTCACAAATTGCCATTGAATCTCTTGAAATAGTCTGATGGTGTGCTTTCAACCATGGCTGAATTTCAGAATCATCTGGAAGTCCTCTCAAACATGCTGATGTGTGGGCCCACCACCTACCAGTTAAATCCGTGTCTTGTCTGCTACTCCCTCCAAGACTGACTGCACAGTCAGTCCTCCCTCCAGGACTGACAACAAAGCCTCACTTAGGGCCTTCACTGTTTGCTTGGTGGCCCCATGGGGACCCCAAGGAAGCTGCCTTCAAGGGAGGCGAGACATCTTAGCTATAACTGCTACTTCTTCTTGCTTCTCAGTATCACTAACTTTTTCAGGACTTCCTTTCAGTTTTATAAGTGTTAGTGGTTAGTTGATTTGGATTTGTTGCCTCGGGGGCAGAGGGCAGAGTTACACCATTATCACCATTATCATGGTTAATGGTTACTCCTGCCTCCTCCTCACCTTTCCTGCTCTTTTCCTTAGTTTTAACCTAATGCTTCTCTCTGTTCCAGGGTCCTACCTACATTTGGTTATCATGTCTCCTTAGGATCCTCTTGGCTGTGATAGTTTCTCAGAGTTTCCTTGTTTTGATGACCTTGACAGTGTTGAGAAATACTAGTCAGGTATTTTGAAGGTCATCCTTCAGTTGGGATTTGTCTGATATTTTCCTCATGATTAGGCCTGCGTAATGGGTTTTAGGGAGGAAGACCACAGAGGTAAAGTCATTTTCATCCCATGGTATCAAAGGTAGTACTGTCAATATGACTCATCATTGTTGGCGTTGACTTTGATGACCTGGCCTCAGTCTTGTTGCTCAGATTTCTCACTATAAAATTATTGTTTTTCCTCTCTTTCCACGCTGTCTGCTCTGGAAGGATGTCAAGATGCAAAGCCCACTATTAAGGAGTAGGAGGTTGGATTCCACCCCTTGACAGAGAGCATCTACATAGACTATCTGGAATTCTTCTCAGGAGAGCTACCTCGTCTCCTCACTTCTGTTTATTTATTTAATCATTTATTTATATCAGCTCATAAATATTTATTTTATACCTTGGGTTATAATCTGATACTACTTTATTTTGTTGCTCAAATGAAGTTGTTTTAGCTGCTGGCCTCTGAGAATGCTTTTGGTTGGTTTTCCTTTTAACATGTAACTTCTCTCTCCCTCTTTCTCTTCCTCTGTCTTTTACCACTTGCTTTGCTCTCTCTTGCTTTTCTCTCTTTAACTATGTCCTGCTTTTCTGGTGCTACAAGATGGCTTGGGTTCATCGTGAACATTTTCTGCCTCAGTCCTGGAATCAATAATTTCTCCAAGGATCCCTGGTTCTTCTATTGAAAATATTATTAAAAACCATGATTTTGGCACTAGGTGTCCTTATTGTTACCGGGCTGCTGTTCCTTCAGGCGCTCTCGATTGACCGAGCAAGGAAATACATGTATGTTGTACACATGGCAACACGTGACCATTTCTATTCATATCAAGCTACATTTGCACTCATACTCATATCTCCAACTACAGTCTGTTAGCACGTGGGTCATTGGAGCCTCCTCACCATGCTTATCCATAACCTCTCACTTAATAGTGAGAAACCTGGCTCCCACCCTCCATGTGCACTTATTGAACTATCCTACTCAATGGTATAAGAACAATCAACACCTACTCCCATGGAAAAGGACTTTATCAGCTAGGTACAAGGCCATATATAGTTTCTTTTGCCTTTATTCTTCTGTTTTCATTCATTTCTTTTTTTTTTTAATATTTTATTTATTTGACAGAGAGAAACACAGCCAGAGAGGGAACACAAGCAGGGGGAGTGAGAGAGGAAGAAACAGGCTTCCCGATGAGCAGGGAGCCCGATGTAGGGCTCGATCCCAGGACTCCAATATCAAGACCTGAGCCGAAGGCAGTCGCTTAACCAACTGAGCCACCCGGGCACCCTGTTTTCATTCATTTCTAAAGTTACTTGGTTCACCTTTGTCTTCGGTCCCCTTTGCTGAGTTCGTCTCATACATCTGTCATATGTTAGATTCACTTGCCACAGTCTTCCTTCCATCTTGGGATCCCCTGACTTCCTAAATGATTTTTTAAATTTACATGCATTAAGGTTCCCTGTGCTATAAAGTTTTATGGGTTTTGTCAAATGCATAGTGTCTTCGTTCTGGGAATATTGTTTTGCCCTAAAAATTATTATATGTTCATCTTCACCTGGAAATTGGCTATTCTGAATTTATACAAATAATGTATTTCTTTATTTAATAAACATATATACAGTTCTTACTGTGTCCAGGCACTATATTCAGTGCTTTCCAAGTATTTATTCATTTAATCCTTATAATAGTTCTATGAGATAAGTGCTACTATTGGCCTTGTATTACAGGCAAGGAAACGGAGGCAAAGAAAGGTAATGTAAATTGCCAAGGTCACACAGCTAGTACGTGTTCGTTAGCCAAGGCAAACAGTAAACATGGCTTCTGATTAGATGTTCATACAACATTGTTAACTGGCTGGAGCTGGAGAGAGACTTCTACATGGCTGACCCCTAGTGAAGCCGAGCTCTGCTAGAGGGCTCCGAGTACACAGCAAGTGGTGCCCAGGCCGAGAAGCTTTGAACAAGTTTCCTCTAGCGGTTGTGAAATTGATGAAGTAGAATAATTGATGGTTGCTTTCCTGAATAATTTACCAATCAAATCATTCAGAAAAGCAGAAGATGTGAAATGGGAAAACAAAGGAGAAATGAGTTTGGACCAGGGAAGGATCAATAAGAACCAGCAAGGCTGAACACTGCCGGCTGGGGCCGGGTATGTGGAAGGAAGGCAGGCCTGCTGGCCTTGCTTCTGACTTCAGAAGGCAGAATGTGCTAGACCGCCTGGCTTGTCGCTTGCCACACAGCGCTGCTGGAGAGCCTGCATTGGCTTTCAGTGGACTCGGAGTTGGTCTTTTTTTTCACTTGTCTGTTCTTTCCGCAGGAAATGTCTAACTTATCATCGCCCGGAGTGCGGAGCAGCTCATGGTATTAGCATTCTTCCTAGATCCACCAGATTCTTGTTGCAAATTGGGGAACACGTCGCCATTGATGAAGGGTTTTGCCTGTTGCCCTGTTTAATCTGTACAGTTGCTTTATAAAAAGGTATTTATTTATTTGAGAGAGAGAGAGAGCGCGCGTGCGGGCGAGCGCACACGCGTGCAGGGCGAACAGCAGATGGAGAGGGAGAGAGGTGGAGAGCTCAGCAGACCCTGAGCTGAGGCTCGATCCCGGGACCCTGAGCAGGACATGCACCCAAACCAAGAGTCAGAGTCAGATGCCACTTGCACTACCAAGTCATCGCTTGTGCGACTGCTTTTAAGGTCATGTCATTATCTGGTGCTTCAGAGGAGAGGACCACTGCACAAGAAGGGTAAACTATCCCGCTCAGAGTCTCCACAACTCAAATTTCTACTGTGAATTCCATTCCTTCCACTCTCTGCGGTTGCCTTTGCCTCATATGCCACAGGGAAAGAAAAATCAGATCCAAAGTCAAAGAGCTGAGTCTCAGTGATAACAGCTCCATTAATTTTAGTCATTTCTGCCTTCTTTACCCCATCTATCATCCCACATAGACATCTGGGAGCTATCATTTGGGAATCAAAGACATTTCCCTTGTAGCATAGGTTCAAGATTAAATGGCCATTCCGAACGTTCATTTTTCTAATCTTATTTGGTGTCTGTACCATGAGCACTTTTGCTGCTCTCCAGGCTTTCGTGGTAACTTATCTTAATTAACTGCAAAGAAACCAGAGCGACCAGGCAAAGAGAAAGGATGCCGGCTTTAGAATCAACTCAGACAAATAAATATGGAACAGAATTTTCTGGTAGGGTCTTGCAGATAGTCTCATAGTCGTGTTTGGAGAATCTCAAGAGAATTGTGCCTAGGAAATATCAAGCCTAGTTTTCTATTTCTTATGATTGACAGTCCAGATGATTTCTGTACAATGACAGTAATAACCACTAAATCTGTGTACTAATGAAGAACTCACAAAGTGCTTGAGTCTGGATCTAACTGTGGATTAGGCATGTGCTGCTTCCTTCCAATTTTTACGGTATGTACTAAGAGCTACACTTCTCTAGCACTCTTGTTCTTTTACCTAGACAGATAGGCCATGAGCAAGTACATCAGTTTTTTTTTTGCTCAACAGAATTTACCTTCAGTTGATTGTATATATTGTATTATATGTATTGTAGCAATATTTGCACATTATAAAATTCCATATCCATGTATTGTGACTCATTCACTTACATTACAATGACCATCTAGCTGGTTTTACACAGACTGATTTGGGACCAGTAGCTTTGAGATATTAATATTGATAAGCCAAAGAATAATCGAATGGGAAACATTACAAAAAGATATGTAGTTCTAAGATAACTGAATGCACTATGCAAATTATGGGACATAATTTGTTCAGTTTCACAATGATATTAATTCTGAAAATAGAAACTCTTGATTTCTGTTCAGAATTCTTCTAAGCAAAGTTTCATCGATGGTCAGAGATCAGGTCCATCATGAACTATTTTTTCTTTGGGGGATTCCAAGGACAGTTGATTATTATTATCAACCCACTGTTTTTAACTTTTGCTCTGAAAATGACAGCTTAGCAAAGAAGGTGTTGCTCATAATTATTCCCATTTCTTATCTGAAACACCATAAATGAAGCAGAAGTTCTCTGTGTTATGTTTCTTCCCCACTGCTGGTCAGCTGGTTAAAATCCCCTCATATTAAGAAGTTTGGCTGGAGAATAGGATAATTGCTTGTTTTATTTTAGGATAAGAGATTCTTTTAATCTTTCTGATTGCTAAAAGTCCCTAAATTTCTGTAAACTACTCTTATTGTAAAGTACATTGGGAGAAGTTCAACTCAAAAGAGAATTATTATAGTAATATACAAATAGCCTCTTTTTTTTTTTTAAAGATTTTATTTATTTATTTGACAGAGAGAAACACAGCTAGAGAGGTAACACAAGCAGAGGGACTGAGAGGGGGAGAAGCAGGCTTCCTGCCGAGCAGAAAGCCCGATGTGGGGCTCGATCCTGGGTCTCCAGGATCATGACCTGAGCTGAAGGCAGTCGCTTAACCAACTGAGCCACCCAGGCGCCCCCAAATAGCCTCTTCCTAGCATCTTCTTTTTGTTTTTAGTTAGATTTTGGTAATGATTCTTTTTTTAAATTTGATTTAATTTACTTTTTAAAAAAAGGTTTTAGTTATTTATTTGAGCAAGAGAGCAGAGCACGAGAGAGAGCACACTAGTGGGGGAGAATGGGCAGGGGGAGAGGGAGAAGCAGCCTCCCCACTGAGTAGGGACACAAACACTGGACAATTATTGTCTTTTTTTTTCTTTTTAAAGATTTTATTTATTTATTTGAGTGATAGAGAGAGGGAACACAAGCTGGGGGAGTGGCAGAGGGAGAGGAGAAAGCAGGGTCCCTGATGAATAAGGAGCCTAATGCCAAGACCCTGGTATCATGACCTGAGCCCAAGGCAGATGTTTAACCCACCGACCTACTCAGGTGCCCCCTCCCTTTTAATATTAGAAGGATGTCTAAATACATTTCTCTGAAATATAAAGTACTGTAAGAGAATATAAAGGTGAAAAGATAACTGGAAAGACCACTTTCTCAGTCTAGGCTAGCTTATGTAATAGTAATAATCCAAGCCTTATTGATAAGTAGATTTGTCTATTCTGAAACCCACCTAACACTGTTTCAGTTACCAGAGTTTTTCAGTATTCTTTGACCCTTGATGGAGGAAGGCCTTTTTTTTATCATTTGAAAATGTTGGGGAGATACGTGCATATTGATAAAAATTCAAATAATTTTCTCAAGTTACATAAAAATAATCCTTGGGGAATTATGATTGAGACTGCCTTAAGTAGATAATTTATAGAGAATTGATTTTTTAAAATTAAGTCTTAGAAACATGAGGTGTCTGCAAGTTTCCAGTTTTCATTTAGGTATGGAGTGAATTTCTGATATCTATAACTATGAATTTCTCTGTCATTTAGCTCTGTGAGCATTTGTATTAATACTCTTTTCTAAATATTTCTCAATTACCTTTTGAAAAATGAATTATTTTGTTATTGTGACTTGCTACTAAATGTATAGGATCTTTTATCTTTTGGTTTGTTACTTATTTTCAATTAAAACTGAATAAAATCAGTGACATAGTATGTATGGCGTTTATTCTTTGGAATTAATCGAGACCCCATTTTCTGACTTACTACATGTTCTATTCCTCTTACTGCTCTCAAAAAGAGATAACCTCTGTTTGTTTGCTGTTATTAATTGTATCTTTCAGCTCTTGGAAATTTCTTATTTTTCTTCTACATGCTTTGAGATGGAGGAGTTAAAATCTTCAACTATATTTGATAATTTAGCTATGCACCCCTATATTTCTGTGAGTTATTGATTTTTGTATTTTGAGATGATTTTGTTAGGAGCATACCTGAAAAAGCAGATTTTAAAACAAATATCTTATAGGTTTTTTTCCTACTAAATATGACTTGACAAACTTACGTGTATCTTAAAACTTAATTTTTTTGTCCAGTGAATTTTTTGATAGTCTTTTTATTTTTGAACCCGTGTGTTTTCTTTTTGTAGCCTGTCTCTTATAGACAATATTTTGACCTTGTTTTTATTAGTCAATTCATTAGTCTCTGTCTTTAGTTGGTAAGTTTAACCTGTTTATATTTATCATAAATACCATTGTTAGTGTTTATTTCTGCCATTTTATTTTATATTCTCCATTTATTGCACCTCTTTCCTCTCTCCCTGTCTCTCTCCGTATATGTACTTTTCTATTTTCTATTGGGTAGATTTTATTTTCTTCTACTGGCTTGAAGAGTATACATTTTATTTTTGTTCTTATGATGATTGTCCTTAACTTATTTGTCCTGGAGATTTTCTTCAATTAGATATTTTTCTGGACTCAAAGAATTAAGGACTTTTCCCCCTTTTTCCAATAAATAGTCTATATTAGATTATATGATATTGGAAGAATCTCTTTCTTGCAAATTTGTATTAAAACTCTGGTCTTGGGGCATCTGGATGGCTCAGTCCTTAAGCGTCTGCCTTCAGCTCAGGTCATGGTCCCAGAGTCCTGGGATCGAGCCCCACATCGGGCTCCCTGATGTGTGGGAAGCCTGCTTCTCCCTCTCTCACTCCGCCTGCTTGTGTTCCCTCTCTAGCTGTGTTTCTCTCTGTCAAAAAAATCAGTAAAATCTTTTAAAAAACAAACAAACATAAAAAAAGCCCTCCGGTCTTAGTGTTATTTTTTAGAAGAATTTCAATGATAATGGTACTTTAAAAAATATGAGTGTAAGTTCACTCATATTTTCTAATATGCTAAATCAGTACTATCTATATAACATATATTCCCTAGGAAATAGCTGACTTTATTTATATTTTATGTGTATTGTTGGAGTGTTGTACCTACTATTTTCTTTTTCTTTATTTAAATATTTTCTGTTATTTTATCTTTTTAAAGATTTTATTTATTTATTTGATACAGAGAAACACAGCTAAACAGGGAACACAAGCAGGGGAAGTGAGAGAGGGAGAAGCAGGCCTCCCGAAGAGCAGGAAGCCCGATGTGGGGCTCGATCCTGGGACTTCGGGATCATGACCTGAGCTGAAGGCAGACACTTAATGACTGAGCCACCCAGGCACCCCTACCATTTTCTTATAATTTAAAAATCTTCAGATTTTCTTTATCTATGGTATTTTTCTCATGTTTCATGCCTTTATTTGGATCTGCTCTCATTTTTACGTAGTATTTATACCAAAGATTGATTTGCTTTTCTGGGGGAAGGATCTTTTCAAAGAATAAATTCTTGGTTTTATTTATAAGGTGTTTGTTTTATAACCTATACCAAATTAAAAATTTAATAATTATTGATTTATTTCTGATACTTCCTTTGGTTCAATTTGTAGCTTGTTTCCTAGTTTCTGGTGTTTAATAGTTAATTCTTACTTTAGTACTACTTGTTTTATAAGAAGTGTGTTCAAGCTTACACTTATTCCTTTGAACAAGCAGATCTGACGAGTTTATAAATGTGATGCTTTCACTGTTGTTCACTTAAAAATATATTATTTTATTTCTGTCTTCCATTTTACCAAAGAGCATATTGGAAGTTTCTTTCATTTGTTTGTTTCTGATTTCTAGAAGACAGGATACATTTTTGGTTATCCCTTTTTATTATTAACTTTATATTCAGTAAATGCAGCCTTTAGAACCTTTAAAATTCTCTTTGTGGCTTAATACTTAGGATTTTGGGGGGTGCCTGGGTGGCTCAGTCATTAAGCATCTACCTTCGGCTCAGGTCCCAGAGTCCCAGGATTGAGCTCTGCATCAGGCTCGCTGTTCAGCGGGAAGCCGCTTACCCCTCTCTCTTACTCCCCCTGCTTGTGTTCTCTCTCTGTCAGATAAATAAATAAATTCTTTTAAAAAAGTACTTAGTATTTTGGAATATTCGTATATGTTATAAAACAAGCATAATTTGTTTGTCAAGTGCTAAGTTTTACAAACTGTCTTTGTCTCTCTCTCTCTCTCTCTCTCTCACACACACACACACGCACACACACACACACACTTTCATATGACGTATCTCCACCAAGTTATTAAATTTTCCTGTAAGTCTATTCATTTTTATCTATTTTTACTGAGGGAAGACTTTTTTGAACCTGAATTTGTCAACTCCTCTTTTGTCCCAAAATTTTTGCCCTAGATGTTTTGATTCTATATTTTTAGTTACATTAAGTTCATGAATACTATAACATCATTTTGATCTTACATTTTATTGTCACAGAATCTCTCTCTTTGCCTCAGTTCTTGCTTTTGGCTTTGTATCACTTTTGTCTCACATAGAGTTTTTCTGTGTCTATTTTGTTTTTTCTATTTTATATGGTTCATCCTTTCCTATTTTTATAAATTTTTAAGGTTTGTATGTCATCCTATTTTAGACAGGTCATTAGTACCATAATGCCGGATTTTAATTTGTTTATTTTAAAAACCTTATTTTGATAATCACTTCTTAATGAGAAAGTTTAAGCCATTTACATTTAATATCAAAGGTTTCATATTTTATGTTTTTTCTTTTTTTTCCAATTTTATTTTATTTATTTGACAGAGAGAGAACACAAGCAGGGGTTGCAGCAGCCAGAGGGAGAGGGAAAGGAGGCTCCCTACTGAGAAAGGAACCTGATACAAGGCTTGATCCCAGGACCCTGGGATCATGACCTAACCCAAAGGCAGCTGCTTAACTGACTGAGCCACTGAGGTACCCCTCTGTTTTTTCTATATTCTCTGTTCTTTTTCATTTCCCTCATTTATTGGCTTTTTATGTATGTGTGTGTATGCATGTGTATGCTTTTTAAAAATATATATATTTAATATATATTAATATATATTAGAATAGAATAAATATTATATTTAAATAAATAAATATTATATATGATATAATAAATATTATATATAAATATATATATATATATAAAATTTGGCCCTTGTACTGATATGTTAATTTGACAGTATATAGAATTCTAGGGTCCAAAAACTTACCCTTGAAACTTCAAAGATATTGCTTCTGATTTGTAGTGATTATCTAATGATAATGATAAACAGCAAAATGTAAATTTTTCTTTTTTTTAAAGAAATAAACATTTCTTTAAAAATGCTATGCTTTTGTTGCTGTCCATGGAATTCCAAAATTTTACTAAGATACATTTTATATGAGTCATCTATAAATTTATGAACTTATTATTCAGTATGCTTTTGCTGTATGAAAAGCCATGATTTTCTTCACACCAAGGACATTTTTTTCTGATATTAATTGATTAATAAGTTTCTTCTTTTCATGTCTCTATGTTTTAGAACTCTTACTAAATGGAAGTAGGACTATCTAGATTAATCCCCCAACATTTAGCATAGTGCCTTTATTGTATCAGATGCATTATAAAGTTACTTAAATTAAAAATGCCCTCAGAAAAGAACACAATGCCTAATTCTAGATGGGTTCACTTATGAAGAGTTCATAACACATTAAGTATTCCTTGAAGACAGAGCCAGATTATGCTAGCCAGAAAAAGCATTTAATGTGAAAATAACAGCTTAAGTGAAGGTGTGGAACTAGAGAGTCACAGGGGAAGTTCAGGCAGCAGGAATGGCCTCGTTAGAATAAAAGGTATAAATAAGAAGTAGTAAAATATGCAGCTGACAAAATGGGGCCAGGATCTAGAGGGTTTTGAACACTACATAAAGAAATCTTTGTCTTTTATGAATCGGACAGTGAAAAGCCATAGGAGGGACACCATTCATGTCATGCTATGGGAAAATTGATCTGACTGAGTCTTATGGGGGAATGGATTTGGAACAGAAAGGTAGAAGGAGAGAGACGAGTCAGTAATGCCAAAGATGGCTGGTGGGAAGGTTAACAGAAGGAAAAGTCAGAGCATAAAGAAATAGAGGACAGTCAACAAATTGACTTTATTGTGGTAGAAAGATGATTTCACCCTCCGATGTACTGAGGTTCTGGTTCTTATGGACCATCCACCTGCAGAAATCCAATAGGCAGAAACCAGGTATTAGACATGGAGGAGGGACAACCCTTTGTAATAGTGTGAAGGGTCCGAGTGCCTTATAAGGTCTAGTTATATTTTTGTTCCCGAGGGGGCTTAAAATCTACTTAAAAAATGAGGTCAAGGTAATTCTTTACAGACATCAACAATACAGAGAATGTAATCCAGGGCTAAATTGGTGTGACACACTTGGTTTGCTGTAGAATTTAGGGTAAAAAGGGAATGAATGAGACACTGAAAAGTTGCCTTGGTCTTGATGGGGGGGGGAGGGTTTAGTTGGATGCGACCGCTAGGGAGGTTGATGTTTTCGCTATCTTGAAAAATTACTAGATATCTATATGACATAGTCACCATGCGTAGAAGACTTGATAACTATCCTGCTGACGGGCAGGCATGGGATCCCCACAAATTTCTGGCTCTCTGTACTTTCTGCCCTACTTTCATGCTGCATGTACTTTCATCTACACTATGTCCCAAGTGGGGCTGTGTCTGAGGACTGTGGCTGGCACCTGGTAGCTAGCTTAATGACAGATGCAAAGTGTGGGACTGGGAAGGATTTAGGCCCCTGTAAACAGGATGGTGCTTAATCCCTTGGAAAGTAATGTAAGGCAAGATTTTACAGTCTTTAGGTGATTTTCCTTCCCGGGAAAGCTCAACATGAATTATGCAGCAGTATACCCTCAGGACTGGCATCAACAGACAAAAAAAAAAAAAAAAAAAAATCCCCCCTACCAGCCCTACCAGCCCCTCCCCAAAGAACAAACTGTAATCTTGCCTCAAGTTTCCCACAGCATTCTCACTCTGATTTCTAGGAAGAAGGAGTAAAACATGTGATTGACGTGTGTGTGTGTGTGTGTGTGTGAGAGAGAGAGAGAGAGAGAGAGAGAGAGGAGGTATTTACTAAGAGTTACTACAGAACAACATGGGCGAGTCACATGTCTTCTGAGGTCTCACTGACTTCTGTGTGAAGCCTTTGACCTAACATTCCCCAGCTCCTGCTCCCTGTGCTGATCATGTAAGGGGATAGTCTGGAACCACTCACTCTGCAAATGGAGAATTTCTCCCATCTCCCCAGACAGCTCCGGCTTATCTTTCATGACTCAGCTCCAAGTGTCATGACTTCAAAAGAAATCCTCACCCTGTCCCAGACTCTGCCCACTGTCCCCTCACTCTCTTCCTCTAGTTGCATTTAAAGCACTGATCTCTCTTTTCATTGGTGGTTGAATTGTCTGCAGACTTTGAATCTTTAGAGTTTGGGGGGTCTGTGATAGTTGTGTGTGGGTGCTCAACTCCAAGACCTGTGCTTGGCCTTTGTAGTCTTCCTACAGAGGCTTGTGGGCAGCTAGATGAATGGATGGTTGTCATTAAAACATAGGATCTGATACATTTTGAGTCTGCATTTTGTTTGAAACCACATTCATGAATGGGCTGATTATCATTAGTCTACACGAATGGAGAAAGTGGTTGTGGTAGCTCTAGGCAGTGGAATAGTACTCAGCCATAAAAAGGAATGAAATCTTGTCATTTGCAACAACACGGTTGGAGCTACAAGGTATAACATTAAGTGAAATAAGCCGGTCAGAGAAAGACAAATAGCTTATGATTTCTCTCACATGTGGAATTTAAGAAACCAAACAAGGGAGCATAGAGAAAAAAAGACAAATCAAAAAACAAACAAACAAACAAACAAACACACAAAAACCAACCAAAAAGCCAGACTCTTAACTATAGAGAACAAACTGGTGGTTGCCAGAAGGGAGATGGGTGGGGAGATACTTGACATAGGTGAAGGGGATTAAGGAATGCACTTGTCTCGATGAGCATGGAGCGATGTATAGAACCGTGAATGGCTATATTGTACACCTGAAACTAATATTGTTACTCTGTGAAATCTATATCAGCCTTTGAAACAATTCCACAAGGAAAAAAATAGTATCCCAGTCTGTCAACAGGTTGCTTGACATTACAATCCAATGATCTTACCTTTTCCATTCAGTCATAATATTCTCAGCCCCAGTTGCACAGTGGGGATGAATCCAACTTTAGTGATGCCGGGGCATCTGTGCTCTCCCTGGTCACAGCCTGAGGTTGATGCCAGAGGAGAGCTGTGACATAATCTGCTATCTGAGTCTCTGAAAGAGCTAAGCAGCCCCCTGGCTTGCGGAAGAACTTAGACCAGAGGTCACATAGGGTGGCGCAGATCTTTGCCTCTAGACATGGGACCTGCTGTCCCCTCTGCCTGGATCCAGGTTCAAGTTCTGAGGACACTGTCACTCCTCTTCCTCACACAGAAGGATACACAATTCACTGGGCCAGAGAAGTGAGAACAGAATTCTCTGCGTGTTTGAATAACCTCTCCACTTTTCACTGCCCTGCAATCAGAGAAAATCTCACTGCCTGGATAGAGGCAGGGTGCACCCGTCCCTGGCATCTCTTTCCTCCTCTCCCTGCCTTGGAGAAAAATACCAGGTGGAAACTGAGATGTCATTGGCTCCTGACTACACCGAACTTTGCCTTCAGTATGAACAGTTTGGCCCACCTGCAGTGTCTCTGCTGGCCGATTTCCCCGCAACACCTGTTGTATTGCCCCCGAGAAGTTCTTCTGCTGCTTTCCTGGGAATGGATGTTTGTGAAATGGAAATATGGAAGCTTGTGAAAACACTCTTTCTCTGGGACAAATGGTGTAAGAAATTGCTCTCTGGGATTCCATTCAGGAAAGTGGAGGCACAGCGCTGTCATCATTGTCATTAGCATATTATGATGCATCTATTCACATATGGAGGACAGCCACAAAAGGAATATTTCTCTGCGCAACTGTCCAGGGAAATAGTATGGATTATTAATTTTGTATTTTAGGACGTGGTAGAAGGGGTACAGAAGTTGGAGCTGTATTGAAAGAATTTTCATGTTAGGGTAGAGATAAATAAGAAGGTGTCTGAGAGGATTACATCTTTGGACAAGATCATACACTGATTTGAAGATCTCGAGGGCTCCCCGGTCTTAGGGTTTCAAACGTTTTTTTTTGTTTTTGTTTTTGTTTTTTTTCTCCGCGATTAGCATGGAGTCATGAGCAAATCCAGCCATATTTTATGCCACAGAATTAACCTTTCACAAAGGCTAATGTGTCATTAGCTGGCTTACGAAGCCGAGCAAGGAGGCGATGATGCATCATAACTGCCCAGCGCCTCGGCGCACGTGGGGGTGATGGCTACGGTGATGGTGACCACGATGAGGAAGATGATTTATCAGCAGGACTTCTGGCCCAGAGTTGCTCTTCCCAAATCAGCCTGGTGGGAGAAATAAAGGTTCTTTCGTCATATAAATCATGGCAAAGTAGTCCTCCGGGTCCCAGCGAAGGAGACGTGGGTGTGGACTTCCAGATGGGTTTTGGATTCTGAAGCAGCTCCTGGGGACCAGAGAAGGACGCGGAGACACCTCCGGGACAGGACACTCGAAGCGTTGCGCCAGGACCTGGGCGCGGGGCAACTGAGGCAAAAGGAAGGCTTGCTTGGCTTTTCAGAGGGTCCCATACCTCACTTTACTTGCAGAGAGGCACAGTCCTGCTCTACCCACACACCGTCCCTATGCACGCATTCACCCCTCACATCTACCCCACATACATACACACAGCTCTGTGCACACTTCCCACCTGATGTCCATACGCACACCACTTACCAACCTACCAACACAGCCGCTCTTGTAGTTTATACTCCCATCTACGTGTTCTCTAGTCTGTCCAAGCTCACAGGTACCTCCCCAAGGCCTCCATAGATACACACCTGCTCCCCCGTACCCATCCGTCTCACCTGCTCCCTGCACATACCTTAGGCCCATACACATTCTCCCTCCCCCCACATGCACACACACCCCATACAGATACACCCAGATGCCCCCACAGTCACAGTCATCCACGCAGTCAACCGGGGGACAGAGATAGGGGAACAACTTTATCTGTAGGTGGTTATTACACCTAATCTGTCTTTCTCTTTCCCTGTTTTTGCCTCTCCCTCCCTCTCTCCCTCCTTCCCTGACTATTCTTTGCAGAGGAATTATTTTCATTTTTCATATACCTCATTTACTTTGCCTAAAATGGAGTGTATTGCTCAAGTTACCATTTATCTACTTTTTGATGAACTCAGATGAAAAATGAGCTGCTTCAGAAAAATGGACTTGGGAGGTATTTTTGTATTAATCCAGCTCCTCTCATGACCAGGCCATACAACTATGCTAAAATCTTGAAATCCACTGAGATGAGATTAATTTCTTTGACTGTTCAGGTGGAGGATGCAATGACCATAGCAAGTACTGTCCTGTAGCCTGCCCATCAGCTTTGTCCTTAGCCCCCTTCTCATTTCAGTAGAAAGACAAAGCCAGGCCTGAGCATGCTGGAGCTCACTGTTCATGTGCTATAAGGCCACAGGTGCTCACGGAGCTCTGCTGTTTGCTTTTCATTTTTTCTTCGCTGAAAAAAACTATTGGTTCAAAAGCATTGACTCTATCCCCTTATGTGGCAGGAGGCATATACATTTTGCAACTTCTCTTCACCAATTCAGCCAAATGGGATGACATTAAGAAACCCTGTGGCATCCCTCCTGTCATCGACAAGAGGTCTTTGATTTTGGCACAATCACGAAAGGTTTAGGTGCTTGCCTTCTTGTGCCATCCAGATCTGAATCTCTGGGAAAACGGAAGTGCCTCTTGCTTCTTGCAGATTTTACAATAGGGAGCTCAAGCCTCCTCTGACTGTTGCCCAAGGAACCATGGCAGATTTCCCACTCCAAATGGAACTCATACTTCTAGAAGATAGAAAAGGCTTGGAAATGAAGCCATTCACTGAAAAAAAAGTCTGATTTACTTTCAGAAGGTACTTCCAAAGAACAACATTTTCTCTGAATCATGGCCTCACTACATTGCATCAGGGATAGAGATAACTGCCCCAGCTTGGCTGGACACATAGGCCAACACGGATGGAAGGAGAAGGAAGGGTGAGCAGGCCACACCTGGGTTTGTGAAAGGCAAATGGACAAAGTTCAAGTGCACAAACTCTTACTTCTTGAGGGTTTTTCCTTTTAATTTTGTGCCATTGTTCTAGTTTTCCCATGAGGTTGGAGAAGTTAATGCGTATAGTTGAGGAGTGGGCACATCTGGCAAACGGTGCCACTCACTTGCAGTGTAATGAAACTGTGTCTGAGGGCCTGGGTGTGAGTCTCCCTAACAATACTTCTGATACCACTGAGGTTGTGAATTAAATAAGATCAGGTAGGTAGAATCAACTACGATTAAGTAAGATTAAAAAGGATATGAAGGCTAATTGTGAGGACCCTTACAGCTGCTAATTATACCTAATTTATTAATAACTTTCTTTGAAATATGGAATTTCAAATTCTTTTTTCTGGAAATTTTATAAGGTGGATATTAGTTTATGGACTCAATGTATCTCAGGCCTCTTCAAGAGGAAATAAAATAAATTTGCCTTTAAAACTTCTTCAAGAGGAGGCCAACAGCCCAGGAGGTGATTGGAAAATCAGAAATTAATTGATTTCCAAGCCAACCAGGGACTCTGTGTTAGAGTCATAAACAGGGGTTTTCTGCTTGAGAGCAGACCCAGCCTCGTGGATATTTTTTACTTCCCCAGGGATTTGGAGGGGCAGGGAAGTCCTCAGAGTGAGCAAAATGAGAGGTGAGAGAATTAAAAAGAGAGAAGAGAGTGACCTGAAATAGGTAAATGCCAGGAGCTCGATACTTCATGAGCATTAACCCACCTGTGCAGCATCTCTACATATTGCGTTCTGGTGGTGGTGATGGTTTTCCCCAACTCAGTCACTTCCAGCTCTGGTCTTACTATTTATTTATTTACTTCTTTATTTAGCTCCACCTCTTTCTCTTTTCTTTCTTTTTTTTGTACCTGGATTGAAGCCATTGCTCCTTATGATCCGGGCCACCATCTTTTTCTCACGCTGCTTCACCTTGCAGTACTCCCCCCTCCCTCCTTATGATCTCCTGCAGTCCCACTAACAGGAGGTCCCCTGGGTGTGGCAGACGATTCCTGGAAGTTTGAGGAGCATGCACAGGGAGTTATACATGAACAGGGCATGAAGTATGTTCAAACTTGACCTTTGATTTGATGGGGAATTGTTGCTGGGGCTGTTCCTCTTTGTAGCCCCTGCTCAGGGCTGTGGCAACCTTACGTGCCTCTGCCTGAAGGAGGTGGTGGTCCATCACCTAGGGCGTAGGATTTGGATTGACTTGAACAGAATTCCAGGTTGCATTGCCTCACCTCCTCCTTTCTGGTCATTTTGTGCAGAACCCATGTGCTTACACTTCTCTAGTGGGCCTGCTACAGACTCACAACCTTGGGGTACCCCTCACTGATCCACTCTCCCTCCCTCTTTTCTCTTCATTTCTGACACCCTCTCCCTGGTGTAGGGTTAGTGTGGACTGCTAGCATGCCTTACACGTTGTTGGGCATAGAAATCTGGGCCTTCCCAAGCCTTGGTCTACTTGGGCATCATTTTTATCAATCCCAAATGATTGATCAAGACCAGACTGAGCATTTTTCTAAATACCCCAGAGAGTCATTCTGCCCACCACACGAAGTGGAAATGCCTGCAGTTTAGGTATTTTTTAAAAATTTATTTATTTATTTATTTTTTGGAAAGCAAAGTCCTTTTTTGGTTAGTTTTTCCTATAGTTATATATGAATAGCCTATTTTAGAAACAAGAAACCCCAGAGACTCAATGAATCTAAACAATCTTCCCAGCTAATTATGATACTAATTACTACTAAAGATAGAACTGGAACTGAGAGTCAAGGTTGTGGGCACCAAGTCTCATTATTTTCCCATTTGCCTCGTGATCTATAGAAAGACATCGGCTTTGGGTCCAGCTGAAGTCCACGGAGAGTGCTCATTAGGCTTCACTGGGCGAACAGTGCTGCTGATAGAACCCTGGTAGATGGACACTTTGGGAACATTGGGATGGACTTTAGGGGCTGCCTGGTTTCTCTAGGAGCTCTGATGAGAGCAAGACTTGAGTGAGCAAACTATCAACCACCCTGGACGTGCCTGTTTCCCTGCCTCCCTCCCCTGAGTCTGCAGCACCTAAGGAAAGTCAGTGATACTCAGGGGGACCATACTACGCCTTCTATCTTAATGGCCTAGTGGCACTCATAGCTAAACTTTGCCACAAGGAAACACTCATTTCAGTAACTCACTGCAAAGAAATGTGTCTAAGAATTGTTGAGCCCAAAACCCATTTGCAAAAGGAACCCGAGAAAGGAACAAAATGAAAAGCAAACAATCTTTCCAGTATTTTCAAGACTCTGATTTTGGCTCAAGTAGTAAAAGAAAAAAGAAAAAAATTTAGATTGAAGTTCTTGGGACACATAACGAAAGTGAGTGAGCCAGGATGAAATTCCAGCTGCTTTTATTAAAGGATTTTGTAGAAATCCACAGGGACACTATTGAGACTATTTTAATTTCAGTTCTCCTCAAATGGCCTCTACTCTCACCATTTACTGATTAGGACATTTGTGAGTTGTGGAAATGATTTCCCCTCATAGACCCACTGTACAGGGGAAGCCACCCTCAAGGAACAGGGCAAGGGAGTGAGTGACACAGTGGAGCATGGTGAGAACTCCCCCTTGATAAAGGCTCTTTGATGAAGACAACCAGTCATATTGAAACATATAGATTTTTAAGACCCTAAGATAATGAGAACATTGTTTCTTTGTTTTGGGTACTTACACCTGTAATTTTTAACTGATTTTTCTCCTCCTTCTAAAACTGTAATTCCCTTCTTTCTTCTGTAATATTTAAACATTTTTATGCTGGGTTTTCCTTTGGGTGATCTGTGAAAGTTGGAGTTATCCACGATGTGAAAGGAAGAGGGTTGGGTTATAGAATCACATAAGCATAGGCCGTCATACAATTGATCTGTTCAGTTACTTCACAAAACTTCTCAGTTTTGAGATGAGGATATCAGTATCTAATAGGATTGTTCTGAGGATTAAAATGCAGAGTTTATGTGAAGGGCCTGGGATCCTGCCTGGTACACAGTACATGTCTAAATGATCATTCTTTTTCCGGCTTGGCTACACTGAAGTGCTCATAAGCTATCATCGCCATTGATTAAAACACAATGTTTTAAGAACATCAGAGGCAACCGGATGAGCTTTTGGTGAAATTAATGTATCACCTCATTTATTTGTTCAATAAATGTTTATTAAGTCCAGATACAGTAAATATAGTGAGCCAAAGTAAAATGTACTGACTTGCCATAGGGATTTCTTTAGTCTTGGAGTTTAAGTGTCCTTGACTCTTATGTAAATAAATTCTAGTGTTTTCGGAACATCCAGGACTATCTTTGAGAAACAATGGTTCACACATATAGAGGAAGAAAAACCTACAATAGAAATTTGGTTGTCAATTGACTTAGATATTTAATTTCTACCTTTAGTGAACATATATCTATGTATAATGCAAGGTGCCATCTTGGTAGGGAAGGTTTGTTGGCTTACCTTTGAAATTATACTGATAAGGGTAAGAGTGACATATGTTCAGGTTTTTCTCTTTTATAATTGATGTGTACCTGCAGACTTGATGTAATTTCTAATAAAACCTCTCTTTATTTTCAAAAATATTCCAGGAGACGATATATTGCATGGTCTTCTCTCAGGAACTGTGGTTTTGTGGCTCTTTCTGAAAGGTTCTGGGAAGCAGTTTCCTTGCCCACTTCCCATTCTTCAGGGTCTGGGATTCCATTGTGAAGGGCTCTGGAAGAGCAGAATCAGGGCTATCCAGGAGGTTGCTATGATGGATGGGAATTTATAGGGCACGTGAGGCCAGAAGGGTCAGAAAACAAATGTCCAGTTTTGCAGGATGCACCAATGTTAACCGTTCCACTGCTAACTAGTTAAAGATCAGCCTTGTGAAAAATGACTGACCATTTCCAGGCTATAATGAGAATATGAGTCTGCAAAGATGGATGAGACCATGCTCTGAGTAATCCTCAATGAAGCTGGTTTGAGAAATACAACCATCCATCTCTCTCCTTTGTCTGGCTCTTGTTATTCAAAATAGCTGTGTAATCATCTTAAGCCAGAATGGACTGAAGGGGCCAAGGGACACAAACTTCTGAGCCTTATATTTCTGTCATCCACAGCTGCTCGTCAATAAGAAGCAAATGTTCAACCAGCACTTTCTCATGACAATACTGGGCATTCGAGCATAACTTGGGGGGAAAAAAAGAACAACAAAAAAATCAAACCTGCCATTTTGTGAGCATTGTGCACTGAATTTGCCTGAGTAGTGTGCCTTGATCAGAAAAATCAGGAAGCTAGTCTTTCCAGGAGCATGTTATTACCCCGAACGAGTTAACCCTCATTTCAAACCATATGATTATTTACCCTTCAAATCCTTAGTGGTTGTAACATCTGGCATCTATCCTGCCTTCCATTGAATTTTCCATGTTGCTAATGCAATCAGTTATTAACAGTCTAAAGCATTGAAGAGTTTTGGGGAAGAAAGGTCTGTTGAAGAAAACCCTGGAAAAGGATTCTGGTGACATAATTTTCTAGCTCTCGCTGTAACCTTGAGAGTATCACCTTGCTTCCATGTGACCTGCTTTTATCACCTATGAACAGGACTCACCTGACTCACAGAAGTGCTGTGATCCCAAACATCGGGGTGTCCTTCCCATGCACCCAGCTGGACTCCTGGACTCTCCTCCCTGCTGCTTTTTATTCAAAAATTAACTATAAAAATATATATATTTTTTAAATTTATTTTTTTATTTTAGAGAGTTGAGGGCATGGAGATGGAGAGACAGAATCCCTAAGCAGACTCTGCGCTGAGTGTGGAGCCCAATGTGGGGGCTTGATCTCACAACCCTGAGATGATGACCTGAGCCTAAACCAGGAGGCAGATTCTCAATTGACTATGGCCTTCAGGGTCCCCTGCAAAGTAACAATATTTTGAGATGCAACACCAATGCCAGCATTACCATGGAACAGGTCCTGTTCTCCCAGGTCCTATAAAAGAAATGATGTCAGTCTCCTCTGAGGTCATTAACAGGTTATTTCTACTATTTCATGGCCATATCACTGGTATCACTTTCTCCGGTTTACTATTACTTTCAGGAGCATGTTGGAAGTCCTGGCGGGCTGAACCTGCTGCAGCTCCATTTATCTAGGATAAATATCTGGATATCTATCTGTCCCAGAGGCAGAAACTTGCAAGTTTTCCTTGTTGATCTATCCATCATCTTCAGCTTTCCTCCCTAGTCTCCACCCTCAGTGCCATCAGGATAGTTGTTCCCAGTTCCTTCATTTCCTCTTGGGTACTGTCCCTACATCTCTGACCCTGCGGCCACTGGCTGTTTTGTTTAGCCTCTCCTCTTTCACCGCTGGTGCATCTTTCTTCCAAAGGCCTTCTACTAACATTTGTCTCCACTACATCCGCAGTGATTGTGCTTAAAGATCTTTCTTCAGTGCATCTCTCAAGGACCCTTATCACCTTTTTTGGGGTTGGCGTCACAGATGTGCGATCGTTCAGGGGCACAGAGCCCCCTGATGGGTTTAATGCTCTGTGGTCACCCTCTTGAACTTCCTACGAATCTTTCTTTCCTTTTTTTCTTTTATATTTTGTGTTTTTATTTTAGAGAGAGAGTGCACACACATGTGCACATGAGCTGGGGGAAGGGGAGGAAGGGAGAGGCAGTGGATGAGAGAGAGGGACAATCAGGCTCTGTGCTGGGAACAGAGCCCTGGGTGAGGCTCCACTTCACAACCCTGAGATTATGACTTGAGCCCAATCAAGGGACACTTAACTGACTGAGCCACCCAGGAGTTCCTTTAATAATTACTTAAGTGAGAAGCCCTGAAATTTTATTTTGCACTGGACTTTACAACTCACATCACTAGGTCTGTAGATCCCTTGGTGTAGAATCCAAGTCCGGTAAAGAGTTTTCAGGGTTCATGTGACTGCCTCTCACAGAGGAACCCCTTGGCTACAGTTCTCTGACCTCATCATTACAGGCCTCTGACCTCTCTGACCTCTTGTGCTTTTCTACTTCTTTCCATGTATCCTCCACCAACCATGCTGTTTGATCTGTTTCATGTCATTTATGCAACAATAGTTCATCTCATGCCTAATGCGTGCCAGAGACTGTCCTAGGGCACTGGGAATACACAGCTGATACCAGAGACCTGGACTCAAGAAAGAGACTAACTAAACACAGTCAGTCTCTCTCTTTCTCTCTCTCTCTCTCTCTCTCTCTCTCTCTCTCTCTCTCTCACACACACACACACACACACACACACACGGCTTCTATTTGTTTTATTTTATTGAAAAAGAAAATGTGTTCAATATAGTATCATGAACTGGTACCTATCTTTTGAAATTTTTCTCCATATTTATGTAAGGGTTTTCTCAATGTTTGCTTTTCAAAAATCCACATTATACATTCTTCCCTTCTTCCTTTTCTTTCTCAGTAATTCTGCGTGATTCCCTAAGTCAATAATTCAAAGTTTGGCTTATTTTAAGAATCCCCTTTTAATCAGCCCCTTTGTTTCCATCATGAGAATAACTAGCTTAAAGTTCATTTTCATTCCGCTACTTTGGAAAGGGACATTGAATAGTAGCTATTTTCCAACTTTGAGCTATTTGCTTATTAAAAATCAGACACGTGATTCCACACTTGTATTTATTCTTTCAATTAGGCAACCTAGCACAGTATTTGGAAATTTTATTTTAAGTGCTGGCTTTCCCTTACAATTTTGTTCTTGAAGCATCTGTTTAAGGAGGAAGCATGTAAGTCATAAAAGAATTCTATAAATAATATTCAGAAGAAAACTGCCAGCTTAACCTAATTTTAGAGCCACATTACAAATATGCTGCTTAATGATTTTCACTTGCATCTTGGCCTCCCGTCACTTTCCACTTTTTGAGGGAATCTAGTGGTCTTAATGGTCCCTTTCCTCCCTCCATGGGGCTCTAGGTCATTGCTTACTCCGGGGTTCCCTATGTATGTTCACAAAGTTGGCCTTTCTTGCTTAACTGGGTGATAGTTAACCAACCGAGCCTGACTTTTTCCACTAGATGTGCAAAGGGTGAGAATTTTGATATACATTTTAGGAATTAAAAGTTCTTACTTTGTTTTTAAGCTGAGGTACTTTGGGTAAAACCTAATTTTGATTGGGAGCCTGGGGATAGAGTAGGGAGCAGAATAAATCAGAGAGCAGCCTTTCTTTGGGCTTGGAAACAAGACAGATGCAGGGAAACTGAAGGCGTTCTGGCATCTTAGCCTCCTCTGGCTCTCTTCCCTTGTCTACCTCTGTAGGTTGAACACCTTTATACCCTCTCTAGCCTCACCATGCCATAGGTACACATTTATATGGATTCTTCAGTCCACCACTTAAACCTCACTTCTCCCAGTGTTGCCTTGAAGTGAAGTCTGGGGCACTCCCAGAAAATCTGGGACCACACACTGCAGTCTCTCCAAGCACCCAGCACCTTCCCTCCGTATCTGATCACCAACTGGGACTGCTGATTTATTTGAGAGAATACTGGCTGTCTCCCTACCGGGTCCCATGCTCTTTAAAGAGCATAGAACAAAACATGGAAAGATGCGTATGTAAGGACTTCATGTGAGTTTCATAAAACCGCTGTAATTGTGGAAATGTTCTAAATCTGTGCTCTGTCGTGGTAGCCACAGACTGTTGAGTATTTGAATTGTAGCCAGGAAGACTGAGGAATAGAGTTTTTAATTCTATTTAATTTTAATTCCTTTGAATTTAAGTTCCAATAGACCCATGTGGCTTTTGTATTGGACAGCGCTCCCTCCTCAGCTGGAGGGGTGTGGATGGAACACCACTGGCACCGAGGGGGTGAGTGCCTGGAGTTGAAGCAAAGAGAGTCGAAGCCAAGGAGTATTTTTGCATGTTTCATACTCAACATATACACTCATCCATGTACATCTACACGACCTTGGATCCTTCCAGCTGGATGCAGGAGGAGGACACTTGCCCCCTGTCTTCTCTGACACCGAGTGACCCCCTTTTGCAGTTGAACAGGATAAACTCAGCCTCAGCTCCGTTTCACCCCTGCACAGGGTCCCGCTCGCCTTTGGCTCAAGGAGACCGTCATCAGTCCAAGTGTGTTGGTGTGGTCCCCTCAGTCACCAGGAAGCAGCAAATCCTCACCGGGTGAGTTCTCTGCACCGGGAGGAGATCCTGGACGTGCTATAACCTGAAACACCGTGTGTTTATCTTGTAGCATAAAAGACCTGTGTTGGCCATACAACACTTGCTAATCCTGGCCTCTCTCTAAGCCTGACTCTGTAGGTGGTAAGTCAAGAAGTGTATTTACCCCCTCCTTTCCCAGGCTAGAGGCTGGGCTTTGCTTTCCCAAGGGGTCTGTTTCCAATGGTACATTGTTCTGCTTCTGTCAAAGAGTCCTGTACCTTGATCATATAGGAGGTCGTAACCCCGATGGCTCAGTTCTCTATTCAGAAGAGCCGAATCCAGAGGCCTGGCTGAGAAGGTTCCCACTTTCGAAAGCTGTGCTAGCAGGAGAGCCTCAGCACGCTCTTGAGAGAGCCCTCTTCAGCCGGCACCTGTGGACCCAGAAGGAAAATTCACATGAGATGCTTGGCTCTAGGCTGCTTGAGTGAGAAGAAGCTTTCTGACCTTACTGAACCCCACACAAATATTTCAAAAGCCTTTTCAATTACCTGTGGACTTGTTTCTCTGTTGCTGACTCGATCTGGGGGACTTAGGTGTTGGGACACCACAGCTCAATTGTGTCCAGGAAATCTGACTTCTCTGTGGCTGGTCGAAATTATTTAAAGGATATTTCATTGACTTAGAGGAAACAGAAAATTCCCGGAGATGAAGTACATACTATTTTTGGTTTAATAATTTTGTGGAATAAAGTGATTGCTGTATGCAGTTTTATTCCATGAATTTCTGTGCCCTTTCAAATTACTCCGGTGGCTTCAAAGGGAGCTGATGAACCCCTATGTCTATGGGAATTTGATGTACAGGAAGAATAGCATTTGTGTCTTAGGAGGAAAAATCCTGAATTGATATAAATATTTTGGGGGCAATTTGTTACCCATCTGAAAAAAATGCCCCACGACATTCGAAAACATAATCTAGCTTGTTTTCAATACAATCTTTAAAAAAAAAAATAAGCAAGCAAACAGTGGTAGCAGTCCTAGAAGGAGAAAAAAAAGGGAGGCTTTTCTTGAAACAGTTGTGAGTAGGAAAAGCTTTCCTAAGAAAAATATAAAAATGAAATTGTATAGATAAAATGATTTTATCAGCACAAAAACTCAAAACATTTGTATGATGAACAGTCTCATCAAGGAAAGATAAACCAATGGCTGAGATATTTTTATCAGCACCAAAAATTACAAACAAAGATTGATATTCAGAGAAAAGAATTCCTATAGATTAACGAGAATAAGACAAACAGCTGAATGAGAAAAGGAGCAAACACCGTGGGCAAGCTGAGAAAATACAAATGGCCAAGAAACATGCAAAAAAAAAAATATTTCCAGCTGCTACTGATTACACAAGTGCAACATGAAGTCATACTGCTTGTTATACCAGCAAAGTATTTTAAAACAATGTACAGAGCAGGTGAGGATGTGGAGAATGGGCTCTTCTCTGTGGCCTATGGAAATCTGTAGTGGCTCATGGATTGGGACAGAAAATCCACACTATCCATTCAAATTCTAAATGTACTTGCCCTTGGATCTGGCAGTTCACTTCTAATAATTAACCCTATAGGAATACCTGCCTATGTAGTAAAAGATACAACAATACGTTCTTTACTGATGTAAAAAATTTGAACCAAGCAAAACACTCTAAGTAGGAACCAGCTTTATGACAAGTGGTTCTGATGTTCTGTGCTGCTTCTCCCCATTTCATGTAGGTTTCCCCTCTTTTCTTTTCTTTTCTTTTTTTTTTTTTTAAGATTTTAGTTATTTATTTGATAGATAGAGAGAGAGAGATCCAGAGAGAACAAGCCAGGGTTGCAGGGCAGAGGAACAACAGAGAGAGTGGGAGAAGCAGACTCCCCACTGAGTAGGGAGCCCCACACAGGGCTTGATCCCAGGACCCAGGGATCATGACCTGACCTGAAGGCAGATGCTTAACTGACTGAACCACTTAGGTAGCCCATAGTTCCCTCCTTTGATATTATGAGAGGGTGAGGCTAGTAATATCTTGCCACAGAGAAAACTTAAGGCTGCTTGATCAAGATCCCACCAGGTTCTCAACACTCTCCTCTCTAGCACTTGAAATTATGCACATCATAATTCTGCAGCATTGTGTGTTTCTTTTAACCTGTACCTTTGTCTACATTTTATTTCTGTTAACATACCTGATGCATATCCCCCCTCCTTTTCCACAGATGCCCCCTTCTGAACAATCCTGCCAACGCAATACTGAACATTTGCATCGACTAAAGTTTTTGGCTCTCTTACATTCAGAACAAATGGAGAGATCCAGGGAATGGATCGAGGGTAGCAACAAGGAGCAAAGTTCTTGGAACCAGTTGGTATTCCACTTCTGCCGGGCTCGTTTCTCTTCCCAGGACTCTCCCCTTCACTTCCTCTGGGCTTGCAGAAAAAAATAGCCGGGTGGTGATCTAAGGGCAGAACTGAAGAAAAACAAATGGCGAAATGACATTTTATAATTAAGGTTGTTTGTGGCTTTAGGATCATAAGAATCAATGCTGGAAAGGGCCTTATGGATTATCTGGTCCCCCCCCCCCAACAAGTGACTGTCTCAATAGCACATCCCTAGAGTTGAGACTCAAGTGAAATCAACAGTAATCCCTTCCAGAAAGTTCAAACGAGACGTATGCAGCATCTCCGGACTCAAGAATAAAATAAACCTCCTGACTGAAGTTTGAAAGGCAGGGTGTTGTGCTTCTTTGCATTCTGTTTATTATGCAAAGTAACAAAAATTAACTTATGCAAAATAATACTGTTACTTTAATTTTATAAGCTGATTTATAATTATTCAAGCATTTTGGTATAAATCCCCATTTAATATTCATGACAACTTTGTGCAGTCTGAATTATTATTCTGATTTTGCAGTTTAATTATTGTAGGTTCACTGAGGTTAACTGGCTTTCACATTAACACAGAGCTGCTAAATGGTGAAACAAGCATTCAGATACGAATCCCGTCACTCCAAGGGTAGCACCAACACAGCTCAGGGAGTAAAGGCACTTCTAATACCAAAGATGCCTCACCTAGTGTTTCCAGCAAAATTAAATCAATGATCCCCTTTCCTGCTCTGGTGAACCTCATTTCGGGGTCCACCAGCCCTCACTGGTGTGATCGCAGTAATTAAGGAGGCCAGAGAGGATCGTGACACAGTCCGTTTCCTTCAACAGTTATAGCTTTGACTGTTGCAAATGACAATGGAAGCCAAGAATGAAGTCATACTAATTTTTTTTTAAAATAAAAGTTCCTCTTCTTCGCATTTTTATTTATAGCATAATTAAACTTGAAGCAGGTTTGACAGTTCCGCCACAATTATAGAATTGTTTATGCATTTGAAAAGAGAAAATGTAAATAAAACAAAAATTATTTTATGTTTAATTATAGGCAGTTGACAAGATTTCAGGGGAGGTATTGAAGCCTCTTTACTCAGCATCCAACTCCTTTTGAATCCTCTTGGTATAGTCCTATAATCTATCTCCCCATGCTGGAATGATTTAATTTCACACATATTTTGCCCATGCCGTATCCAGGATGGTGCCAACCGTTCATGTCAGAGACAGAAAGAAACACGCTTCCTTTGCTGGAATTTTAGAGGCTGTTCCATGCAAAGTTAAATTCCTGCAAAATTAGAAACTTAAGGGTGATTTGTTGTGGTTTGTAGGTTTAAGTGATCAAGGGGGCCATCCAGCTGTACCATTTTACATTGAAGTGGATGAGTGAACACTCCGAGGGGTGATCCAAGATAGCCTGGGTCTTCCTGGCAATTTCCTTGAGAAATAATGATATCGAGTGGCAGAACGAAGTCTAAAATACATTTGTGCAGGTCCAAATCTCATGGTTTCCTCACCGCCTCTGGTTCCAAGTTTCAGTTTGTTCTGTACTTCTGACATGTCATACCAGGGAAGAGTTCATCATTCTGTTTCTCTCCTTCTCCATGAATTCTGACACATGAGTTCTCTTTGTAAGACTGCCAATGAAGAAAGTTTTCTTCCCAGATCATATTTTGTATACTTATTTTTAAAATGGCACTTTTTCTATTTAATTCCTCTTGCAAATAGTTATGCTTAGGGGGGCAGGCTTGGCAATTGCTCCTTAAATTGACCATCGACGGGCACATCTCCCCCTCTTCTAGAGCACACACCGTCTGGTATCATTGTTGATGATTTTCCATTCTCTGTCCTTGACTTTGCTGTGTCCACACACACAAGAACCTCAAGGAAGATCTGTGGAATCTTCCCTCCTTTGTCTGAATCAGCACAGTAGATGAACTGGGTTGTGTCACAGTGTCACATTCATTCTCAATAATAACAGCAGCAAATGTCATTAGGGGCTGACTGTGCTCTGAGTAAACATGTGACATTTATCATCTCATTAAAGAAGCTCACAACCCTATGAGATGGGGACTATCATCAGTTCCCTTCATAGCTGAGGAAACTAGGCTGAAAGTAGTTAAGGACATTTCCCTAGGTCCCAGGTTGAGCAGCAGGCACTGGAACAAGCGAGTTTCACTCACCGTGATATTTTGCCTGTGATGGGAAGTCCTGGGATCCCAGTAGGAGTGAGACATGCCTTGAAATTTAAGTTTTCTTCCATTTTTCAATTTCTTCTCCAACATTCCCACTAGGTGGCCATTTTATCTGTGAATATAAGTTTTATTTATGCTGTTCCCCTTCACCTGTTGAAAGGGCCATCCTTATGTCAAAGCCAGTCCTGCTGCCTTTGGAAATGCTGGTTCTGGCCTCTGGGATCATGGAGGATCATCTAACTTTTCTTCCTGGGCACAGAGTTCAAAAATCTTTGAGACTTGTTTTTCCCCTAACATAATTGATACCCAATCAGTACATCTAGTCTGTGTATATCTGAATGTCAAGAGCTTTACAAAGCTGCACATCTGCTTCGGACACCCTCAATTTGTCTGTGTGCCTCATAATGAAGGGTTAGTACCACTTCCCCAGCAGTTGGTTATGGACCTTCCAAAGGCTAATCATGCCTCCCTCATCATAGCACAAGGACGAGTTGTTCTCAGGGAGGTCAGAGTCATTGATTTGCTGGGAAAGGAGAAGAACACGTAGTTTCTTGTCAAAGGGTGTTGTCTTCATTTCCAGGTTCCCTTTCTGTCTCTGCTGTATCAGCTACCCTCCCCCGCCCCCACACCCTCCCTACCCCAAGACCTCTCCTGCCTTCTAGTGTCACCCAGTTCGTCCTCTGGCTCTGAGTGTTCTGTAACCACTGATATATGTCTAACTCTGTCCTTGTGTTTCCTGGGTTACTTAAACTGAGAGGGAAACAAATCATAAGAGACTCCTAACTCTAGGAAACAAAGTGAGGGTTTCTGGAGCGGAGGTGAGTGGGGGCTGGAGTAACTGGTGATGGGCGTTAAGGAGGGCACTTGATGAAATGAGCACTGGGTGTTTATGCAACTGATGAATCACTAAATTCTACCCCTGAAACTAGTAATACACTATATGTTAACTGAATTGACTTTAAATAAAAAAAAATTTATTTAAAAATGGACACATCCTTCCATTACGGTGTTTATTTTCTTGATAATGGTAGTGGTTGAGAGTTTTCCAGAAATATCCAGGGAGTATTTTCCTTCCTTCCTCCTTTTTCTGTTCCCTCTCCTCCCCTGTCCTTCCCTTCTATCTCTCTCCTCCCTTTCCTTCTTCCCTTCCCTCTTACTCTTCCTTCATTCCTTCCTTGCTCCCCCTCCCCTGCTCTATTTATCTCAAAGCACACATGCCAACTTCTTCAGCCACCTGAAATTACAATATTTCTTTCATGGGAGTAGAGATAAGGATCAAGGACACATTGTTAGAAAAATGTCTCCAGGTACTTGTGTTGTATAACACTTCATGCTATTTCCCTATTTATACTCATTGTTGTTCACTTGAAGGAAGTCTGGAAGTCTCAATACTATTTAGTGCGATGTGCTTATACTCTTCTACATAAAAAATGTCTAAAAGAGTTGACACTATTTCAAACAATCAAAACTTTACTGAACACTAATAAGCTAATGAATTTGGGAATGTCATATAAAAATTGCCAATATTTAAAAATCTTTAAAGTGACTATTTCATTATAAAAATGATCAATTTCCTTTTGGATAGTCCCATCATGATTGGACAAATGTTGTGAAAAGGTTTTAGTTCAGGTGAATCTGAGCCATGGAAAGTCAAAAGGAAAAGGAGGTTCTGATGAGGTCCCTTTTCAAGGAAAAGAAGACATATTGTATAAGTGGGGTCTCTTTAGGCTTCTACCTTTATTAGAAAGATAATGAAGGTATTAATCCAAAATAAAGAACTTACTGAAACAAAGTACACTTTAAAAATAAGAAAAATTGGGGTCCATGGGTGTCTCAGTTGGTTAGGCATCTGCCCTCAGCTCAGGTCATGATCCTGGAGTCCTGGGATTGAGCCCTGTATCAGGATTCCTGGTCAGTGGAGAGTCTGCTTCTCCCTCTGCCTCTCACCCAGCTCATGCTTACACACACTGTCTCTCTCTTAAATAAAAACATAAATAAAATCTTAAAAAAATAAAAACAAAAGAGAAAAAGAAAAAGCCTTGTTATTTACTGTAGCAACAAAATATGGTAATTTTGACTTCTGATTTATGAAACTACTTACTCCTCCTTTCCCTGGAAGAGAGAAAAGCATCTCTCCACATGCAATTTCTTGCTATTGTGGATCTGGGAGAAATTCAATATTAATAATTACAATAACAAATAAGAAATCAGCACCCGTGCAATGTTGTTATAAGAGGAAAACATAAATTAGTATCAAAACCTTCAGCAGATGAAGATACTGAAAAAAGTCATGAAATGAGGAATGTTGCAACAAATTGTGAATGAAATATCATTAAAAGAATCACTGCACATATAAAGGGATATAATGCACAGAATAGAAAAGATAAAAAGCAGGAAGCTATGAAACAGGAGTTGATAGAATGCAGAAAAGAACCTCAAGAAAAATATAACAACCGTCTCAGAATAAAGGGTAAATTAAAAGGTGCTCAAGGAAAAACAGATACAATGGGAAGGACAACAAAGAGAGATCAATATAAGTTGTAAATGTAGAAAAGGTGAAAACATAGAGAAACTCTAACTCTCTGGATTTCTGCCTGGGGCACGTTCCAAACTACTACATGGGGAATTGGAGCTGAAACAGAGAGTTAGAGTTTTCTTCTGGGTAGAATTAACAAAGATCAGAGTTGAGGGCTGCTATGAGGCTGGAATGTAAAGAGCATGGTACCAGAGAAGAGATATTCTCAGGAAAGGGATTTCAAAAATCTTCATGAAGACTCCTTCAAGTTTTGTTCAAATACTGAGCTGCACATGCTATTTCTTGAATCCTGGTGGAGAAAAGCTGAGCTAAGATTTTAAAGATCATACCATGGAATTGAGAGATGTTAAGTTTCTTTCTTTCTTTCTTTCTTTCTTTCTTTCTTTCTTTCTTTCTTTCTTTCTTTCTTTCTTTCTTTTCATCAAGATTTTATTTATTTTTTTTTTTGATAGAAACACAGTGAGAGAAGGAACACAAGTAGGGGGAGTGGGAGAGAGAGAAGCAGGTTTCCTGCTGAGAAGGAAGCCCAGTGTGGGAATTGAACCCAGGATCCCAGGATCATGACCTGAGCTAAAGGCAGATGCTTAATGACTGAGCCACCCAGGCACCCCAAGAGATGTTAAGTTTCTGAATAGCCAGGCATCTCAGCCAGGTCATTAGCTGAGATGTCCCCACCCCCAAATCTACTTTTGAGTATGGTTACACCTTCCCGAGGAAAAGGGTTTCTCTGGACCCTACCAAGAAGGCCTAAACATGAACAATGACTGGATCAAACTTATCTTTGAAGAAAACTGCTGGTCTGCTGGAACTAAACTCAACATTCTTTTAGAGGATATCAAATCCAGATTCTCAGTGTCTTTATATCCACAATGTCCCATATACAAAGAAAAATTACTAGACATGAGAAGAAACAAGAAAGTGTGACCCCAAACCAAATATGTTGGCATTAGTAGCAAGGACTTTAGGACAATTACAATACAGTTGAAATTTAAGGGAAAATACAGTGAATGAAAAAATGGAATAATGGCAGAAAAATGGAATCTATAAAAAAGAATGAAATGGAAATATAACTGATATATACAATATGCGATCTTTTTAGATGAGACCAACAGAAGATTGGTTATTATCGAATAAAAATCAATGAACTTGAATAAAGGACAGCAAAAACCATACAAAGTATAGTAAAGAGAGAAAAAAATGCTGAAAACAGATCAGAGGATATATTACTGACCTGGAGGAAGAGGAGATAAATTGGGCCAGAAATAATATTTGAAGAGGTAAGAGCACATCCCTCCCCCCAAATTTGATTTAAAAAAGAATATCAACCTACAAATCCAAGAACCTAAACAAACATCAACAAGGATAGACTCCGAGAAACCATTTATGGCTAAAATATAGTCAAGTTGCCCAAAACTACAGATAAAGAGAAATTCTTTTTTTTTTTTTTTAAGATTTTATTTATTTGACAGAGAGAAACACAGCCAGAGAGGGAACACAAGCAGGGGGAGTGAGAGAGGGAGAAGCAGGCTTCCCGCCGAGCAGGGAGCCCGATGTGGGACTCGATCCCAGGTCTCTGGGATCATGAACTGAGCCGAAGGCAGTCGCCTAACCAACTGAACCACCCAGGCGCCCCAAAGAGAAATTCTTAAAAGCATCCTGGGAGTAGGGAGCGAGGTGGTGTGGAAGAGATTAATATATGGGAAAGTCAATAAAAATTCTGAAGACTTCATTTAAAACATATGGATTCTCTAAAGCAAAGATTCTTTAATGGTGTTGGAGTGAGTGGGAACTGTCAAACTATAATACAGAAATATGAAAGAAAGATATTTTGAGACATAAAAACAGACTATCACCAGCCAGCTTGTGCTGTAAAGAATACTGAAGGAAGTTCACAGAAATAACATCAAATATAAGTTCAGATTTACATAAAAAATAGAGTGTGAGAAATGGTTAATATGTGGATAAAGATATTAAAAAATCTTTACCTTAAATATATTTAAGAGGAATTTTATTATTTTAAGCAAAAATAATCATCAAGTATTATGGTGTTTATGACCTATGTAGAAGAAATATTATAGAACAAAAATAGCACAAGAGATAGGAGATGGTAAATGAAAGTTTTTTAAGAGAGTCTCCTATTATATATGAAAGGATATAATATTAATCCAATGTGGAACAAGATAAGGTAATGATACAACTATAATCCTTTGAGTAACGGCAAAACAAGGAAGCAAATAAACAAATAAAAAAAGCCCAAAGTGTTATAGTTAAAAACCAGTAGAAAAGTGAAATGGAATTGTACATCAACATTTAATTTCAGATATTCAAAATGCAAGAAACAGTAAGTGACAGAACTGAGGGAAGAAAAGACAAATCCATAATTTTCATAATCTTTTCTCTATAATTTTCTCATAATTTTCATAATCTTTTCTCTATAATTTTCTCATAATTTTCATAATCTTTTCTCTATAATGGATCTAGAGATTCAATATGTTCCTAATCAAAATTTCAGCAAGCTTTTCTGTAGAAATTAGCAAGCCAATTAAAAAATTTATATGGAAGAGTGCCGGGGTGGCTCAGTTGGTTACGTTGTGACTCTTGATTTTGGCTCTGGTCATGATCTCAGGGTCATGAGATCTAGCCCCATGTGGGACTCTGCACTCAACTTGGACTCCACTTCAGATTCTCTCCCTCTTCCTTTGTCCCTTTCCCCCCCTCCCCGCTCTCATTCTCTCTTTCAAATAAATAAACCTTTAAAACATAAAAAAAGAAAAAATTATATTGATATGCAAAGAAACAATAGTAGTCCAAATAACCTTCAAAAAGAAGACTGCACCGAACTTAAAATATTGATTCTCAAGACTTACTTAAAGCTATATTAATCAAAGTAGGATGATACTGACATTAAGATAGACAAAAAGATCAGTGGAACAGAATCCAGGATTCAGAAATGGAATCACACTGATATGATCAAAATATTTTTGACAACAATTGTAATGTGGCTAATGAAAATAAGCAAAGAAATGCCTTTGAACATACATTGTTGTAACAACTAAATATTTACATGAAAAAAAATCAACCTCAAATAATTTCCTACTGCATTGGTAAATGTTAATTTGGGATGGGTCAAACCCTGAAAGGTAAAACTTAGGACTACAAAGTTTCTGGAAGAAAACACAGGACAATATCTTTACCACTTCAAAGTGAGCAAAAGTTCCTTAAAACACCCAAGGCATTCACAATAATTTAATTGGCAAATTGGACTTTATCAACCTTAGAACATTTTACTTATCAAAAGACATCACTAAAAAATGAATTGGCCAGGAGAAATTATTCACTGCACATTTGACAAAGGATTTGTATCTGGAATATGTAAATAACCCTTACAACTCAATAATAAAGAAAACCCAATTAAAAATGGCCAAAAGGCTTGAGAAGAAGACAATCAAAGATTGAAAGGCATGTGAAAATGGGCTTAATATCCTTAGGAATCAAGGAGATGCAAATTAATCACCAGATACTCTTAATTCAACTCCTGGAATAATGAAAGACTTAAACACAAACTTGATAAGATTTCACAGAACTGTAACTTTCATGTAGTTCTGTTAAGAATGGAAAACATTACTATTACTACTTTAAAAAGTTTTGATAGTTATGGGGGGATTGTGAGCTGGAGCTGGGTATTAATGAGGGCACAGATTGCACAGCGCAATGGACATTATAATGCAAACAATGAATTATGGAACACTATATCAAAAACTAATGATGTACTCTATGGTGACTAACATAACACAATAAAATAATTAAAAAATAAAGCTAAACAATGAATGGAAAAAGAAGTTTTGATAGTTAAACATGACCTTACCTAGTAATTCTACTACTAGGTATTTACCTAGGAGAAATAAAACATGTCTCAAAAGACTTAGAATAATTATAGAAGTTTTATTTTCCTCCCATTTCTTCTCCTCTTTGTTTTATGACTTTTCCTCCTTGTTCACCCAAACACTAATGGGATAGGTCTCAGGAATCCCACGTTTATGCAGGCATTTTGTATTTGATGGCCAGTATTTGGGAAAACCTGGAGTTATTTTCCTGTTGTCCATGTTGCTTTTAAGTGTGGAGATGAAAACTATGATTCATCAATCTTGAGTCAGAAGAACTAAATTCAGAAGTTACTTGCATTTTTGGATTTCTGCCTTTTCTACATGTTTGGTTTTGTAGAATTGTTTTTTGTTTGTTTTGTTTTATTTTGTTTTGGGTATTTCATTTTGTTTTGTTTATCTTGTTGTGAATAAAGTGATTTGTTTAAATATGAGCGTATGCTTGTGCATGTGTGTGTTACATACACACGTATGTCTCCATATTTTTTGGTTGTTTTTCCACCATATTTTTTAAATTTTTAAATTTTTATTTTAAAAATTTTTAATATTTTTTCTCCTTTCTTTCTTTCTTTCTTTCTTTCTTTCTTTCTTTCTTTCTTTCTTTCTTTCTTTCTTTCTTTCCTCTTTCTTTCTTCTTTCTTTCAGATTTTATTTATTTGAGAGAGAGAAACACAGCTAAAGAGGGAACACAAGCAGGAGGAGTGAGAAAGGGAGAAGCAGGCTTCCTACCGAGCAGGGAGCCCGATGTGGGACTCGATCCTGGGTCTCCGGGATCATGACCTGAGCCAAAGGCAGACGCTTAATGACGGAGACACCCAGGCGCCCCCACTTTTTTTTTTTTTCTATTTTAAAGATTTATTTATTTATTTTAGAGAGAGGGTGCACAAATGGGGGAAGAAGGAGGAAGTGACTCTTAAGCAGACGCCCCACTGAGTGAGGGCAGGGCTTGATCTCAAGACCCTGATATCATGACCTGAGCTGAAATCCAGTCGGTCAACCAGCAGGCTGAGCCACCCAGGTGCCCCTCACAATAGTTTTTTTTAGAAACTGGAGGCTATCATCCTGCCTTCTCACTTTAATTTCAATCATATATCAAATTTTAATGTATGCATGGATTTATTTTAATATAATTTTTCCATATTTAATTTATTGATGACGCATTTTAATCATTATACTTGGTAGTATAAATTAAGATGGGGTTATTGGATTCCTACACACTAAATTTTTTCTGTAAAATTATCTGAGCTATATTTGGCCTTTGCTTTTTCATAACAATTTTTCAGTTATGTCAAGCCTCACAAAGATTTTATTTGATCAGTTTGTATATATCAGTTTGTATATTAGTTTATATATTTTATATCAATTGTGTACTGATCTTACTGACTATAATTGTTCTAATATTTTGCAAGTAGATTGTCTAATAATTTGCTATTAGATTTATATATATATAATATTATTATTTATATATATAAGATTTATATCATAAGATATTTATATATAAAAGATACACATATAATCAAAACAAGATTTCTATATATAAAAGATTTTATATATATAAAATCAATAACCTCTAAATAAGGAGAGTAAATCTCAATCTTTCAATTTTTTTCAAATTTTTCAAATTTCAAATTTTTATGGTATATTTCTTTGTCTTATTGTACTATAATATCTAGTAGCAATATCTGTTTGTGTTTGTATTCATTATAAATTCTGATATAAGACTTTTAGATACTCTAACTTCTTCTTGGACCAGATCCCAAATGTGAAAACACATGCACACACACAGACACACACAAATACAAACTCAAAGTCCATAATAAGCCTAAAGAAATAATTTAGAATTATCAAACACTTGAAAACATGGGGTTGTCTCATTTTGTTTTTTGTGTTTTTAAAGAAAACTCTAAAATGTAATCCTTTCGTTTGATGATATCTATAGGTTTTTTAATAGAAACATATAATCAGGCCACTTTTGAGATTTTCTCTCTGTCTTTGGTTTGAGAGCTCTTACTACAAGGTTCTTAGGCTTGGTTGTCTTTGAATTCATCCCACTTTGTTTTATGGAGTTTCTTGAACTATGACTTGATGTTCTATGTCTATTTTAGAAATTTTTCAGCTGTTATTTATTTAAATGCTACCTCATTATCCTTTATTTTCTTGTGTTTTTTAATTACATGTACATTAGAATATTTTACTATATCCCATATATTTTTAGTACTATTTTTTGAATTTTCAACTTTCACTCTCTCTGTGTTTCAATCTAATTTACCTACTGATTTATTGCCCAACTCACGAGTTCTCTGTTCTGCTGTTAGACTTACCTTCTGAGTTCTTAATTTCAGTAAATCATTTTCTCAGTTCTGAAATTTATTTTGGATTCTTTTTAATAGATTTCAGTTCCCTGATAAAATTCTGCATCTGTTTCTTCATTTTCTTAATATATTCATTATAGTTTTTTTCTTTTCTTTTTTAATGTCCTTGTCTGAAGAGTATAATCACCCTGTCACTAGTAAGTCTATTTCTATTGTCTGTTTTGGGCAATTGTTCCTATTCCTGTCATGCTTACTATTTTTGATTGAATGTTAGGAATTGCTTATGAACTATTTTATAGGCCTTGAATGATATAAACTTCCTACAGAATTTAAACTTTCTGTTGGGCAGTTAGGACATTGGACAATTATCATGATCCAATTGTGGTATATTATGATCTAGGCCTAGTCTATTTTTGGTTTGACCTTAATTCTGGGTGATGCTCTGAGATTTTATTTTTACTCTGTCTGAGTCTTGGCAGAAGTTTGTAAGCTAGTCTTGGAATGATAGGCTGATAATTCTCTCCAGAATTACAAAGTCTGGTCATATTTGTATGATTGTTGTCTCTGAGGCTAAGAGTCTTAATCATTTTACAGTGTCCCATAACTTCATGGACCATAACCCTAATATGAAAAAAAAAAGCAAGCCAGGAAGCCCATAATGACCATGAAGAAATGACTTTAAACAACCTGGTGGCTACTCCTTATGTCCAGATTCACTAATTTTTATCTCCCTTCAGCTAGTGGGTCTAGGGAAAATGTAAATTACATATATTAGGGTAACAGTAGATTTAAAAAAATGAGCTAACCGTATATCAAAAAGTTTTGGGACCAGATAGATGTCCAATTTAATGGTTTTCCTCTGGCAAGATTTAGAATGCTCTCACTTGATACATATTTGCACACTTCTGAAGTTAGTGGTTCATTTCTTGGCCCTCACAGAAAGCTTTGGTGGAGACCCAATTCCGAGTTTCTCAGTGGCGTAGATATATAATCTGGATGTGACCCTCCACCGGCTGGATGCTCAGAGGAATATAAGGCACATTTGTGTTTGCCTTTTCTGTTTGTTTGTCTCTTATGCGTTTTAATGGTTTTGCCATAGCCGTGATCTAGGCAATCTTTTTTAGCCACAAAATTGCTGTTGTGTTTCTCCTGTAATATGAATAATTTGACTTCAGGCATGCGTGCAGTCTGGTTATGGTTAATTTCAGACTCTGACTGTTGAGAAACCTCTGCCCCGGAGTGGCGCAGAGTCTCTTCTCATGAATTCTCAGACACTTGTTTCACAGAAGGCAAAACTTCCAAGGGTTAGGGCAAACCCCCAGCCAGATGGCCACAGAATAATGGGGAAGTTTAGATGATAAAGACCAACATGTATTCCAGGGAACAGCTATTGCTGGGCTGGTGTGTTAAGGTGGTGAGATACTTAGAAAATGAAATACGTCAGATCCCTGATTTTAACCAGCTGCTCACCATCTCCAGAAGGACAGAAGGAGTTCAATATCCCCCTTGTCTTCTGTGACAAACAATACCTTATTATAAATTAATGTTTATTCAGAAATGTGCAGAACAGCTGCAGGTTGCCTGCAATAGTATAAGCATGCTAAAGAAAAAAAGATAAGCATCCAATAAAAAAAAGTGCTTAATGTGAAATGTTCAAAAAGATGGAATTGTCAGGCTTCATAAAGTAGAGACAATTCACTTTGGCTGTGTCTTCTGAACTGCTTGCTTGTTTTGTCTCTGTGCCTTTTCAAAATACGATGCTAAATCCTTGTGTCTGTAGAGGGATTTTTGCTATTGCTGTTAGCTTATGATCTTACTCCCAAAGAAGTTTTATTCATTTTGTTTTGGAGGACATAGTTTGCAACAAGCCATAAGGGAGAAACTCACAGCTTTTTTTTGCTGTTTTTTTTTTTTTTTTAAATGAATGATCATGTCTTGTTCAGTTCCAAACTCCTTCGCTATTTGTACTTGAAAAACTAGTCTTGTGAAAAAATGTGTTAAAGCAAATTTTCTTGTTCTCGGTAAGTTTGTTACTCACCTATTATGCTATGAATCAAACTTCAGTTTTTGATTTTAAACCTTCTGGAATGAGGTTGTATTGGGAAGAAACTGCAAGCTTAATTTCTATTTCAAATTTGCATGTATTGTGTAGAGAATAGAGTTATCCTTTTGAAATCACTTTCCTCTTGGATCTGTCTGGAATAAATGGCCATGATTTAGAGAGCCCAAGGCACTTGATGACTTTCAGATGCACTGCTTGACTTTCCAAGGCAATTGCACTGGCTAGAGAGAACTCATGGATTCTCTTTTCCATGGGTTCTCAATCCAAGGTAATTGTCTGCTTCCTTTCAGCTCTTTATTGAAATTCCAGAGAAGCTACAGATGAGAAACTCAATCCATATAATGGTTCCAAAAGAAGCCACCCTGCCCATTTTGTTTTTAAAATAAATAGATGTCCTCTCTCCACCTTAATGTGGGACTGAAATATCCTTGGTTTAAGGAGACAATTCCTTTAAGGCTAAGATTTTTAACTTATCTTGTTGATTCACCTACCTACCCATGGATGGGTACCCTACCCATCAGATGCATTTTCTTCTCTCTCCCCACAGATTACACATATATCCAGAATTTAGCATATAGTATGCAGGGGTTATACATCTTCTTGAATTTATTTGATGCACACCATGTAGAGAATCCCTGTTAGACAGACTTGATTCTGAAACTCAGTTCTGCCACTTAATAACTGTGGGAACTGAGACAAAATACTTAAGATCATAGCACATCAGTTTCCTCATTGATAAAATGAATATTATAGCACATACCTAATGGATTCATTATGGAGGATATCAAAGTGCTATATCAACCATGAGAAATGAAAACAGAAAAATCACAACTCATAATCTTGTTCTATAAGTCACAAACAGATAAAATATCTCAAGCAATGATGTGCAACAAAACTACTAAAATTTCAGTTGTTCAAATTCCAGGTCCTTCAGAACAGTGTGTTCCGAGATCAGACCATAAGAAAGTGCTTTCCCAGGACTCAGTATGGACCCATGTGTTCCAAAGATAAGACCACTGACTGTGCCAGAATTGGTTTAATTTATAGTTCTGATCAGTCCCGGCCCCGGCTTCATTAATAACTGTCTTAAAGCCATTCTATAACTTCTCCTTCCGAATTCCCCATTTTGAGACACAACAATACTTTTTGTGATTTATGGATTTCCCCAGTAGCCTTTATGTGCTTGCTTCAATAACTCCTAAGAGCCTTCAGAGTACCAATATTGTCTTTTTTACTTCCCTTTTGAAGTATATTTCTTCCAAAGCTCAGTTTTATTATTTATTTATTTACTTATTTAATTTTTTTATTAAGCTCAATTAGCCAATGTATAGCATTTTTAAAAAGATTTTATTTATTTGACAGAAAGAGAGAATGAGAGAGCACAAGCAGGGTGTGTGGGGGGAACAGAGGGAGAGGAAGAAGCAGGCTCCCAGCTGAGTAGGGAACCTGATGCAGGACTTGATCGCAGGACCTTGGGATCATGACCTGAGTGGAAGGCAGACACTTAACTGGTTGAGCCATCCAGATGTCCCTAAAGTTCAGTTTTAATCTGGGGAGAAGTGTTCCATAGGATGTTGAATTTATTTACTATACTCACTCACATGGCTATTTCCAGGTAAGAAAGAGAGGACCATACTGAGTGGGTTATCAACAGCCCTTTTCCATTTTGATATTGGTTATTGGTATATTTTGCCTGTCTCTTGAGCTGTTAGTCTTTTTATTTCTAGGGACTTCATATACATTAAGGAGATTAACTCATTATCTATGATATGAGTTGCAAATATTTGTTCCCCAGTTGGTCATTTGTCTTTTGACTCCCTTTATGGATTTTTGTTTCTTTCAGTTTGTCATTCAGAAGAACTTACTGTCATGTAGACAAATGTACCAATCTTTTAATCCTTTCTGCATTTTGAGTTGGATTTATAAAGGTCTTTATTACCAAAGATAGAGTTTGTTGGGAACAAACAGGCAATCAAAAATGGCAAGGAATTTTTTTCAAAAAGGAAGATCAAACTGCAGAGACTATCTCCTCTATCAGAGAGGAAAGTAATTCTAAAGCTGTGGTCATGGCATAGGAAGTCATAGGTGGAATGGAAAAAGCTAATACAATAGGAAACTAAAAACAAGAACTCATAAGAATGTACTATGTAATACAGGTAGCATCTCAAATGAGTGGGCAAAGTGTGGGCTCTTTATAGACTGGGTTGAAACAACTAGGTCACAATCTAGAAAAAAGAAAAGATGAAACTTTACCCTGGATAAATTTTGAAATGGATCAAAGCTTTAAGTGTGAAAAACAAAATCCATAACAACTCAAGGAGAAAGGAAAGGAGACATCTTTTATGAGTTTGATTTTTCTGTACCTGGCATGCTGAATATTTATTCACTGCTTTCCTTCCTGGCATGATTTCATTTGTATAAAATGTCACATAAATACATAGATACATGAGTCGTTGCCTGGTGCTAGGTTGGTGGGTTGGGATGGTCAACAGGGATCAACTAACTGATCAATGAAGGACCATTGGGGGCCTATGGAAATATCCTAAAATTAGTCTGCGGTGGTGTTACAATGGTGACATGTACAATTTAAGATGAATGAATGCCACAATTATGCAAATTATACTTCAGTGAAGCCCTTACAATCTGGCTTAGTGATCTCCATCCTTGGACAGAATAAAAGTCTCTCTGTCTGTCAAATGGTCAGTTCTTCCCCCAAGAATAGGATTAGGTAAGAATGGAAGCGATTCTGTTGAATAAAGGGGACAGAACTACAAGAAAGGGAAGGTTTTCTTCTAAAGGTCTAGTTTCCTTCCATCTGTTATCTTGCTTCCAGCAGGTTCTGACAACCTATACTGAAAACGGCATCCTAACTTTCTTCCGCAGATGGTGACCAGCATGGCCCGCCTCATTGCTGAACAATAGCCAACATCCTTTATTGACCTCAGCCCAGTTGTTGCTTCTCTTGGTTAATTGGCTTTACATGGAAGCACTTCAGCTGAAAGCATATCATTTTTTTTTTTAACAGAATTGTGCCAGAAAACAATTAGTTTCAAATACACAGCTTTTATATTTGATGCTGCAGTTCCTGTCTGAGGCAACATTGATTTATATTCCTGTCTGAGGAAGATAACACACCAGCTGAAGGAATAAGCTAACGCAGGCCCCGGGGAATAGCGTTGTTGTTGGTCGAACTCTTTTGGCTTCTGCATCCTGCAGCTGGGGCTGCCTTTGCAAAATGGTAGCCATCAACTGGACCGGGGGACTGGGGCTCTTCTTTCTTTCTTTCTTTTTTTAAAAAATATAATTTATTGGTTTGTTCATAATCTGGCTAGGACCCTAACAACTGTGGGAATGTTCCCATGAAATCCTACATGCAAAGGGATATTATTTGAATTCTGTGGGGATTTTCATGCCCATCTCAACCCAGACTCTGGGAAAAAAAAAAAAAGTAGGAGAAATAGAAAAAGCATGCTATTTATTCCGTTTATAACCCTCAGGAGCCTACGAATGTTATGTTTACTCTAATATGTTTGTTAATCTATGTTTTAGGATGTTCTACTCTGGTTCTGCTGCTTTCCTTTAAACTTGTGAGGACATTGTGGAGGATTGGCCCAGAAGGACAACTACTTTTCAGGATGGGAGCGAGGCACTGGGCATTTCAAATCTCCTCTATGGTGGATGCCGGCAACTTCAAGAAGATGTCCTCTACGCGGTAGCCTGGTCTGTTGCTGTCTCACTCTCCGTGGCTTGTGTGCGAGCTGGTGGCTTAAGAATCAAGAAAGAGTAAAAGTTTTTGTTTCGTTTTGTTTTTTGTTTGTTTGTTTGTTTGTGTCCATGACTTGTCTCTCAAGCATGCCAAATGAAGAGCTTCATAGTTACTTCTGCTCAGAACTGAACAACTCATCTATGTCTTTGGTCAAGGTCCCCCGTCCTGGTCATCTAATTTAAAATTTCCTCTTTGGTGCAGGTGAAGCCCTCTGTTGCCATCTGGTGAAAACAAGCCATGTAGGCTGTGTTAAAGAATTCTTTCTATTTCTAAAAAAGATTTTATTTATTTATTTGACAGAAAGAGAGCATGAGCAGGGGGAGTGGCAGGCAGAGGGAGAGGGAGAAGCAGTGTTCCCACTGAGCAAGGAGCCCAGTGTGGGGCTCGATCCGAGGACCCTGCAATCATGACCTGATCCAGGTGCCCCAAGAAACCTTATTTTCTTAAGAAGCATTTGATGCTACTAAAAATTACCAAATCTCTTTGTTTACCAGTGTTGTCAAGCAGGGGAATAGGATAGACTGATCATTCTTGTTTCCTTAAGCAGTCCAATCCCATTCAACAAATGGATTTCCCACTCCCTCCCCTGTCTCTTATCTACTTTTCTTCCTTAGACAAACATAAAGAATAAAAAAAAATCACAAATGATGAAAAGATGAATTACAAGAGCAATGTATAAGTAAGATTTGAATACAGGCAACCTCACTGATGCTTATATTGTTGTTAAAGTTGAACTGAAAATTTGACTTTGAGCTTCCCAGTGATCAACACAAAAGAGAATCATCTTCAGTTGTATGGGTCCCTTTGACTACACAGAGAACATGTACCAGTTTCCCTAGAAAAGTAAAATATTTTTAGCATTTGTTCTGAAAGCTACCATCTGTTGCTTTACATAGTATAGGAGCCAAGCATCATGAAGTGTGTGAAGCAATGGCTTTATGATAAAATTGATACTGGCTTTAATAACCCCAATTCTGTAGCATTCCCAGGGAGCACTGAGGCATGATACAAGTGTGTGATTTAGCAAAAAGGGTCCTGAGAGCCTGGGTAGTTTTCTGCAAACTAACGGAGCTTGCTGATTCTCCCTCTCACTTAATCTATAGATGATACGTGAACTATACTGAGATTCCTCATCTGGATTATCTGATTTTCAAACCATCCAATATAGATATCAGTTATCTTGGCAAGGTTTTTGATATGAGCTGGGCAGCAGATAGCTCAAAGCTACATCTCCTATCAAATATCATGGTGCAATTTCTTTCCTCTTCAAACTCCTACCAGTTTCCAAAGAATCTAAGTCATAAGACTGAAGCCAGGGATAGTGTTAGAGAATTCTTGAATGCTAAGGATTGAAGCACATTGAAGAGTTGGCTTCATCTTAGAAAAAAACGGGGAGGTGATGAAACCTCTGGGTATCTTCAATGAATGGTTATTGCCTCTTTTTGACAAATGAAGTAGTCCAGGTCTATGATGCTGTCCATACATTCTGTTGGAGGACTATTGCTTTTTGCCATTTCAGACTCTGGGTGAACCATCTGCATTCATCAAATTGGCGAAGATGTTCTCATTTCACAAAGATCTGATCTCATGCTTTCAATTTATCTAGAAAACCCAGGTTAATATCTGCTTTTCTTCTTGTCTTCTGTAATGAAAGTCCAAGATGGACTCATCCAGCCTTTTTCCTGAGAGTGGATCGTTTAGCTTTCCATCAGCGACCAATGTTGACAAAGGACTAAAGGAGTTCACTTGTAGAATTATCACTAAGAATCAGTTTTGGGGAAGCTAAGAAGTTTCTAAATATGGTCATGAAATAAGACTCATGTTCCTTTGTATTACTATGAACTTTACCCAACAAATGAAAACTGCTCTCCAATTTCTTGGTAAATAGTAAAGTTCCTATTATCCCCAGCTTCTGAGCATGGAGTCAGTGGTGTTTGAAATAGATTAATGAGGATCAAAAGTGAAGAATCTTATTCAATGTGAGGTAGCAGAGCAGGGGAGTGAAGATGCAGTGAGAAGTCCAAGAGGCAAAAACTATTAGTTTTTAACTATCTTATTATTATTATTTATTATTTTTAACTATTTTAGATAGTTAAAAACACTTACTTTGTACTGTTAAATAATTTCAGACTTTTTTAAAAAGGATTTTATTAATTTATTTGACAGAGAGAGATATTGCAAGTAGGCAGAGAGGCAGGCAGAGAGAGAGAGGAGGAAGCAGGCTCCCTGCTGAGCAGAGAGCCCTACACGGGCCTGGATCCCAGGACCCTGAGATCATGACCTGAGCCAAAGGCAGAGGCTCTAACCCACTGAGCCACCCAAGCACCCAATAATTTCAGACTTACAGAAAAATTACAAGAATAGTACTATGAAGTCATGGTTAACCTTTACATTCCTCAGTTGTTAAAATTGAGACATATCTGCTTTTTCATTTTTTTTTTGTTACATATTTATTTGTGTCTCCTTCCTTCCCTTCCCTCCATTCCCTACCCCTCCCCTTCCTCCTTTTCCTTCCTTCCTTCCTTCCTTCCTTCCTTCCTTCCTTCCCTCCTTCTTTCTTTCTTCCTCTTCCCTCACCCTCCTCCTCCTCTTTCTTGTTTTTTGAAGACATAATTTTTTCAGAACATTTTTATGATCACAGCAAATTTGAAGGAAAGGTACAGAAATTTCCATTTACCCCCTGCTTCCAACACATACACAGTCTCCCCACTATCATTTCTCACCAGAATAGTACATTTATTTCAACTGGTAAGCCTACATTGACACATCATAATCCCCCAAAGTCCATAGTTTACGTTATGGTTCACTCTTGGTGTTGGACATTCTATGGGTTAAATTCATAATGACATGTGTTCATTATTATTGTATCAAATGGTGCCCTTTGATTGCTCTAAAAATCCTCTGTGCTCTGCCTATTCATCGCTCCCAAACTTCAGCCTTGGCAATCACTGATTTTTTTTTTCACTGATTTTTTCATAGTTTCCATAGTTTACCTTTTCCAGAATGTCATTTAGTTGGTGTCATCCAATCCATAGACTTTTCAGATTGACTTCTTTCTTTTTAAAAGTGCAGTTAAGATTCCTCCATATCTTTCCATAACTTGGTCACTCAGTTCTTTTTAGCGCTGAATAATACCCTATTGCTGGGTGGACCACAGTTTGCCCACTTATCTGCAGAAGAAGATCTTCCAAGTTTTGGGAATTATGATAATGTTGCTATAAACCTCTCTGTGCAAGTTTTTGTGTGGATGTAAATTTTCAGCTCCTTTGGGTAAATACTAGAGTGAGATTCCTGGATAGCATGGTAAGACTATATTTAAATCTGTAAGAAACCACCAGACTGCCTTCCAAAGCAGCTGTACCATTTTGCATTCCTACCAGCAATGAATGAGAGTTCATTTTTTTAGGGCTGTTTTACATCCTTAATAGCATTTGGTATTGTCAGTGTGCCAGATTTTGGCCATTATAGTGATATCTCATTTTGTTATAATTTTCTTGTCCCTGATGAAATATGACTTCAAACATCTTTTCAGATGCTTATTTGTCCTCTGCATCTTCTTTGATGAGGTATTTGTTAAGGTCTTTGGCCTGTATTTTTTTTTCTTAAATTTTATTTTATTTTTTCAGTGTTCTAAGATTCATTGCCCATGCCCCACACCCAGTGCTCTATGCAATATGTGCCCTCAGTACCCACCACCAGGCTCTCCTATCCTCCCACACCCTTCCCTCCAAGACCCTCAGTTTGTTTCTGAGTCTGAAGTCTCTCATGTTTCGTTTCTCTCCCTGAATTACCCTACTTCCCATTTCCTTTCCCTCTCCTACTGTCCTCTATATTACCCCTTATGCACCACAAGTAAGTGAAACCATGTGATACTTGAATTTCTCTACTTGGCTTATTTCACTCAGCATAATCTCTTCCAGTCCAGTCCATGTTGCTACAAAAGTTGGATATTATTCCTTTCTGATAGAGGCGTAGTATTCCATTATATATATGTACCACATCTTCTTTATCCATTCATCTGTTGAAGGGTACCTTGGCTCTTTCCACAGTTTGGCAATTGTGGCCATTGCTGCTATGAACATTGAGGTACATATGGGCCTTCTTTTCACTACGTCTGTATCTTTGGGGTAAATACCCAGTAGTGCAATTGCAGGGTCATAGGGTAGCTCTATTTTCAATTTTTTAAGGAATCTCCACACTGTTTTCTAAAGCGGCTGCACCAACTTGCATTCTCACCAACAGTGTAAGAGGGGTCCCCTTTCTACACAGCCTCTCCAAACAATGAGTGTTAATTTTGGCTTGGCCTATATTTTAATCAGTTTTTTTTTTTATTGATGAGTTTTAAGGGTTCTTTTTATATTTCAGCTACTCATCTTTTATCAGATGTATCTTTTGTAAAGGTTTTCTCCCAGTCTTTGGCTTGTCTTCTCATTCTCTTGACATTGTCATTCACGAAGCATAAGTTTTTAATTTAAGTCCAGCTTATCAATTATTTCTTCCATTGATCTTGTCTTTGGCTCTACACCTGGGAAGGTGTTACCTTATTGAAGGTCATCCAGATTATTTTTTAAATTTTATCTTCTAGGAGATTTATAGCTCTGTGGTATACATTTTATTTGTTTTATGAACCATTTGAGAGTAAGTCACAAATACCATGTCCTTTTTTGCTCTTAAATACTTCACTGTGTATATTCTATGAATGGGAACATTTTCCTCTAGGATCACAGTACAATGATCAAAATCAAGAATTAATATTGATGCTATTATATAACCTACGAACCTTATTCATTCCAGTATCTTTAGTAATAACCTTCAGAGCAAAACAAAAGAAAGAAAGAGGTAGAAGCAGAGGTAAAAGAAAAGAGAGAGAGACAGAATGAGAGAGAGAAGAAAGTTTTTGGTTCAAGAAGCATCCTAGGATCAGACATTGGGTTTAGTGGTCATGTTTTTTTTATAAGTCTCCTTTAATCTAGAGTTGGTCCTCAGGCTGTCTTTGTGTTCCATAACTTGAATTTTTCAAGGATACAGAGCAGTTATTCTAAATAATATCTCTCTATTTGGGTTTCTTTTGTACTTTCTCAAGATTGGATTGAGGTATGTATTCCTCAAGTTTAGATTGAGGTAACATGTTTTGGCAGAACTCCATAAAAGTGGTGCAAGCTTCTCATCACGGGGCACATAAGGTTAGTTTGTCCCACTGCTAGTGAAGCTAATTTTGATCACTTAGTTTAAGTGTTGGGTATGTTTCTTTTTTAGTCTCTTTGGGTCTTCCCTGGTCTCCTTGTCTGTGACAAGACCATTTTACACGGGAATCCTGGAAGTTCTCCTTGCCTCACAGTCTCCCTTATATTCATTACCTCATAAGATAAACAAAATTCTCTCTTGGTGTTACAATTTTCTTAAAACAAAATTTTGATGAGTTTTAATGCTTAATGAAACCTCCAGGGATTTTGGAAAGACTCTAATGGCAATATAGCTGCGAGGTCTTCAGTTCCCTACACTAAAACAGACAGGACAACTTGATAGCAATTTTAAACCTCATGGACAACCCTAAAAATAAATATAGAGATGAGTATCTCAACAAACCCCCAAATGCAGGCTGGTAGAACAAACCACCAATGGGCAAAAGAGCCACATGCCTGGATGGGCAAAACCAGAGTGATACAGAGGTGATCTGATGGATTTGAGTCAGTGGAACTGAAAAATATGCAACAGGTGTTTTCTGGAATGAGAACAAGCAAATCTGGAACATCTCAAACTAGAAAGTGACCAATGTATCAGAATAATGTTAGATGCTAAGCAATAGAGGAAATTAGGTACAAGATAAAAAGGAAACCTCTGTTATACCCTTGCAATGTTTCTGTGAATCTAAAATTATTTTAGAATAAAAAAATTGTTAAATATAAAAAAGTAAACTACAGAAAAGTATGAAAGTCTAATCCCATATGAAGTCACTATAAGAAAAAAAGAGAACAAAGAACAGAAAAATTTTCCTACGGACAATGGGACACCAGAAAGTAATACTCATAAAAGGGTCAAAACTCTAATGACTGTTTGAAAATAAGTTAAGAGAAATAGAAAATGACATAAAACACAAAACAACAACATCAATAACAGTTATTTAAAAATCTCAGAAAGAACTCCAGAAGGAATTGGAAATCAATGAAAGAGTCATTTTGGAACTAACAGCTAAGCTTAGAAGAGATACAAGAATGAAGAAACATAACAAATAATGTTATAAAAGAAGTAGGGTATAGAAGAAAGAAAATTTTGAAAACAAAAAGAGATGAAGGAAATAGAATTTTAGAGAAAGCAACACATATAGAAGACAGACAAAGATGTTCTAACATGTGGATAATAGAAATTCTCAAAGGGGGGAAACAAGGTAAGGTAACAGAACAAATACTAAAAATTATATTTCAAGGAAACTGTGAAGTTAAGAAAAATATGAAACTAGATACTGTAAGATCAAGGTGATTGTGAATTTTGGAGGAGAGGAGGGGGCTTGTTATTGAGACTTAGAGGGTAAAGGGCTTTTTGGGGGAAGTGGAAATGCTCTATTTATTGACCTGTATTGTGGTTAGAAGAGTGTTTGCCTTGTAATAATTCATTAAGCTTTAAAAAAATAGATACTTGTTATCTTTGGCAGAGGATAATGGCTGGAAGGGAGCATGGGAGACTTCTGGGGTATTGGTAACAGTCTGCTTCTTACTCACAATGCTGGTTACATAATGGAATATGTTTTGTGAGAAGTCCTGGAGCCAACAGGTGTTTGCACTTTTCTCCATGTAACTAGTGCACACACAGAATTTGGTAGAGCAAAGAATGCAGCCCTGCTCCATATAGGACGCCAACTGTCCCTGTTTGCTTGGACTCAGAGGTTTCCTAGGATGCAAAACTTTTAGCGCCAGAACCCAGACAACCCAGTACAGCAGAAGTGCTATTCACCCTACTTCTAGTATATGTATAGTTGGGGCGGTGTTAGATGGAGGAAGTTGTAAAAATGTTTGCTGGTGATGCTGCATTGAGGTTGCCTTGACTGCTGAACCTCATTGCATTTCATTGACCACAAGTGGTATACTGCCAAAAGCACGAGAACCTCTTCTGTTACTTGGAATAAGCTCTTTACAATGAAGTTGCTTAATACTATATAGCAGCAACCTTGCCCTATCAAAGCCATCTTCTCGGAAGTATATAATCTGGATGAAGCTCGAGACAACTGCTGGTATGAGAACAGGATAAAAATAAAGACACAGGAGACAGTGAAGCCAAAGCGTTGGAAATTAGACCACATGGCATACTATCCCATGTCCTGTATGTTTCTCTGCATCTTTTTCATTGAACAGAATATACACTTTCCTCCTATGTAATTCTAAGGAAGTTGCTTATGCCAGAAAATGAAAATTTATTTTTAATAAACACAACATTAGTGACAAAACCTGTTTCTGAATTTAAAGTGTTTTTCACAAGTTGTTCACAAGAGTAAAAGCCTTCTGTTTTGAATTAGTTGTAAGGAATGAAATGAAGGCTGTACCAAAATATGGTTTATTTTAGCCTCTTGCTACTTAAAGTGGTCTGTGGAATGGCAGCATCATGGGTGAAAAATGAAAAATCAGGCCCTTCCTTCATATCTACTAAATCAGAATCTCTGTTTTAACAAGACCCTTAGGTGATTTGAGTGCACATGAAGGATTGAGAAGTGCTACTCCAAACACCCAGACCACTATGTGGTCTGTGTGTGTATTTTTGGTTTACTTCATTACAAGTGTCCACTTAGTTGTGATATGGAACAGACCTGCTTATTACTTCTTAGGTAAATCTTGCTGTTTAGCCAGATATCTCTATTTATACACATCACTCTAGTACAAGTCTTCTCAAAGAGGGGTTCTTGGGCCCTAGCAACAACAGGCCCTGAGAATATGTTAGAGATCCAAAATCTCTGACCCCACTTCAGAGCTACTGAATCAGAAACTCTGGGGTTGGGGCCCCATAAGCTGCTTCAACAGGCCTTCCTGATAATTCTGATACCTTCTAAAGTTTGAAACCTGCTACCATCGTTCCGAGCTCTTCCAATAAGCAGATCATCTTGTCATTACAAAACAATGTGCCGGGATTTGAAGAGGTAGAAATTGAATGAGTAAGGGAGACTTCATAAAAATGTGGCTCGATTCTATTATTGCCTTAAAAATAATTGCAAAATTTATAGGTTCAATAATTCTTAAAATGCTTCTGCAAAAACACTTGGCCAACATCTAAATTTTTATCTTAAATTGTACTGTCCTCTCTATTCAGGGAGACAGCCTCTGGTGGGTGCCGCAGAGATTGCCATGAACCATGCTTCGCTACGACTAGGGGAGAAGAACCTGCCCAGTCAAGAGCTCACTTTTTAAGTCAATGCGATGTTCTGACTGAGTGATTTCAATGATTCACACAAGACATTTCAAAAACGTTGTCTGGCCTCAGATTGAATAGTCTGGATGTCATTCCCTTGTCATACAGATGAACGTTTTGAAAGTGAGTGCGGATTTGTGAGTGGGCAAGGACCGCAAAGTTCAGGAACAAGGAGGCAAACCAAAGCCTGATTTTTAATCTGATGGGACCCCCAAAAGTACCAGGAAGAGGTAGTGCTCCTTTCAAACAGCTAGATGCGGATCTGAACCTAATGTCAAGGCAGGGCCTTCTCCCCAGAGTATGGCTGGATCTTCCCTAAGCTGAAGTATTCACTATCCACTTCTTGGCCTACTTTTTTTTTTTTTTAAAGATTTTATTTATTTATTTTACAGAGAGAAACACAGCCAGAGAGGGAACACAAGCAGGGGGAGTGAGAGAGGGAGAAGCAGGCTTCCCGCCGAGCAGGGAGCCCGATGTGGGACTCGATCATGACCTGAGCCGAAGGCAGTCGCTTAACCGACTGAGCCACCCAGCACTCCCATTTTTTTTTTTTAAGATTTTATTTATTTAATTGAAAGAGAGAAATACAGGTAGAGAGGGAACACAAACAGGGAGTGAGAAAGGGAGACTATCTTGTTTTCAGATAAAAATATTATGGGTGAGTTTGCTTCTATTAAATCCAGGAAAACAAAATTTCAAGAAATTCCTTTTAGGATAAATAACTATTGAAACATACAGTAATATGAGTTTTAATACATGGGATACTGGACATTTCGATAATTTTTCAACTATTTTAATCTTCAGGGAAAAAGAACCATCAAAAAATACTTAAGGATACATGTATAGAAGGGTGCTCTGTATATTACCTCCTGCTCTAATATATATAGATGGGTACTACTGGAGTCTGTCTTCATTTTAATTTAAATTTTGATATTTTGTTCATTATGGACATTTTCCCCATTAAGTTTGTTTTTTAAAAATACTTCATTAAAATAATGTTTATTTTGATTACTAATTTTTTTGGCACTCTCTTAAAAGTGTGCCCAGGGTGAATGCCTCACCCCACCTCAGGGCCCACTGTGAAGAATTGAGTTGTACTCATTGGGCTGGAAAAAAATTCTGTTTTCTTTTTTATACATCATAGTAAAATGAGGACATATTGGGCTTTGGAGTAAAGTGGAATATCTTTTCAGTCTTTGCCCTGTCATTTACTAGGTTGTGATTTTTGTCAATATAATGGATATAAAATATTATTTCATTGGTGTCTTAACCTACTAACAGAGATTTATAAATGAAAATCTCTTATCTTTATTAGCCACTATGTTTTCATTTTGTAAATTGCAAATTCCTTGTATATTTTTCTACACTGGATTTATTATATTTTCTTGATGATTCTGAAGAAATTTTTACATATATTGTATATTACTACTATACTAGTTTTTTTGTTATTAATTTTTTTCTCATTTTTGGTTTTATAGCTAAGCAGAATTTTTTTTTAAATTTATTTCACAGAGAGAAACACAGCCAGAGAGGGAACATAAGCAGAGGGACTGAGAGAGGGAGAAGCAGGCTTCCCGCTGAGCAGGGAACCCCATGTGGGACTCGATCCCGGGTCTCCAGGATCATGACCGCTTAACCAACTGAGCCACCAAGGCGCCCCTAAGCAGAAATTTTTAACTTTAATAGAGTCAGAGTTTTCCTTGTATATTATATGCTCTTTTATATTTTTATAAAATATTTTTATATTCCATATAGAATACTTTCTCTCTGAGAACAAAAAAATACCATTTTTATCCTTCTCTTAGCTTTATGGTTATGTTTCATAATTAAGACTTTAATCCAGATTGATTTTTTCCCTCTGTTGTATTACTTCCTTACTATCTTTGAAATTGTTCTCTCCCATATGATGATCCAAATAGCCTTAATACCATTTTAAGATTACTTCTTTCTTTCCAACTGATTTGTGATGCAAATCATATATAGATTAGGAGACTTGATATTGTTAAAATGTTAATACTGCCTAAATCAATCCCTGTTAAATTTTCAGCAGCATCTTTCACAGGAATAGGATGAACAATCTTAAAGTTTGTAAGGATCCATAAAAGACCAAAATAGCCAAAGTAGTCTTGAGAAAGAAAAACAAAGCTAGAGCCATCAATGCTCCCTGATTTCAAACTGCATCACAAAATTATTGTAATTAAAATAGCATACAAACAGACAACAGTTAGATCAATGGAACAGAATAGAGACCTAGAAATCCACTCATGCATATATGGTTAATTACTTTATGACAAGGAGCCAAGAATATGCAATGAGGGAAAGAACAGTCTCTTCAATAAATGGTATTGGGAAAACTGGACAACCATATGCAAAAGAATGAAACTGGATCACTATCTTAGTTTGTACACAAGAATTAACTCAAAATGCATTAAAGGCTTTAATATGAGACCTGAAATCATTAAATTTCGAGAAGAAAAAACATAAGCAGTAGATGTAGGTCTTGACAATAAATATTTTGAATCTGACACCAAAACAAAAGCAAAAAAGCAAAAAAAAAACAAGTGGAAACACATCAAACTACCAAGTTTCTGTACAGCAAAGGAAACCATCAACAAAATGAAAAGACAGCCTATTGAGTGGGAGAAAATACTAGAAAATCATATATCTACTAAGGGGTTAATTTCCAAAATATATAAAGAACTCCTACAACTTAACAGCAAAGAAAAAAAATTCACCCAAAATTCAATTAAAAAATGGGCAGAAGATCTGAATAGACATTTTTCCAAAGAAAAAACACTGCTATGTTTGAGGCAGCATTATTTACAATAGCCAAGATAAAAACAGTGTCCACTGTTGGATGGATGGATGAAGAAACTTTGGTACACACACACACACACACACACACACACACAGACATGCACACACACACACTGTTCAATCATTAAAGAAAATGAAATCTTGCCTTTTGCAACAACATGGATGGACCTCGAGGGCATTATGCTAAGTGCACTAAGTCAGATAGAGAAAGACATGATGTCTCTCATATGTGGAATCTATACATACATACACACATACACATCTTAAAGTTTATAAGGATCCATAAAAGACCAAAATAGCCAAAGCAGTCTTGAGAAAGAAAAACAAAGCTAAAGCCATCAATGCTCCCTGATTTCAAACTGCATCACAAAATTATTGTAATTAAAACAGCATACCAAGCTCATAAATAGAGGGAACAGATTGGTGGTTACCCGAGGTGGGAATTGGGGGATGGGAGAAATAGGTGAACTGTTTTTGGGGTGTGTGTGTGTGTGTGTGTGTGTGTGTGTGTGTGTGTGTGTGTGTTTAATTTTAATAAATGGAATTATAAAAAATATATGCTGTACCTTAAAAAAAATCTATTAACAGACTTCCTGAGAATGCATGATTGCATTACTCGATTGATTTTCATTTCTTTCCTTACTTCCCTTTCCCACACTCTGACCAGGGTTGTGTTTCTAAAGCATAGCCTGATCAAACCATTGTTTCCTCAAAACCATCACTGACTTCATTTCTTCTGGATAGTTTTCCATTCAAGCCCTATGGTGCTCCCATCCCAAACTAATCTCAATCTCAGCCCTGTGCTCTGGTCATCTGCCATCTGTATCCACCTGGTAGTCTCCTGATTCTGCTTTTGGGTTTCCTCCACCATTCTTTCAGGAAGGCTCCCCAATGCTGGCATCCCTCCTTCTGAGTGCAAGAACTTTGCTTTTACATTCCTTCTGCTTCTCAGGCTTTCGTGTGCATGACAAGCTCATCCAAGGAGCTTATTAAAACATAGATTCTGATTCACTAGGTCTGGCATGGGCTGGAGATTCTGCATTTCTCCCAGGCTCTTTGCTGATGCTGCTGATGTTGGTGTGGGAACCCCATGTTGGCCAGACACTTGTGCAGCCTGTGCTACCACCTGCCCACCTGGTTAATTGGGTGGTACCCCCCCCACTTACACCCCAGCACACTCTGATCTCCTGGGGGACTAAGGAATGTGTCTTGCTCACCCCTGCTATTCATGCCTCGAACCAGGGCCCCAGCCAAGGTTCTAAGTAGAATTATATTAGATTTGAGGCAAACTGCAGAATGGTTGGGACAATTTGGCTCTAGTGTCTCCTTTCTGCCAATGCATTGTTGGCTTTGGAAAGGGGAACCCAATATCCTCCACTGACTAAGAAGAGGCCCATGGCCATTGGCCTTCAAGAATCATAGCTTCTAGAATTCCTGGGTAGCTCAGTTGGTTAAGCATCTGCCTTTGGCTTGATCCCAGGGTCCTGGGCTTGAGCCCTGTATTGAGCTCCCTGCTCTCTGCCTCCCTCTGCCTGCCCCCCACCCCTGCTCATGCTCTTTCCCTCTCTTTCTCTCAAATAAATAAATAAAATCTTAAAAAAAAGAATCACATCTTCTCTGCAGTATTTCTGTGCACCCAATCAAACTCTCCTTCAGAGAAGAATACTTGTTTAAGCAGATGACATCACCCATCAGATCCAGGCCACAGCAGCTATGAAGAGGAAGGGAGAATACATTTTGCATAATGTTTGTGGAATCAGGAAAAAGCATATTTTTGTCTGCAAAGGCATCTCCATTTGAAGAATGAGGTAAAATTCTTATTTGGAGGTGGGCTGGTGTGTTCTGCCGCTCTCCTTTGGAAGTAAGTGGAGAGAGGGAGTGTTCAAAGTTAAATAAATAAAAAAGTAAAAATGGTATTCTTACAGGTACCAGCAGACTATTCTTTTAGGGGACAGAGGTCACCCAGTGCCTCTCTTTCTTATGCCTCCTTAGGAGAAGAATTAGGCAAGGGAAGGGGTGACAGATCTTTAAAAGCAGAGAAGGTAAAGATCAGGTGGGTGGCAATGGACTAGTATCCCCTGAGAACTGAAAGTCACAGGGATTTGACCAATAGAGTCTGGTGGGTATTGGTAGGGTGACCATGTTGTCCTGGGTACTTGGGACTTTCCTGGTTTCAGCCCTCAAAGTCCCAAGTTACAGAAAACACTCCAGATGCAGGCAAATCATGAAGTCTGGTTACCCTAAAAGGAAAGGTCACCAGAAGGAAAGTTTTAAAACAGTTCATTTGGTTCTTTGTTGCCTAAATTCTTCAACTCTGTTCCTCCCTCTGGGTGATCTGCACCTGCCTTCCCGACTTCTGAAAAAAGAGTTTACCTTCAGTGCCTTTCTCCTTAATCCATCCAGTGCTAGAAACACTAGAGGGGTCTGCCTTCTTGGAACTTTTTTTTTTTTTTAAGATTTTATTTATTTACTTGACAGAGAGAAACACAGCTAGAGAGGGGACACAAGCAGGGGGAGTGAGAGAGGGAGAAGCAGGTCTCCCGCAGAGTAGGGAGCCCGATGTGGGGCTCGATCCCGGGACTCCAGGATCATGACCTGAGCCGAAGGCAGTCACTTAACCAACTGAGCCACCCAGGTGCTCCTTCTCAGAACATTTTTATCTGCAAGCAGGCCCCAGGGGACCCTTCCAGTCTGGGTGCATTTGTGCGTGCTTGTATTCACATTAGTAACCACAATGTCCTGCATTTTTGCAGAAGGCCATCCTGTACGGCAGCATTCGTTAATAATAATGACCTCTCCCATAAGAAGATTCGGTTCGGAAAGATTTTGGCAACTCTAAACTATACGTGAACAAACTGAGGGACTTGGAGGGAGGGGGGTGGGGGGATGGGAGAGCCTGGTGGTGGGTACTGAGGGCACCTATTGCATGGAGCACTGGGTGTGGGGAATGGGGAATGAATCTTGGAACACTGGAAAAAAAATTAAGTAACAATAAAAAAAAAGTTAAAAAGAATAAACTATACGTGAAAAACACGAGGCTCCAAAAGGGCACAGGCGGCTTAAAGTGACCAATAATCAGGAGGAGAACTGGGCACCTGAGCTCAGGAATGTTCCAGATGCTGGGCATGTTCTGTGTCTGCATCATTTAAAATGTTTTGTTTTGGGGCGCCTGGGTGGCTCAGTCGGTTAAGGGTCTGCTCAGGTTGTGATCCTGGGGTCCTGGGATCGAGCCTCACTTCGGGGCTCCCTGCTCAATGGCGATTCTGCTTCTCCCTCTCCCTCTGCCCTTCCTCCTCACTCGTGGTTGCTCCCCTGCTCTGCTGTCTCTCAAATAAATAAAAGTAAATAAATAAATAGAAAGTTTGTCTTTATCTGTGTAAGGGCGGTGTTTCCATTCTTATGTTATCTGTATGTGAAAGTCAAGTTCTAAATTAGCTCTGCCACAACTACTAAAAAAAAGTCTCCCGTCTTATCTAATGGTGGAGGTACAATGACCGTGTTTCATTATTTTTTATTACCATCTTCCATGGCCTCTGAGCCCTCAAGTCAACTGGGAGAATTTCCTGTGTCTGATAACTTGAGATTTAGGCAAGAGGCCACTGTCTGCTCTTATAGCCAGAGGCAGGTGGAGAGAGAAGCAAGGTCTGACCCAAGGCCCACTACCTACATCAGTGCTGAGCCTTGGAGAGTGGTTTCAGATACAGGGGTTCACCCTGGCCTTCCAGTGGGGCTGGGAGAGCCACTGTCTAAAGAGAAGACCCGACTCACTGTCCTTGTTACCCCATGTGGCAGTAATGGTGATCATGTAACAGACAAAAAGTTTGAGGCATCTTCATCTGAGAGATAAAAGATCTGTACAGAGACAGCCTGATCCTTACAGGGTTTTTTTTTTTTCCCAGACAGTATTTGATAGCAGGTAAATTGTAGATAGGTGTGTGTGCTTTGTTTGTTTGATCATATAGGTTTTAATGTCCAGCCTGCTAATGAGTCACCCAGGGGAAAATGGAAATGATTCATCTCATTTCCCACCCATATACATTGTTATTGGCTTACAATTTTTTTCATTTTTGTAGCTGCTTTTTTAACTGTAAAAAGGAATTATAAATGAGGAATTGAAAATGGAGAATTTGACAGATGACCTTGGAATTCTTTTTATTATTTTAAATTAGAGCTATTACATGCATAGCCAATAGAATATTTTTAAAGCATGCATTATTGACGCCCCAGCAGAACATAATACATTCAAATTAGGATAGCCTTAGTAGCATTCAATGAAAGGCTTCTTAAAATTGTGTGAGTAGGATATTAAAAACCCACAAAGGATAAAGCAGGACTCTGGGCTAGTAACATGGCGGGGAGGCACCATGACCACCCCTGTCATAAAGGGGTAAGGGGAGGAAAAGTTACTGGAACCCATGAACAGAGATCAGCTAGAGTCCGTGACCTGGTAGGTGCTACCTACAACCTTAGGCAAAGGGTATGATTAGCATGAGGAAGCTTGCCAGGAGGAAGCCAAAGGAATACACTTCCACACCTGCTCTCCTTCTGTTCTCCAGGTATTGGTCTCCACTGCAAAACCCAAGCTGAATTCAGTGGGTATAGGGCCAGTGAGATCTCTCCAAGTGGGTCTCCTGGGGCAGAGATGAGGTTAGGGAAGGGTGGAAAGGGGATTAATATGGGCAGAGAGAGGCTACTCAGCATACAGTTTCCATAATTATTCCAATTTTGGGCCCTTGAGACATTCCTATGAAAAGGCTAAATAGTTATTAACTCCATTTATAGAGGAGAAGACTGAGGCATGTCAGTTAGGGCACCTGTCAAGTCCACATCTTTTCTCTACAAACCCCACACTCTTAGTCTTCAGAACAGCAATGGGCTTGTTGGTTGTGATGCCATGTCCCATGCAGCATTGTCTCAAAGCAGATCAATACAGAAACTCAAGGAACTCCCGACGCTTAAAAAAATCTCTAAATCATCTTCTTATTTTCTTTGGTGCTGGGGCTTGAATCACCAGCCTTTCTGCTTCTAATGAGTCGCGGTATCAATTTGACCTCTTACGAGCATCCCTGAGGTTGTTCAGAGTTTGGAATTGTATTTTTACAACTCTTGTGGGGTTCGTTGAAAACATTATGTGGTGTGGGGTTTCTTATATTTTATGGTTCAATACGCACGTTTTACAAAAGATTCTCCTGTCCTCAGACCTTTCTGAGTTGCTCATTTTCTAAGCTCTGTAAATCACAAGGAAACTATTCCATTACCTTGTATTTCCTAAGGCAAAAGGGCATTTTTTCCTGCCTGGACAGAACATCCCATAAGTCACCCAGATTGGGATGCTTCCACAGTCACAAAGAAGTCTGTGAGTATTTATGCCGAGGTGAGAAGGCACACTTTTCTTTCCTCATCAGGTTCACCTTATTTGCATATCCATTATCTGCTTATTAACCAGAATGCCTTGTAACAATGGCAGACTGTGAAATATGCACACACGGGCAGTTAAACAACAAGCTCTCAGGGGTTCAACCTGCGATCACATCCCCAGTAATGAAGAGGCAAATGGCGAGGATGTGACAATGGGATATTCAGCGATGGAATGAAATCAGAATTTGATCTAATGCAACATGACTTCCTCACAGCACAGGTAGAATATCAAATGGTCTTTGCGAACTCCAATCCTTGGTATAATCTTCCTATTAAATCCATTGTTCTCCTCGGTGTCTGAATACCATGCAGAACGGTATGCAAATTAGGTTTCATTAACAAGTGCTTCCTTTTCTCTTCATTCAGTTTAATTGTGACTTCCATTTTTTAGCTTTATTTACTCTGGGAATGTGAGTGTTCTGGTAAATTTAGCAATATGATAGGAAGGAAAACAAATAAAACTATTCACTGATATCTAAGTTACATCTTTAGTACCATCGAAAATCGATATATACAAGCTATTTCTTTGAAAGCAGGTATCATCAGTTAAAATAAAACCTCTAAGCTGCAGCGGAAACTTTGGAGTTTGCCATGTGTTAATTTTATATTTAAGAACCCTCCCCTCAAATGTACTGTTTTGGACATTATCTTATGTTATAAGAACTGATGTACAAAGATATCTTTGCAGGGAGGAGAACTGACAGGTACATGGTTTCCCTGAGCCATGTGAGATTCTCAACATATAGTATCTGATTGGATTTGCACAGCAACCCTTGAGGTAGAAATTATGATGAGTCAGTTTCTGATTTTTCTTTTTTTCTTTTTTTTTTTTTAAAGATTTCATTTTATTTGAAAGAGAGAAACACAGCTAGAGAGGGAACACAAGCAGGGGGAATGAGAGAGGGAGAAGCAGACTTCCCGCCAAGCAGGGAGCCCAAGGTGGGGCTCAATCCCTAGACTTCAAGATCATGACCTGAGCAAAAGGCAGATGTTTAACATCTGAGTCACCCAGGTGCTCTGATTTTTCGAGCCTTCTCAACCAGTCAGGATGCTCACAGGAAGGAATGATGCAGTCCATGAGAAAGGTGTTTTGTTTTTTTTTAAGATTTTATTTATTTGACAGAGAGAAACACAGCCAGAGAGGGAACACAAGCAGGGGGAGTGAGAGAGGGAGAAGCAGGCTTCCCGCCGAGCAGGGAGCCCGATGTGGGGCTCGATCCCGGGTCTCCGGGGTCATGACCTGAGCCGAAGGCAGTTGCTTAACCAACTGAGCCATCCAGGTGCCCCGAGAAAGGTGTTTTAACAAAGCTCTCTGCTTTGAGCTGCCAGCACAGAGGTGATCCCGAGGCTTTTAAATTTCTGCTATTTGAAACATCACCATTATTTGAAATATTTATATGCAAGCATCAGGATCTCCAGCTCTGGGCTTTGGCAGAGCCATCCATGCTGCTTAGGAAAAGATTGCTTTTGTTTCTTCCTGGCCCCTGGGTTATCATTCCTTGGTCCATCCTCAACGCATGTGGCCTGGGTCTCCCTCCAGGCTTGCTGCCCCTCCCATTTGCTGTGATGGGAAGATAGGAAGGGATCTGTCCATCTCATTCATTTCTCAGTCATGTCCCAGAACAACCCATCATGTCAACTCTGGGATTGGATCTCTGTATCTGGAGTTGTCCCGATCACCCATTTAGAAAATGGGTAAGCTGTTTCTTTTATTAAGTGCAGAAATATTAAACTAGCACAAGACATCTATAGGAATTTAGCCAATGTATGCATTGTTGTGAAGAAGGCATCTAATGCCAATAAAAAGAAAAACCAATTTCTGTGTCTGCTTAGAAAGAAACCATTGGAAATGAGCCTTTTTAGGAGAAAGGCAAGCTTCTCAGCTCTCCTGACCATTGCAGGTTGGCTGCATTGCCTGATCCTGGTTTAAATGTGAAGGTCAAATAGTTAACTTAGGATAAATGATACTAGATTGAGGTTTGAGCCAAGGCAGAGAGTGTGGGAAAGCTTATAAGAAAACCATTAAGGCTCCAATTTTGCTGACCTGTGGAGGTCTCTGGACTGAAACAGTATAGATTCTTGCACTAAGATTTTGTGAAGAGGCCAGAGAAGGTATTAGTAGCTAAGTTGAGGTCAGAGGAAAAGAGAGCATCAGAACAAGACAATAACCCCATTTAAGTGTGTGTTTACAAACCTGTCCTCTGAAATTTCAGATTTGCCTCTTTTTTCTTTCTTACCTCCTCCGGTCAGATAGAGGAACTATTATAACGTTTATGCTGGGCATTTGGAAAGACTTTCGAATACTGCTTTTTCTGTGTGATACTCTCTTTCATGTTTGGTTGGGCTTTGCAGCCATGCTGATTCTCAGAGGTCCTAAAATAGGCTTCAGATTCATCCAGTGCTCAGGTTTTTTTTTGTTTTTTTTTAAGGTTTTATTTATTTGACAGACAGAAACACAACCAGAGAGGGAACACAAGCAGGGGGAGTGAGAGAGGGAGAAGCAGGCTTCCTGCCGAGCAGAGAGCTCGATGTGGGACTCGATCCCAGGTCTCTGGGATCATGACCTGAGCCGAAGGCAGTTGCCCAACCAACTGAGCCACCCAGGTGCCCCGAGTTCTCAGTTTTAATACAACAACCATAGTTCTTTGTTGTTATTTGTTTTGCTTATGTTATAAGCATAACATGTTATGCAGGCTTGTGAATAAGTACTGCCTGTGATAGCGCTAACCATGGGAAATTTAAGATAAATTCCATTGTAAACGTGAGTAAATTCACTTTATTTCTTCTGACCTCATATTCTTGCCTTTATAATGAAGGCATAATGCTGCACCCTCCTTTTCTTAGCTACTAGAATTAAGTCAATGCTTGCTACATGCCAGGAATGACTAAAATGCTCTACCTCCATACGTATATCGTCTCGTTCAATTTCAGAATCACCCTATGAGCCCATTATCATTATTATTTCTAGTTCTTTAGAGAAGAACACTAGTGCTCAAAGATCTCAGATTACCTACAGAGGTTAGATCATGAATTCAACGTCTTTAAAAACTGTACTGCGCTGCTCATGTAACTTCTAGCCTTAACATTCTTTAACTCCACTTTTCAAAATAAAGATTCTCATTGGTTTAGTTATGCCAAAATATTAGCTGGAATGAAATCATCCTTTGGATGATGGGGGAATATTTGATTTCTTCTACAAGTTAACATAGTTGTACCTTGAAATATTTGCCTATAGAGTAAGTCCATCTGTCACAGAGAGAATGGGGGGGGGGTAATGTTCTAAGCTGTCTGGCATTCTTCTCGAGGAAGAGGCTCAATGATAACAATGAAGTCACTTTCTATCTGCATCATGCAAGCACAAATGGGCAGAGGTAGGAAATCAAAACAACATTAACATCCGTGTAAAACATGTTCTGAATTTTATTTTATCTATCTATCTATCTATCTATCTATCTATCTATCTATCTATCTATTTATTTTTAAAGATTTTATTTATTTGACAGAGAGAAACACAGCCAGAGAGGGAACACAAGTGAGAGAAGGGAGTGAGAGAGGGAGAAGCAGGCTTCCCGCCGAGCAGGAAGCCCGATGTGGGGCTTGATCCCGGGTCTCCAGGATCATGACCTGAGCCGAAGGCGGTCGCTTAACCAACTGAGCCACTCAGGCGCCCCATATTTTGAATTTTAAACCATTAGTGGTAGTTGTTGATTGTTTTGCAGTATAACAATGGAAGCAACCTTTCTCCTATTGAGATTATTGATTTTATGTTTATTTAGATTTTTATTTCAAAAATTCTCAGATTTTTCATGCCTCTTCACTAAATTGTCCAATAGCCCCACAATACCTAGAGGATGTGGGGGAATGGATCATTTCAGCCCCATTCCCCAAGACACATCATGAGACCACTTTACTGTGAAAGGCAGGTGGTGATTGGCTTGGTAAGAGATATTATAGCTTTGGTATCAACCATCTCTCTTTCTGTCCATCCATTAATTCAGCCCTTAACAAACATGTAGTGAGTGGGGCACGTAGGTGGCTCAGTCCTTAAATGACTTCCTTCAGCTCAGGTCATGATCCTGGAGTCCCGGGATCGAGCCCTGCATTGGCCTCCTTGCTCAGCAGGAAGCCTGCTTCTCCCTCTCTCACTCCCCCTGCTTGTGTTCCCTTTCTCGCTGTCTTTCTCTCTGTCAAAAAATAAATAAAGTCTTAATAAAATATGTAGTGAGTATCTACTATGTACCAAGTAAAGAGCAGACTGCAGCAAAATCAAATTAATAACAAGAATCTTGGTCTTTCGGAACTCCCAGTTTAGTGAATTGGACAGATAAATGAAAAAACAACCAGGTGACTACAAAATGTAGATAGAAAATGTGCCATGCAAACAATTTTTCCAATCCTTTCGAGGGCCCAGGCCTATAGTCTGGTCCAGAGCCTTAGTTGGGTAGATAATCTCCACATGATGAATTAGACTGAGAGTGTTCCAGACATAAGCAAATCCATGAGGATTCAGAACATAGCAATGAACTTTGGGTTTAATCAGGCCACAGCTTAGAGTGGACACTAGGGAGAGATAACACAGGTAACATACTAAGATTCAAGTCAAGAAGGGTTTTGCATACTGCTGAAATATCTTGAACCTTTTTTTTTTTTTAAGATTTTATTTACTTATTTGCCAGAAAGATAGATCACAAGTAGGCAGAGAGGCAGGCAGAGAGTGAGGAGGAAACACACTCTTCACTGAGCAGAGAGCCCAATGCGGGCCTGGATCCCAGGACCCTGAGATTATGACCTGAGCCAAAGGCAGAGGCTCTAACCCACTGAGCCACCCAGGGGCCCTATCTTGAACCTTTCTTAAAGTAAGCAGAAACTATTAAGGCAAAATCTGTCTTGCTATTTTTTTTTTTAAGACAACACTGGTAGAGAGGGCAGAGAGCAAAATGCTTCCTTATCCAATGGAACTATTGGACTCTGTATATGGAATCCCCTCTTCCTCAGCAGCAAGGACTCTCGAGGGGCTTCTAGAAATGACTGTCCTTCAATTATGAGACCAGCCAAATCCAATTTTGCAAAAAGGCAGAACATGGGCAATTGGCCAACAGTTTGGAGGCAATAAGGCACTTACACACCTGTTTGCATAATTTGCAAATGAACTATAAAAGGTGCCATAATAGAAGCAGTCATGAGAAATATTGCATTGGCTGAACACCAGTGGAACACTAAATTTGTTCTACTTTGCTTATCTTCACCCTGAGCCATGTAGCAGCTTAAAAAAAATGTTAGCACAATATAGCGGGGCCCAGAAGGTAAGTTGCTTACTGCCAATTCATCTGTATGATATTTCCTTATGCAAGTTTTGGGCTGAGGGTCTGATGGGGATGAGGTGGGGCAGGTAGGATGGAGGGAAGGCACCTGGTAAGTAGCTTTAGTTAGGAGCATGGTATTAAAATGGAGACACATCTGAAAATACATCATTAGTTGTGTAACCACAGCTCTTTGTACAGTTAGTGGTCCTAATTATATGTTTGTATACATTACTGGATTCAGTTTAGATTGTATTATCTTTGAGAGAAGGAAGTAGACCTATATGCAACCTGACTTTAGCTTAATAATGGAAAGATGCAAAAGGTAATGTTTAAATAAATTCTACTCGACATTGACATTTCCAAAGACATCAAATAATTTAAATAAGAAGAAAATAATTTAAATCTTGTGCAACTAAAACTATATTAGCGTTTTGGAATGTCTTATTATCTTAAAATGTTCTTAGATTCATGGCTTCATGTAAGTCTCAAGCCTCTCCTGGATCAGGGTGGTAGTATGAGCTCCATTTTTTTTTTTTTTTTAAGACTTTATTTATTTGACAGAGAGAAACACAGCCAGAGAGGGAACACAAGCAGGGGGGGGTGAGAGAGGGAGAAGCAGGCTTCCCGCCGAGCAGGGAGCCCGATGTGGGACTCGATCCCGGGTCTCTGGGATCATGACCTGAGCTGAAGGCAGTTGCTTAACCAACTGAGCCACCCAGGCGTCCCGAGCTCCATTTTTAATGACAAGTGTAGGGTAAGGGTTTGGAGAAGCTCCCCTGGCTCATCCTCTTCCTCCAAGTGCTTTGCGCATTTTATTTTTTCCACCACAACAAACCCAGAGTTGCAGAATTGTTCTGAAAGCATTGACTCTGCAGCCACAAAAAGACTGCACTCGCAAATCCATCTTTTGCTCTGACTTGTGGATTACTCTGCTCATGCATAAAATGTCATTTTGAATTTTTATGGATTCCAGGAGAAATCTGGCCAGTTGGAATCCCTTCATCAATTCCCTTCAACTTGGATGAGTGGTGCTAGGCAATATTCTCCAACTGGTCTGCTGCGTATGTGCTAATATTTCCCATCATGTGCTCCCCTGGTCCCAAGTTCCCCATTGCCATTAAAAAAAAATCCTATTTTTGATTACAGTTGATTTATCCCAAAGGGGTACAATGGTAATAATATAAAATGGGAATATATATATATATATATATATATATATATATATATATATATATATATATATATAGAAAGAGAGAGAGAGAGAGAGAGCCAGTGAGAGCTAGTTTCTTAATTTTAGTCTATGGTTGGGGACATGCAAAAGAAAACTTGTTCAATCTGGAATCGATTATCTGGTATGATAGATGACAAGCAAGGAACTAAACAGATGGAAAGAAGGGTGAGTAAAGAGGACAGCCCACCTGATCCTAATTACATACACCTACACTTGGAAATCTCTTTGCCAGACATCTTGAATAGCTCAAGACTAGGTAATGGGGAGTTTCCAAAGACTCAGTGCAAAAAAGAAAAGTTCAGTGATGAACAAAGGGGTCACGTGGAAAGAAATGGGGGAAATCATTGCTTGACAAAGATGCCTGGAATGGAACATTTAAGGTCTTGCATTTTATAATTATATGTATTCTATAGATCTTGGCACCCTTAGAGGGCTTAATACATTTTAGGTATTATTTTAGAAATGGAAGTTTGGAATGTTTTAAAACATAGTTTCCATTATTTAAAAAGGAAATTCAGAGGGATGCTTGGGTGGCTCAGTCGGTTAAGCCTCTAACTCTAAGCTTCGTCTCAGGTCATGATCTCAGAGTCCTGAGTTCAAGCCCCACATCAGGCTCCATGTTCAGCACAGAGTCTGCTGGAAATCCTCTCTCCTCTTACTCCACCCTCTGCTCTCTCTCTCTCAAATAAATATAAAATCTTTAAAAAATTAAAAAAGTAGAAAGGAAATTCAGAGGGCATGGGGTATTTAAGAATTATTAGAGCATTTAGCAAGATTCCATGTATCCAGCAGATTCATTGGTGGAGACCAGAGTTGACCCATGGTCAAAGATTGAGCATCAGCCTCTGAAGCGGAAAAACAGGAGGAAGGTCAAGTGGGGGAGAAGGTGGTGCTTGTCAAGAAGCTGCTGTGTACCATGAGCTTTTACTTATAATTTCTCATGATTTTTTTGTGATTCCTCGAGGCACATTTTATTCTTCTCCATTCATACCTGAGTCTCACAGAGGTTAAGTAACTTACCCAACATCACACAGTAAGTTCTGTAACAGAGATCTAACACTATTCTCACTAGAGCAAAGTATTTTAATAAAGACAAGAGACAAGAAATGTGGAGTCCGAGACTTTCCCCACACCTGGCTGCTGAGCCCCCACCTCTCTCACCTCTTCCTCCTCCTATTATATGTTTTTTGCACCCCTGCTCTAACAGACCCTTGGTCTAACTGGTTGTACTGGAATTTTATTGTTAACATAGTCACTCTGGGACCAACATTTCCCAGAATCTGCTTTGCTGTTTCGTTCCAAGTTCAAGATGGCCCAAGAGGAACTTGTAATGTATAGGAAGGTTGAAGGAAAGCAGCTGCTCATATTCTCTGAATGTCTTCACCTGGTTAAATAGAGCTATCAGAATGATGCTGGGTGGCCAGGATGATCTGCACGTCCCGTCCTGGCTCCCTACTGCTCTGCCTCCAGCTCATCTCCCCAACTGCTGATGCTGTTGACTTGTGGCCATGCCCAGTTTCCCCCCAGACATGTAGCGGTGGATCTGCAGAGGCCAGGGCTGTTCAGACCTTCTCCAGAAACTCCCCCTTTGCAGGCCCCAAGCACGTGCTCCTGTTCTGACTTGTCCACCTACACCAGCGCATCAGACAAGCTGGTTGGTGATCTTTCCTCTGACTTTCCAGCTCCTCTACCACATCTTCATCTCCCTCAGCAACTCCAAGATTGTGAAGGTCAAAGTCCTGTAACCAGTCCCTATCCTGCAGCACACAGAGCGGCTCTGCTTCCCAGATTGAATCTCACGACTGATACTATTACAGCGACCCAGGCGTTTATTCGTCTTTGCCATTCTTCGTCGGGGGAAGGAACTCTGTTCTTCCACACAATGTCTTGCACAGTTCTTAGCATGCAGACATTCAATACATGTGTGTGAATTTTCAAATTTTTTATTAAAGTATAACTGATATACAATATCTTATTAGCTTCAGGTGTGCGTCGTAGTGACTCAGTATTTGCATACATTATGAAATGATCCTCCTGATAAATCTAGTTACCATCTGTCACCATCCAAGGTTATTACAATATTATAATATTATTGACTATATTCCCTCTGCTCTACATTACATTCTTATGACTTATTTTATAACTTGAAGTTTGTATCTCTTAATCCCCTTCCTAATTTACCTGCCCTTCCCCCCGACCACCACCAATTCTTCCCCACTTTGGTACCTACAGTTTGTTTTGTTTTTTAGATTCCATCTATAAGTGAAACATGACGATATCTGGCTTTCACTATCTGATTTAGCTCACTTAGCATTAGGCCTTGAAGATCCATCCATGTTGTTGCAAATGGTAAGATCTTACTCTTTTCCATGGCTCATCAATATTCCCCTGTGTATATATACCACATTTTCTTTATCAATTCATCTGTTGATGGCCAGTTGACTATCTTGGCTACTGTAAACAATGCTGCAATGTGCATAGGGGTGAATATATCTTTTTGAATTGGTGTTTTCATTTGTTTCAGATAAATACTCAGAAGTGGAAAAAAGTCGCTTTGAAGAGCTAATGAAAACCCCTCCATTGAATTTAGGATATTCAGAGTCTTTCTCCAAAACTAGGTTTTATTTTCCAGCTATGGTTTAATCATACTTCTGGGTTTATTGTTTATACCATAAACTCCATAGCCCATAATTTCTCAGTCTTTTCAGTCTTGTAAGAAATTCTGAGAGTTAGTGTATTCCCTGGAAGCTCTGGGTAAGGACATGATAAGGTAGAATAATGATGGCATGTTGGGTTAGAAAATGTTGGTTGGGGTCTCAGGACTGTAACTTGCTGGAAACTTGAACTTAGGCAAAGGTTTCTTTAAATTTCAGTTCAGGATTATGAACACCTCGTTTATAGTTTTGATGTAAAGCTTGAAAGAGTAAACATGAAAATTTTTACATTAAAAATCTTACATATACTAGTGTACCAATTTTATAGATATTAGGTAAGTATGTAAAATACTTTGGAGTTAGTGAGTTTTATAACTAGCTAATTATTATATATTTTTATATAACCAAAATACAGTTATAAATAATTATTAACTTGATACTTACTTGTCTGCAGGTTTTCACAAAATGGGCTATACCATCCCACACCATCAAATTCCTTGCTCTCTGTTTCCACGGAGTTGACTTGACATGTACTTATGTAATTATAGTTTTTGCCCAGAATCACCATGAAACTAATCATAATGCACTTTCTCCCTTTTGGAAATTGGAACAGCTTCTCCCCATTTAAAGTAAGTGTAGTTATGTTAGGGCTCACATCTGCCATGTTATTATTTGTATTTTTTTTCTTTGGTTTTCTGTTCCTCTGTATTTTTTTTAAATATTTATTTATTTATTTGAGAGAGAGAGAGAGAGAGAGAGAGAGAGAGAGAGAGACGGAACAAGCATGCAATGGGGAGAGGGGTAGAGAGAGAGAGAATCTCAAGCAAACTCCAGGCTGAGTGTGTAGTCTGATGCGAAGCTCACACCATCCATGAGATCACGACCAGAGCTGAAATCAAGAGACAGCACTTAACTGACATTAAATCATCAGAGGCATCTCTGTCCTTCTGTATTTTTTTCATACTTTCATGTGGGATACTTAAAAATATTTAGATTCGATGTACCTGTAATATTTGTGAACATATCACTTCCCATACTTTTCTTACTAATTGCATAAGGCACTACCATATATCTGTACATAGATATACCATATATTCCATTTAGATCTCTTTACTTGCCCAATTTTTTAAAAAAATATTTTATTTATTTATTTGACAGAGAGAGAGAGAGATCACAAGTAGGCAGGAGGCAGGCAGGGAGAGAGGAGGAAACAGGCTCCCCACTGAGCAGAGAGCCTGATGTGGGACTTGATCCCAAGACCCTGAGATCATGACCTGAGCCGAAGACAGAGGCTTTAACCCTCTGAACCACCCAGGTGCCCTACTTCCCCACTTTTAAAATAAAATTGTCTTAAGTATTTTCTCTATATACATTGAGCATATATCCTGTCTTGTTATAATATAAATAATATAAAATAAAATATGATTAAAAGAATTCCTGAGATGAGGATAACCTTTTGTGTTTGCTTTTATTTTCACCCATTCTGTTATCCCTCTTTTATTTATGGCAGCTTCAAACTGCTTAAGTTATTGTTAACTTTCTGTTGGAGAGCTTCTCAGTCTTTTCAGTTGTTCTTGAAGGGCAGGTGGACTACCAAAAAATCTCTTAGTTTTCCTTCATCTAAGAATGTCTTTCTTCCCCCTTCATTCCTGAAGGATAGTGTGGCCAGATACAGAATTTGGAGTTGATCGTTCTTTCTGCATCTGCAAGAATGTTGTGCCACATCATCTGGCCTCCATCGTTTCAGGGGACAAATCCACTGTCACTTGAATTGGTGTTTCATTATGTATAGAATGTCTCTTCTGTCTGGTTATTTTTAAGATTTTTTTTCTTTGTCTTTAGTCATAAGAAATTTAATTATGTTGTGTCTTCATGTGAATTTAATCATGTGATTTTATCCTACGTGAAGTTCATCTAGCTGCTTGAATTAGTACATTTATGCTTTTTGGCAATTTTGAAACATTTAAAGTCATGATTTTTTTTTTTAAAGATTTTATTTATTTATTTGACAGAGAGAAACACAGCGAGAGAGGGAACACAAGTCATCATTTTTTAAAGTCTTTTTTCAATCCCACACTCCTCCTCCTGGAACTCCAATGATACAAATGTTTGTTTTTTTCTTTGTTATTGTCCCAGAGATCCCTGAGGCTCTGTTCATTTTTCTCTTAGTCTATTTTTCCCTCTGTTCAGATTGAGTACACTCTATTGATCTGTTTGCAAGCTCACTGATTCTATCCTCTGTTACCTTTACTCTACCATTAAGCCCACCCAGATCATTTAAAATTTTATCTGGTTATTTTATTTTTTAGTTATATCTTTCCATATTTGATCCCTTTTGATGATTTTCATGTCTTTGCTGAGATGGGTTATATTTTCCTTTTTCTTCCCCAGGAGAATTTAGAATTGATTGTTAGAACATATTTATGACAGCTGCTTTAAAAATCCTTCGGAAATCCTAATGTCTGATTCATCTCAATGTTGATATCAATTGATTTGTTTTGTTTTTTTTTTCATCCACATTATCATTTTCTTGGTTTCTTACACAAGTAATGCTTTATTTTATTCTGGACACTTTGGTTATTATGTTAGGAGATGCTTGATTCTATTTAAATATTCTATTTTAGCCAGCAGTAGCTTTGTTCAGTTTTATTATTTTAACTTCTAGCCTATTCTTATGACCTTTATTTCCAAGGACACTTTAGTGTTCAGCATCTTTGCAATGTTGTCTCCTCCTCCTCTTCTTTCTCCCCCGTTCCTCCTCCCCACTCCCCCTTCCCCTCCTTACTCTCCCCTTCTCTTCTTCCTCCTCATCTTCTTCTCTCTCCTCCTCTCCTTCTTCTCCTCCTTCTCTTTTTCCTTTTTCTTCTTTCTCCTCCTGCTCCTTCTTTTCCTGGCACCAATGGGACTTCTAACTCAATCCCAGCTAGTGACTTATACAGAGGGGAAAGGCATTTACCTGAATTACCTGAATCACTGGGCCCTCGTGTGTGTGTGTGTGTGTGTGTGTGTGTGTGTGTGTGTGTGTGTGTGTGGTGCGGGAGGGCAGAAACCACTGGATGTGAGTGTCCTATGTCACTGGGTGAAGATAGGGAGACACAGGCTGCTGTCATCTGCTCACCAGTGTCTGGTTGTGGGTAGGAACTGGGGTGACCTGGGATTTGTTACTCTGGCTCCCATGGATCAGACCACTTGTTGGTTTAGAGAGAGATGGAGAAAGGCTGTTCTTTACCAATTCTTTCACCAGACAAAGCAGGCTTTGCTTGTTTGTTTGTTTTTCTCTTTGTGTGGTTCTGGGTTGTGGTCTTTCCAGAGCCCATACTGGGTGTTTGGGAGAAAAGATTATAACCCAGCAAACTCCCCGCATTTTTGTTCCTCATTCTTAGGATTGCAAGCCTGTCCACCTTCTTCCTTCCAGCTTTCAAAGTCCTTTTATCATTGTCTGCTGAAAAATTTCCAGAGTATTAAGTTGAACTGAGAACAAGAAAACTGAATGTTACATCATCTGTTTTCAGAACGAGTCTATCCAATGTACCACTTTTGAAAAAAAAAATGTTCATTATGTAATAAGTGAACTTTTAAGGTTTGAGACAATCATGTATGATATGGACCCATCTTAAAATATGCAGGTTCTACTTATAAATATGGAAAGAAACTTGTTCAAAGAAATATGTAAAAAAAGAGTAGCTTTTTTAGAGTAATAGGGTTACTGGTAATTTTTAGTATGTCTTCATGTTTATGTGGATTTTAAGATTATTTTTACAGTGAAAATTTACAAATTTTATAATCCCAAAATAAAGTTAGGTCTTATTTAACTGGTCTTTGAAAAAAAAATTTTACTGATAGGCAAATGAAACATAATCTTAGGGTTCTAATTTTGACAAGAGAAGGCTAGGGGTAGGTAATACACTTGTGGTTTTTAAATCCTTCAAGAACTGTCAAAGTAAAGAGGAATTACCCTTGTAATATGCTTCTCCCATAGGCAAAATTTCAGAATGAGGACAAAAATTACAGGGAGGGAAATTTTGGCTTAATTTAGTAGAGAAGAGAGAACTTCTGTAAAAGAAATTTTGTTCAACAATGGCATTTTACTTGTCCAGTGTACCATGGAGAGAGTGTTTTGTGATGGGAAGGTCCTCCAAGGTGACACATGTCCTTTCTGCCCAGAGCATCTCTGACATTCTAATGATCTAATGTAACACGTGAGACTGCCTTACTGCAACTTCGCTGTTGATTGGAAACCACATTTGTCTTGTTTGGAGAAAGTTAAAGTCTAAGAGCGTGAACATTGAATATTATGGCCTTCCTATTTATCTTTCCTTTGAAAGGACCATATGTCTCTTTGATTCTTTCCTGGTGCCAATCACGCAGATCTGACCTGCATTTTGGAAGTGAAGAATGGTAGAAGAACATTCTTTTTTTTCACTTCTCCAAATTGTAAAAGAAAAAAAACCCTCCCTGTCACATCTTGCTCCTATCTTGTCCAGATCTTTGTCATTCTGGCAACTAGATAAGGAGCCTTTCCCTGAACATTTCCTTTAGGCTTTAATAGTTTTAAATCACTTAAGAAGGGACCCTAAATTTTAGAGGTCTGGAGGAGAGGTAAGGCAGTGGGACTGGAGAGAGTCTTTCCCGTGAAGGCAGGGGCTGGGAGTCCTAATGTTGGTGCTATGGCCCCTTTCCTGGATGCCATGGAGTCTCCTACCCAATATCTCCTCAGCCATGCTCCTGGGAGATAATCCAGCCCAGGAGCCATCCAGTAGGTGTTTGCTGAAATAGCAAATAAGTGTGCAAATCTGTAAAATACTGAGGTTGATCTATGCTAGTGATTTTCACATCCCTTGCAGTGGACCTGGGAGTCCAGTAGATTGTTTCAGAATCCTTTGTAAAGAGAGCAAAGGAGTTGCAGAGAGAATTTTGGCTGTCGTGCTTTGCATAAACCAAAACACACAGAGAACCACGTGGTCAATAATCAGCTTTTCCGGTTCATCCCAAATATAGCTTTAAGTGCAAAACATGAAAGGAACTTCCACTGTACAATCTTTGCCTGCATCAAATAAAAAAATTGAGTGTGCTTAGAAACGCACACACCTTAGAATCTTTTTGCTCTCATGATGAACTTAGAGTGCTCTTTCTCTCTGCTGGAAGCTCCAAGGGCTAGAGCCAGCATCCTCAAGGCTGTGGATAAAGGCGCCTAGGAGAAGTGTAGACGTTTCCTGCCCTCCTCCCAGGGCTGCTGCTGGCCCTTTCTCTTTGCTTCAGCCTTCAAGGAACCCAGCCTACATTCCTTCTTTTGTTTCCACAAGCTTTACCCTTGTCTTTGCTTTTCTGAAGTCTTTGGAAACTTTTTGACATAGAATCAACTTGATAAATTTTCACAAAGTGAACTCATCCATGTAATCCACACCCAGACCAAGAGAGAGAGTTTAGGAGGACCAGTGTGGCACTCACTGGGACCCCTCCCCTCCTAGCAGCTTCCTGGCTCCAGGCTGGACTGACCTGCAGCACTAAAGATTAGTTTTCCCAGGGTTTGAACTTGGTGTAATTAGAATCATGCAGTAGGAACTGTTTTCTGTGTGACTCATTTTGCTCATTATGTTGTGAGATTCATCTCTGTCACGGTGTGTCCTTGTAAGGTTGTGTGTAGCATCTTCTCATTGTTGTACTGAATGCACCTGTGTAGATGTGTCATGTTTATCCCACACCTGCTGTGGATGCCCATTTGGGTTGCTTCCATTAGGGCTGTCGTGAATAAGGTAGTTGTGAATATTTCTCAGTGCATCTTTCAGCCAATGGCTGAGCGTATACCCAGAAGTGAAATTTCTAGGTTGTAGAGGAGTTAGGTCAAAATGATCACATTAAAGAGTTTCCAAGGTGAATTGATTGGCATTTTCATCAGCAGCATACGTAAGTTCCTGCCATCTCACATCATTGGCAATCCTTGGCTTCGTCTCTGTTGCATTGTCCCCATTTGGTTGTGTATGAAACACTATTGCCTTGTGGTTTTAGTTGGTGATTCCCTGATGATTAACAAACATGAGTCCTTTTTGTTCTTATTTTTTTCAGCCACTTGGATATTTTCTTTTGTGAGTCACCTGTAAAGTTTCATTGCCCTCAGCCTTTTTCTTCTGTGAGGTCATCTGTCTTTTAAAAATTGTTTTATTGTAGGGTTTTTTTTTTTCAATTTTCTGGATAGGAGCCCTTCATATATACACACACGCATTTTGGTATATGTGAATAGATGCATTTCAGTAGTGCCTCAGTGGCTTGATAGCATGTTATAAACATAAATTCTTAGTCCAATGTATAATTTTTTTTCTATGATTAGATTTTTTTCATATCATATTTAGGAATATTGGCCTACCATACAGTCATAGACATATTTTCCCATGTCTTCTTCTTAAAGTTCTCTTATTTTTATTTTACACTTAGGCCTACTCAGTATATCTAGTGTTGATTTTTTTTTTTTAAGATTTTATTTATTTATCCAACAGAGAGAAACACAGCCAGAGAGGGAACACAAGCGAGAGAGGGGAGTGAGAGAGGGAGAAGCAGGCTTCCCGCCGAGCAGGGAGCCCGATGTGGGACTCGATCCCGGGTCTCCAGGATCATGACCTGAGCCAAAGACAGTCGCTTAACCAACTGAGCCACCCAGGCGCCCCAGATGTTGTTTTTAGTATTACGTGGGATTCAAGATTCACTCGGGGCCAAATAGCTATCAATTCATGCAGTATGTACCTTGCAGAGAAAAGACCACCCTATAGTCCCACAGCACTGAAGCCTCTCCTTTGTACTAAGTCAGGTGACCATCTACAGCTATGCTGGCTTGGGGGAACTCTGTCTTCTTTCATTATTCTATTTGTCTCCCACAAGTGGTTTTGAAGACACAAAATACCACGGAGACACTTAAAATCTCATGTTTCCATATTAAACCTATTTGTTACTCCTTCTTTCCAGAGATCCATGATCTTGAACTTCCTTCAAATAGGTGTTGATATTTTTATCATCCATGTGTGTATCCATAAAGGCATATCATATTATTTTACATGTTTTTAAATTTTTGTAAGTGGTATTATGTGGGGCATATCTTTTTGTGACTTCCTAGCTCATCTCAGTATCATGTTTTGAGATACTTCCATGCTCATATATGAAACTTTTATTCATTTAATTTTAACTTCTCTATATACTGTAACATAGCATAGCTTTGATTTATTGTTTATCTTTTCTCTAAGAACTAATTGCTGTGTTTTAACTTTTGTTTGTTGTAACTGATGCCATATTGAAAATTCTCCTCATGCATCTCCCTATGTGTACATGAGCTTTCTCCAGCGTAGGTATCTAGAAATGGAAATGCGGGATTGAGAAGTGTCAGTAGCTTCAATTTTTCTAGATATTTCCAAGTGTTCTCCAAACAGATACGCCAACTTATGTTCCACTAGGCTGGCCTAGAGGCTCCATCAGCTTGCTACACGGTGTAGACAGTGGTGCTTCTCAGGGTCACATCCTCAGCAATACTTGCTTTGGTCAGATGTTTTAAATATTCTGCTCTGATTTGTGGGAACCGAGGTCTTGTTAGTGTTTCTTTTCTTTTTTTTTTTTTTTTAAGATTTTATTTATTTGACAGCGAGAAACACAGCGAGAGAGGGAACACAAGCAAGGGGAGTGAGAGAGGGAGAAGCAGGCTTCCCGCCGAGCAGGGAGCCCGATGTGGGACTCGATCCCGGGTCTCCAGGATCATGACCTGAGCCGAAGGCAGTCGCTTAACCAACTGAGCCACCCAGGCGTCCCTTGTTAGTGTTTCAAATTGCATTTCCTTTGGAAAAGTGAGATGAAGCAAATTTTAATTTTTTTTATTTTTTTTTTTGAAACAAATTTTTAAATATTTACTAACCATTTGGGTTTTCTCTTTCCATTGTCAGTTTCTGTGTGTTTTTTACTCTCCTATTAGGTTGTGTGTCTCCTCCCTTTGTAGGGGTTAAAGAACAAAAGCTCATGTTGAATGATACATTTAACAGTTTTCAGAAGCTTTGGAGACAGCAGAATAAGACTTCTCTCAAATTATACCAGTTGTCTTGACTATGGAAGTTTTCTTGTTTCGTTTTGATTGTTTTTGGTTTCAGCTTTCACTGTATCTTTCATTTCAAAGATTGTTAATGATTTCTATATAGTCTTTTTAAAATCCGTGCTTGTTTAGTAATTTGTTTGCCAATGGACGTTATTCCTTCATTTGTCTCTGGGAGCAAACTAAAATTAACTACTTTGAAACACTTTGGCAGATGCTTTCACAACATTGGTGTCACTTTGAATTTGTTCATTTTCATTGGTGGTTTCTGTTAGACATTATCTTGTGTATCTGGGGTGTATTTTATAATTCAGATGTGTCAACTTATTCTGAGTAGCATGGTTATATGGTTTCCTTTTTTGTGTTTTCTTCCCCTCCTGGCCATCCCCTCCTCCACCCCCATCATCCTTTCCTGTAGGAAGGAAATACAGGGGCGACTGGGTGGCTCAGGTGGTTGAGCTTCTGATTCTTGGTTTCTGCTCAGGTGATGATCTCGAGGTCCTGGGATCAAGCCCAGTGTCAGGCTCCACACTCAGCAGAGAGTCTGCTTGTCCTTCTCCCTCCCCTCTCTTCTCCTCCTCTTGCTCACTTTCTCTCCCTACCCCCATAAAGAAATAATTCTTTTTTTAAAGATTTTATTTATTTGACAGAGAGAAACACAACCAGAGAGGGAACACAGGCAGGGGGGGTGAGAGAGGGAGAAGCAGGCTTCCTGCTGAGCAGGGAGCCTTATGTGGGACTCTATCCCGGGTCTCCGGGATCATGACCTGAGCCGAAGGCAGTCGCTTAACCAACTGAGCTACCCAGGCGCCCCAAGAAATAATTTTTTTTTAAAGAAGGACAGGAAATTTATTTCAGTAAGAAGCACATTTCAGTGAAGAAGGCAGAAGAACCCATGGTGATTAGGAAAGAGGCATGAATACTATAAAGCTTAGCAGGAAAAACAAACTTCATATCATTTACATTAGAGAAACCAGCCTCGGGTGAATGTAAACATTTACAGCACTGGGAATTTAGACTCCACCCTGATTTTTTAAGTGAACATTTAGTAGTTCTCAACAAAGGAAATATATGAAAATAAGGTGAGTACCATGTGTAAAGAATTTACAAATATATAACACTGCTCCATTCGACTTCCCAACCACCTAGTCTATGCTTCTTCTCTCCTGGGGAAGGAATAAACAACCTGCATTTTTTCCTTTTTAAAGATCCTGACCATGAGGAAGAAAGCCCTATGTGGTAGGATGGGAACAGGATTTGGAATCCACCACACTGCCCTTGAATTTTCTTGCCATTTACTGGCTTTTTACCTTGGACGATAACTTCAAACCCACAGTAGGGATTTTTAAGAGAAGCAGAAACACCAAACATCATAGGAGGATCATAGGAGATGACATTTGTGGAGCACCTTGACAGGTGTTTAATACCCAGGTAAACAACAAGTGTTACCTTTCTTAACAATGACCACCCCTTGCAGGGTGATTCAATTTCTCTAGGTCCTCTCATCAGCAGAAGTGGGAATCATATCTAAATTACAGTCTGGTGTCAGAGTTAAATGAGATAACCAAGTCAATGGAAGTGCTGGAAAATAATTGAGATATAAGAGAAACTTTTTCTGACCTGTTGAGGACAGTGCGTGATCCGTCCCTCCTGCCTTGCCCAAGCCACCTGGAAAACCTTGGTGGAGGTACCCATGAATGTGAATGAAAGCCCCTCTGGGCTCCCTCCCCCCCCAGAATCCGGAAAGCCACATACCCTGTGGGTCAGGGCTGTATGTCCTTTGTGTGCTTATTCAAGACATATAGTTCCATTTAATCCTCCTCCTAGTAATCATACCTCTGTATCTCTTATCTGTATTTCTTGATACCTGTGCCTCAATGGTCTCAACTTCTGTGAGTTTAAGCAATCACTCTGTACCCTGCAGTAACAATACTAATTCTGTCTCTAGGGCGGGTGTGAAAGCAGTTAAAGATTTAACTGCACCACCCAACTTCCTCACTTTTAAATAATAAAAGACTGGGACCCTTGACAGTCAAGAGAGACAAAGCCGTGAGACAGAGAGAAACTGAGAACCTGCAGAAAGACTGAGAGACAGAGAGAAAAAGGCAGGGGGCCTGCAAGGAAGCAGCAAGAGAGCCTTAGAGGAGAGAGCAGGAGAGCTGGCAAACAGCAAGAGAGTCTGCAAAGAGAGACTGAGAGAGACTGAGAGACAAAGGCAGAGAGCCTGCGAGGATGCAGCAAGAGAGCCTTCAAGGAAAGCAGCAAGAAACAGAGAGAGCCTGCAAAGAGAGACAGAAACAGAGAAGCAAAGAAAGCAGCAGAAAGAGAAGCAGAGTAAGAGAGACAGAAGAGAAGAGAAAAGTAGAGCAAGAGGGCCAAAGCCAGAGCTAGAGAGCTAGAGCTAGAGAGCCAATGCTAAAAAGCCAGAGCGTGCGGCTGAGCCTGCTTCATAGGTCTCTCCTGACTGACCTCGGGTCTGCCAGCTTGCATTAGATTTGCGTGTCTGTGTCATTATTTCGCTCCCGGTTCTGGACCCACAACTCCGCTGAGGCTGGCTCCTCCGGCGACATCAATGACCTAAATTAGCATAGCTGCTTCTACATACTCCCAGCCTGCTGTTTTTCCTCATAGTATTTATCACAGCTGAAATTGACTGATGTATGTATTTTTATTGTCTTTTTCCAAGACGGCAGGAGCTTTAGTTATTGCTAGGTCCCGAGAACATCCTGGCGCATAGTGTGTACAAGAAAAATTTGTAGAATGAACGAATAGCATATTCATTCACTGCTCTGCTAGCTATTGCAAAACTGAATTATTGCCGCTCTTTTACAGTGATAATCTCCGCTCTTCCCTCTACTCAGCCTCATAATCTATGATCTCCTTCTGCCTGTGTTTGATTCATTAGTTTCTGTGTTCATTCAATATACATTAAGTGAATGGATTAAGTGAACAGGATTCTCCTAAATTCTTCTTTTCTCCTGTGGGGTCAACACTTCTGGGATGCTTTCTTAACATCAGACCATCACAAAGGCATTGAAACCTAGGCTGCTTATCTCATTGTGACTCACTATCTACCGGTGAACTTGAGTAGGGAATTAAATATGGCAACTTTAACACTTACCTGCACAAGAAAGGCATTGTGATCTGTTGATTTGAATAGATATATTTGCTATTTCATTTGTTCTTATTTCCATTGTTATCAGGTCGGAGCCATTTCCAATTCTAGGCTTTTACTTATTTGCAGGGTCTTCTGCTGACTCGGGAACTTTGGCGATAATTACATCAAATGTTATCCTGCATTGTAACCGAGAGCCTTTTTAATCAGCATTATAATTCTCGTATTGAATATTACTTAAAGAAGGTTTTATCTTTTATCTGAAAGAAAATGCAACTTCATAAATATTTAACCTCTTGGGAGAATTGTCCATGCCAGATGAGATAACCCTGTGTGTTAATAAACATACTGTGGAATCTAAACTCATTTACTCTTGGAGAGAAAAATAAATTAAAAAAAAAACAACAACATAAAAATTGCCCTTAGAGTCAGGACCACTCACTGTTCTCCAAGCATAACATGGCATTTTCTGCTTCCATATTATTGCCTTGCTTTATCATTTTTGCAAACAATCCCTCAGCCTCCAAATGCTCTTTTTGTTTATCGTCACTATAATGGTCTATGGGTCTTTCAGAGTTGAACTTAAACATCATGTCCTCCATTAAGTTTTCTTCAGTGCTTCAAATGACATTATTGCCTCCTTCCCTTACGATTATATAGCTCTCCCAACAATGCAAAAAAAAAAAAAAAAAAAAGGTTTTACATCGAAGAATCTTTTCTAGGCAAAAATATATAGGAAATCCTTCTTGGCTAAACATGCCATACATTTTAACTGTCACATTTTGTGTCTCGAAGGCAGCCACAGTAGCTGTGCTCATAAGACTCCTACCTGAAAATTGATAATCATGGGAATTCGTTTCTCAAGCAGTTTACTAGTCCCGAGGTGACCAGTGTTTCTGTTCGTCCCCTGGCATTCTCAAAAGTGTCCCAGATTGACAGTGCACCATATGGCATCATTACTAATGCAAGAGCCTTTATGTAACTGTCTTGTTTCATTGGTTGGCTGCTTGGGGTTAGAAGTTATGCCATTTCACGTTTTCTCTCGGTGTCAGGTTTTGAAGACCGACTGCTGAAACCATTCTGGGAGGCAGAGCCACGCCCCTTACTTAGCGCTGTGGGTGAGAGAAGCCGCAGCTATGACACGCCAGCATCCTTGGTGGAGGAGCTTTGACACCCCCTCTCTCGGGACTCCTCACACCCACGTTGGCTCAGTTTCCTCAGCTGTGAAAAAGCAATAAAGGCCCTCTCTCAAGGCCATGGGGAGTATTTAAAAGGAAAAGCCACGCAGCGAACAGGGAAATGCTATCCAGTGCGGGCTACCGGTAGTGGTTCACAGTGTGCTGGCGAGTTCTTGCCCTTTTTGGAATGATCAAACCTTACCTTTGCTACCTGCCTCCTTGAGAGAATGGTGAGCAGCCTCGGTATGGTCACGTGAGAGAAGACGTCTTTAGATTCACAGGACTTTCTAGGGACATAGATGTGATCACAAGGGCCGGGCAGGAGCAGGGATGGAGAGCCAGATGGGGACTGCTGCTGCTCGGTCTGGAGGGAAGGCACACGGGGGGGCTGTGCCGTGACCCCCGCTCCCCTGGCAAGGCTGACCTGCCTTCTGGCTCACATGGGGATGCATGCAGGTTGGTGCTCCCCCCGGGGGGGGGGGTTAAACTGCAGCTGGAGCCCACATTCCACCCACCTGGCTCTTTGAACAACCTTTCTAATCCGAGGTGGATGGACTTTGTACCCAGGACAAAACGCTGGCTCGGAACCTTTCATAATTGAGGGTTATTTTCCTCTCTGGGAAGGAACATAGAGGTCCCAGTTTAATCATCTCTTTGGCAGGTAGGGCCCAAGCTTTCCCGTTAATTAATCTTTAATGTCATTAATTGGCTGTCTGTGGGGTGACAGGGAAAGGAGTAAACGCTGTCTGCAAATCAATTGAATTCTCCCCTGAACCGGCAAACAATTACAAAGCTTTCGCTGCCTGGACTTCCGGTGCCTGCATGATAAGATTATTGAAGCCAAAAAAAAAAAAAAAAAATTAGATAAGAATCTCTGTTGCAGATGTGCTAATTGAAGGTTTTCTTTGCCACTGGCGCCTCCTTTTGAAATTGGCTCATTGATTTTCGGCTCTGTGGTTTATTTGAATCAAATTCTCTATCCCATGCAAATTTATTGATGAGCCATTGGGTAGGGGTCACCTGCTGTCCCAACCCCCATGGTAGGGACTCAGCATGGTATGGAATAGCAGTCCCCAAGGTGGGGGCCCCGGGCCGGCAGGCACAGCATCACCTGGAGCCTGTTAGAAACACTAATCTTGAAGCCCCACCTCGGGTGAGTGCATCAGAGGCTTAGGGGATGGGTCCCCGATTTGTCTTCTAATTGGTGTGGGAACCACTGGTGTAAAGCAAGGCTTCATCCACTTCATCTGAATGGGAGGGCATTGTTCACTCTCCCCACTCAGGGGATCTACTCTATGTGGGGAAATGTAAGAGCTGACTTGTTTTAATGGGGTGACTCTACTTGTCTCCCTGATAAAATGTTGTGAGAAGTAAATTGCTTTTTCTTGGCCTCAAACTCCCCTGTAACATTCGGCCTTGAGCAGCTTCCGACCTCTGGTAGTGGAAATGGCCCTTGCCATTTGTTCAATATCTGATGTCGTTCCTAGTTTATTGAGGCAAAGAATTAGGGCCAAGGAGGTGGACTAGAAGGAGACAAGAAGCTGAGGGCAAGCTGTTCCACATGAATGAGAAAATTCTCCCAGATTGAAAATGGCACTCTGCCGAGGAAGGGAGAGTGGCGTGTGTTGACCTTGGAAAATTGTTAATACCTCCATGAGGAAGGTGGCAAAGATGCCATCTTGCTGGCTTGAGGTGGAGAATAGAAAGGAACAGAGCTTTTGCACCCTGGCTAGGAGGAATGAACACCCCTTTCTGGGGTGATCCACATCACCTTGGAGAAGTCCTTCTGGAAAGGAACAGATAGCCCAACAGAACCAACTCTTCAGTCAGATGAGGAAACCAAGTCCCTGAGTTAACCCCACTGCTCTGTTTTCCCTCAAATTCTTTTCTAGGTTTGTTGAGCTATGTCAACATTTGTATCTTTGCAAACATCCCAGGACCCAAAATCAATGTCGTGTTTGCAATTAGAAAGCAGTGACCCTTTACTAAGAGGATTGTTTCAGGCTCCTAACACACAGGGGCAAGAGTCACATAGTTCTCCTAATGAGAGGTGGGTAATGGAGAACCTGTGGCATTAGAATTAATTTCAGTATTTATTCCTTATAACTTATTAGGAAGCCAAGGACTGTAAGGATGGAGTGTGGGGGATTATATGACAATTGTTGAATGGGATATATTAGTAGTAAAGGAGAACGGGTCATCTTGAATAGCCTTCTTATATGGGCTAAATGTAAGATCTTGAAATTTTCATTCTGCTCTTCCCTTTTTCTCCCTCACTTCTCCCTCTTCTCCCTCCTCCTCCTCTTTTATCTTTAATTGCCAAAGCTTTGCATGGATACAAACAGCTAAATAAGGCCTCTATAAAACCCTCTTCTAGGAAAATAGATTGCTCTTGCCTTATATTGGCATAGCTCGTAAATATTTCTTTATAGAACATGGAAGCACACTTAAAGGTATGTATCCTGTGGCAAATCCTTTCATTAAATATGGGAAAATCAAATTTATTTTATGATAGCTCATATACCTTAGAAGGAGTCCTTACTTGGAGAGTACCATGTTGAATGAAATGGGTAAATGTCAGAAAGGTATTCTTGTTTCCCATGGTCTTGTGATTATTGATGGCACTCTGAAGCTGGAGTGATCCCTACAATAGGTAGTTGTGTACTGTACCCCAACAGTCAGTAGCTGTTGGGTGAAGTTTATACTTGAGACGGGGTGTAATCTTGAATAAGCAAGCTCTCTTTGGCTGAGAGTAATTCCTGGAGAAGTCACACCTCAGTTGACATTAGGAAGTAGACTTTCGCAGCTGGGAGAAAGTGTAAGTCAGTCTTAAGGAGGGTATCTGCGTGCTATACCCCAGCGTCAACTACAGTCCACCTCTGGGGCTTGGACCCACTTGCTACATATAAGTTGAGCCTATTTGGGAACAGCTTTTCTAGGACTCTGGTTGATCTCCATTTGTGGGGAAATTTCTGAGGGTGATATTGATGGTACAAATTACAGCCCCCACGGCTACCATGGTGCTGGGGGCCACAACTAAAGCTCCTCATCGTCCTACTGTATGACCTATTGTGACTCACCCTGGTTCTCTTCTAGAACCTCTTCTGTCATGGCCTCCCTGATGAAGTGAATCAGTAGATCATCCCTGAGGGGTCTGAGCCATGATCACTATGTTCTTCACAGGACATGAATGCTTCTCTTGCCCATTTAGTGTTATAGTTAGACAGGAGATCATTAAAAACTCCAGTGGATCAACTAGGTTTCTGGCATACTTTCTCTTATCTCTATTGTGTAACAATGGTCCAACATCCTCCTAAAGATCAGGGTCAATTGTTTCTTTAACATAAGGAACTTTCTCCTAGCAATCTAGTCTCTTGGCACAAGGAACCTAACGTGACAGGGCAGCAGCCCGAGCTTACAGTTGAATGGGACTCTTGCTGTATCTCCTGGTAGAAGCATCCTCCCTCTGGGAATCAGATCCTCTAGACTCAGGAGCTACATGTGTGTGGATGAGAGAGAAAAACTCAAGTGGCTCACTGGGAGTAAAAGGAAGTAGATTTGCTCTTACTTTTACTCTTTAGTTCTCAGACTTATCATGTGTTCTGCCTATTGAAGCACAGAACCATACGTAGGGTGTATATGAGGATGTAGGGTGTATATGAGGTCTTAGAGGGTGGTACCCATCTTTCAGTGTACCATCCTCAAGCCAGTGCCTCAGTTGTGCCTTTAAAGAGTTGTTTCACAGTTTTATTATGCCTGTAGTTTCTCGGTGGTATAGTATAAGATGGACAGATCCTGTGATTTTGTGTCAACTGCCTCACCTTTTTTTTTTAACTTTATTTATTCATTTGAGAGAGAGAGAGAGAGAGAGAGAGAGAGAGCAAGCAGGAGGAGCGGCAGGCAGAGGGAGAAGCAGGTTCCCTGCTGAGCAAGGAGCCTGATGCACGACTCAATCTCAGGACCCCGGGAACATGACCTGAGCTGGAGGCAAATGCTTAACTGATTGAGCCATGCAGGCTTTCCTGCCTCACCCCCTTTGCTGTGGTAAAATAGGACCCTTAGTCTTGTGAAATGCTGAGGAAGATCCCGAATCAGTAGATCAAACATTTTTTAAACCATCACATATTAGAGCTACTGGGCTCTGCAATCAGAAGAGCAAACCTATACTCAGAATGTGTCAATTTCAGTTACCATGAATGAAAGGAATTTCAACCCTAATTGGAGCACCACTGTAATTATAGTTAATTCTTGACCCCGATCCTCAGCCTTTTCTCCCACCTGTCCACAAGAGAGGTGCATCTAAAAAAAATATGTTGGGGCGTCTGGGTGGCTCAGTTGCTTGAGCGACTGCCTTCAGCTCAGGTCATGATCCCGAGACCCGGGATCGAGCCCCACATCGGGCTCCCTGCTCAGTGGGAAGCCTGCTTCTTCCTCTCTCACTCCCCCTGCTTGTGCTCCCTCTCTGGCTGTGCTTCTCTCTGTCAAATAAATAAAGTATTAAAAAAAAATATGTTGCCAAGGAGGACTTCTGTCTTCCATTCTTTATCTTAAATTAGTAATCACAATCAGCCTTTTCTTGTCTTTCTTGTATTCATCAAGAGCCCCAGCAACAATCATCAAAATTCATTGGGTTTATAATTGCTAGCTCTCCTGAAATCCTCAAACACCTGTGATATTGATATTGTACCAACCTTACATTTACCATGCACACCAGTACATTTGCTTCTGGTCGATGCTATCCTGGCTGACTCGCAGTGAAGGTTTTAACAGTCATCTCATGACAACATACTGACAGGCTGCTAGTCCAGCCCAACCCCCTGTGATGTTCTCCTCATTACCAGCCAGCAGGCAAATGCTCTCACTCCCCAAATCCCATTTGGATTTCTGCTTCCTCAGACCCGTCCTGGCAGCAAAGCCATATTATCAGCTCCCCCGAGAAAGTCTTCTCGGAGACTTTGAAAAGTTTATTGGATGGCTTATTGGATAGTTTTCTAAGGAATATTATCTAGGGGGAATGAGGGATGTAGTATTGGGCAGGAGAGAGGCTGAATTGCACTGTAGGTACAACAGGTAATTTTCCAGAAGGAAAATTCAACATTAGCAACAGAAAAGGGGGACTGCTAGGCAGCCCAAAATAGTAAATGTCTAATAACAATCTTCCCTAAGGATACTTTCCTTTTCATCTTCCTGAGGAGCGCATCTTATACAAATTTTAAGTTATAAATATGTATTTACTGCTGGCTCTTCTGTATCACAATATAAGTGTGTGTGCGCGTGTGTGTGCATGTGTGTGCATGTGTGTGTATGTGTGTGTATGTGTGTGTGTGTGTGCACCTCTGCTCCTATTTACGTAACATCGAGCCACCTTTTAGGTTTCAAACCAAGTGGAAGCAAAGCACTTTGGATTGGAGGTTTTTCTATTTACTTGTTTTTGCTTGTAGGGGAAACCTCTCTGAGTTAATTATGCTTGCTTTTCCAAGAGAATAATATGCTCTCAGTCTGGGATAATTAAGCAGTCTAATTAACCTTTAAAAAAAGCAAAACATAGCTTTATAGTGGCTATATCCCCTTCATTAGGTTAGTTTGGCTCATCTTAACTGGCATAGTTAATATTGCTGATTTGCATATCTTTCCCCCTGGTATTTAGCACCATAACTTGTAATGAAAACACACTTTAGAGCACATTAGAGATTGAGTTAATGGAATTGGCTATATCACAAGCAGAGGTTCTTCCGATGGCTATGGCTCTACCTTCATATTTACTGCAAGGCTCTTAAAGGTACAATTTAAAGTGGGGAAAGCTTTTTGAGTAATCATTTTTTAAAATAATTAGCTTAGGAATAATTTGGAAACTATCTCTTACATCACTTTAATAATGTAAAGTAAGCTATTTCTGGAAATGCTAATGGAAAGTAAGCTCCTTGGAGATTGCAGAGTTAAAAAAGATCTATAAGAATGGCTATTAATTATGGCCCAAAGCCCTTTTCCTGTTATTAGGCAACACAGTCATAAAGCAAGATAATGCAGCATTCGGAATCCACAGTACCTTTCCCATTAGACACAGAGATAATCTCAGCTAGCTCAGAATTCAGGCTCTGGTAAAGGCAGGCCTGTCACAAATGGAAGAACTTTTCCCCTATACCCCAACTGTATCTGCATGCAATTTCCTTTAACTTAGTAAGGGAGCATACAACAAATACTTAGGATTAAATTAGCAAATTTAAACATTCCAGTATTAAAATACTGAAATTACTCTACCTTTCAGGACCTACTTTTTCTTCTACTATATCAAAGAAAAGCACACATCTCACAGTATCAGTGCAGAAATGCCTTTGAACTCTTGGATGTGCACTTGGCCACTTGTGACAAGACAGGAGTGTTCTAGCCTCAACCCGTACCTTTCCCCATCCCCCCACATTTCCGGGTTCCATGCAATCATTCTCTCCTTGAACAGATTTCTGAGAACTGCATTCGAAAGGTGTCTTAAAACTTGCCCCATAGGTCCTGTCTTTTGTTTCCATCTCCTGCAGAACCAAACTTGTTTTAAGACGTCAGCTCCCAGAAATCTGACGGATTCACCTGCCATGGGCTCCTGCAACCTTGTGTTTCACCTAGAAGCAGGAGTGTATTCTGCTTGTGGTTGCACGGTGTTTTGACTCTGGTCTCTCTGCATCTTGGCTTTGACATATCATTGGAATCACAGGTGGTATCTAGCAGGGATATTTTTATACAGTGCTTCCTGCCCAAATGGGCCTTGCTCATTTCAAAGAAATGCTCCAAGTGATTGGCTAAAGCCTTAACATTGTGCAGGAAAAAATACATTATGGTTTCACAGAGAGCCTGTAACAAATGTAAGACAGCTGTGACAGCAGAAAAGAGAAAGGGTCTGACAACAGCTTTCAGACTCTTCTGCTTATCTATACCTCCAACTATTTTAAAACAAAAGAACTGTAAATCTGTTTTCTGTACACACTTCTGAGAGTTGTCTTCTCCATAGGTGAGATTTTCTAAGCCAGAAGGCTCCTTTACAATCAACTAATATTTGTTCTTCCTTTTTCAACTTAGTGGCACAAAATCCAGAGCAGAAACGCATTAGAGATTTGTTATTTCAGAAAAGTTTTAATAAGTTTTCCAACGACAAAGTCACTGCCTAATCTCATTGCGTCAGTGGCTATACATGTGTGAAATGAAGTTGATTGAGCTGATTCCTGCCAGCCCACCTATTTTTAATCTTTAGGTGACATTCTCCATCATACAACCCATTAATGGCTGCTATTAAGAGCTTACTGTAATATTCAAGACACTTGCAGTGTCCCTTTGATAGCTCTTCAAAATCTCTGGGCGCCGGGATCAGAAAGTCAGATTTAATGGCTTACAAGATTTATCCCGAGCAAGTGAAATCTGAGTGAAAAAAAAAAAAAAAACCACCATGTAATCTTGGCTGTGGAGAATGGATGTGTTATTGAAGGGCTGAGATTTTGCTGGGAAAAGAGACTTTATGGTGTCACCCGGGAGCAGCTACCAATGTATGGTGTGCAATAGAATCAAGAGTGATTCAGGACAGAAATAGAAGGTGAAAAACTAAAGATGTCAGTTATCAAAATCGGTTTTTGGAGAGTCCCTCTCAACTATCCTTTTTGGTTGTTTAAAAACAAGGAGATACTATCTTGCCGTTGTTTGAAAAAAGGAGAAAGCACTAGGGGGAGAAAAAAAAAAGACACCTAAGAATCTCAGTTGTTGATAATATGGAGGCATGTGTACATGTTCAACCATGCAGCAGACATATATTTAGCACCTACTGTCTTCCATATGCCGAAGATTTTGTAGTGAGAAAGACACATAGGTCTCAACTATGAGGAGTTTAGATTCTGCTGAGAAAGAAAAGCAGTAAAGAAGTAAACATAATACATATGTAAGGTAATTTAAAGCACCTAGTAGATGCTAATTAGATGATTGCTAACTAAAGAAATGGAAATGATAAGACACTATTAAAAAAGAAGACCTGGGTATGATCAAGAATAAGCAAAGCCAAGGTGGGAAACACATCACTCATAGCAACACCATGCCTACAAGAGTAGGGAGCGGCTCCTAGGGCATGCTTTCTTCATTTCGTGTGCGTTTATGGAGTACCAACCATAACATGAAAACAAATAAGGAGAAGTTCTGGATTGCTAAAGAGGCCTCGATTAGCTTCAGGAGCCTTCCCCTGACAAATGTTTCCATTCCTTGGTCAGGTGAGGTTGAAAATAGTCAGAAACTCCATCAAAAACAGGCATGCACAATCAGTTTTGCATGTCCAAGAAGAGTACGGTCTGGTTCCTGTCTTCTAGGAGTGAAGCCAGCTACATAAATGCATAACTGCAAGAGTAACTAGTGAAAGCAGGAGACTCAGGAAGAATTGAATCCTCTCAAAGATTACCACTTTGGAACCGGGTTTTATGTGATGAACATATTGTTGCAACCAAGGAAACAATCATGCCTATTTGTATAGTATTAGAAATGCTCGTTGCACCCTGCTCATAATGAAGTTATGCACAATAATATGGAAGGCTGATTTGTCTTTTGTAGCATATCAGAGGTCTTTTCTAGCATACTGTAATCAATAGTATCATGAAGTATTCACTCGTGTCCTCAGGACAGTGAAGAGCAAATGGTCCAGACTTGAGAATCCTGATATTTCCCCACAAGAAGTTGGTGGTACAAGATATCTGTGAATTAAGGTAGAGTCTTTTCTAAATACTTAGGGCAAGGGCATAAGTGAAATCCCATAATCCATATATCGACTTATGGAAAAGTTGTATATCGCATTAACAAATTTAACAAATATGCCCTCACTGTGATGAACTATGTGTACAGGTGTGTATTTAGTTGACTCAAAGTCAGTGAAGGATCAAACAACTGAACTTCATTGTTCATGTGTTTGGGTGTTGTTTTGGAGAGCCAGTGACATTTACATAAGCAATCGTTTTATTGTGCAAAATGTTCCTCTGCAAACTTATACAGTTGTGTGTATTGCACTAATTCATAAAAATCTCTGAAATAAAGAATTGAAACCAAAGGGAAGCAAGAAATTGGATGCTCAGCACTACTGAGAAAGGAAAATTCATTTCATTAGGACCCACCGTATTTCTTTTCTTTAAATATTTTATTTATTTATTTTGACAGAGAGAGATAAACAGAAGGGGAAGTGGAGGGAGAGGGAGAGAGAATCTCAAGCAAACTCCCCACTGAGCATGGAGCCCAATGCAGCACTCAATCTCACAGCCCTGAGATCATGACCTGAACCAAAATTAAGAGTCAGATGCTTAACTGACTGAACTGCCCAGGTGCCCCAGATCCCATTGTATTTCTAACTGGGGAGAGAGATGAGACAATGTCTTTTCTCTTAGGGAGGCTTTTTGCTTGTTAAATCTTCTCTACACGCCAAAGCAGTCCATCTCTAACTTGAGAAGTGATATAACCCAAAAACTCTACAGAATTTGGATGAAGTTCTTTTTGTCTGGGCATAGGGCATGTGGAAAAGTGTTTTCCTGGGTGGTGCAAGGCATATAAACAAGCTAAATAGGGTTATGCATCTTTCTATGCAAATATTATACACCAGATCCGAAGTGACAGATATGCCTATGTATTTTTTAATAATACATTTTTGGTGTGTTTGTAATATATGGATTCCTCTGAAGACCAGACCACACAAGAGGAGACTCTCTTGCCTGATCTAAGGGGGTACTACAAGTACCACTCCTGAGGCAATTGGGTGCTATCATCATTAAGAAAATTGACAAATATCAAGGTAATCAAAATTTGGTGTATACTGTATATTATTTTTTTTTAAGATTTTATTTATTTGAGAGAGAGAAAGAGAAAAAAATGGGGCAAAGGGCAGAGGGAGAAGCAGACTCCTTGCTGAGCAGGGAACCCAGTGTGGGACTTGATCCCAGGACTTCAGAATCATGACCTTAGCCAATGGCAGATGCTTAACTGACTGAGCCACCCAAGCGCCCATGTATACTGTATATTCTTATTTTATATAACCTAGTTATTGGGTAATAGGTTTTTAGAAGTTATCCACTTCTTTTTGAATCATTCTGTAGGAAGAATAGTCCAATCTAAAAGAGGCAATGATGTCTGTGGGAAGGTAGGATGGTTTCTCAAGTAACATGATACTTGGACTGTTCCTTTTTTTTTTTTTTTAAGATTTCATTTATTTGAGAGCGTGAGCAAGAGTGATAGAAGGAGAGAGAGAGAGAGAGAGAGCAGGGGCAGGAACAGAGGGAGACAGACAGGCAGACTCTATGGTAATCATGGAGCCCAACACGTGGTTTAATCCCATGACTCTGAGATCATGACCTGAGCTAAAATCAAGAGTTGGTACTCAACCAACAGGGCCATCCAGGTACCCCTGGAGAGCTTCTTGAAGGAAGAGCGAAGTTAGCGAAGTGAAGAAAATGTAGGAGGGCATTCCTGGCCAAAGGCAAACAGTACACAGAGCTCCATGGAGGTATGTCCTAGGAAGTGCAGGTGGTTTGGCATGGTTGAACGCACATAGATGAGCTGGAAGAGGACGATGAAGGCCAATGGTATCATCCAAGTGAAAGATGACAAATCCTGAATTGAGGCACAGGTTGCGGGAAATGCCACAGTAGTATAGTGACAGTTAGACAGATGTTAGATACAAGGGACTCGAAGCTAGTTCTGACTTTCAAGTCAGAAAGGCTCTGTAGTGCCCCACTTTCTTGCCTCTGGTTGAAGCCAGTAGAGCTTTGGCAATACTGCAGAGGACAGATTTCAGTGCAAGCTAGTATGACCTCACCTTAAGCCCCTGTCAGTTAGATTTAGTGCGATTCAGTGTGTTAATCAAGAGAATGTACAGTCCATTCACAGGGCAGACCCAAGGCATGAATGGAGTTTTTCAAAGGCGATAGAACTCCATACTAGGTAGTCTTCATGTGCTCATTCTAGAATGAAAAATTAATAACGTCCTGGAATCATTTATTATCAGACTTGAGTAGAGAAAAGATGTTAGCCTTGCTGATTTCTCAGATTCAAAATGATTAAGATCAACTGGTCACAGGCATGAGAAGGGCACTTACCCCCCCAGAGGGGAAGGGCCCCTCTATGGCTGCCTGTCTGCCTACTTGGCTAAGGATCTCTTTAAGGAGACATGGAGACAAGGACCCCAACTGGCCACTCACCCTGATGTTTGTTCCATGTGGAGCACTGGGCATGGGGGTGCTTTTGACTTTAGTGTTGCTGTAATATACCACAGCCTGGGATTTGGGCTGTGCACTCACCATGCCTCACTTCAATGCTTTATTTGCTTTTTTAAAAAGTAAAGTAAAGGAACACCTGGGTGGCTCAGTGGGTTGAGCCTCCAACTCTTGGTTTCAGCTCAAGTCATGACCTCGGGGTTCTAGGATGGAGCCCTGTGGCAAGCTCCATGCTTAGCATAGAGTCTGCTTATTCCTCTCCCTCTACTTCTTATTCTCTCTCTCTCTCAAATAAAAAAATTAATAATATCTTTAAAAAAGAAATAAAGTATAACCAAAGCGAGTTGGGAACCATATAACCACAGTGGCTGTGACTGAATACAAAAGAAGAAAGTGCAGCATGCTCAAGAGTGAGACTATTGAAAAGAACTACCCAATACGTCTTGATTTTCTTCTTCTAGATTCTTCCCCTTTTGTGCCAAGGATTTTTATAAAGTCTTGAACACCCTGACTCTTTTATTCCATCAGTCCCAATGAGATGATATTTCACTCTGAAGGTGTGATGGTCCTCTGTGTATCCTGTTGTAGAGATGGAGGGAAAGGCCTTCTTCACTGGGAGGCTCATTTGTAGGAACAGAAGAGAATAGCATCCCCTTCCTCATTTTCCAGAAGCTCTCTTTCTTATCACCCCTCCAGATGGGTGTGCTGATGTCCCCCTCCTTCCCACATACCCCACTTCCTCACTTTTCCTGTGAGTGTCATCAAACCTAGATGTGTTATGGTGACACCCTCTCTCCCCCCAGAGAAGTGGGGGCTTAGAAGAAAACACAGACATACCCGCATTAGTTTTCTGAGGCTGCTTTAACAAAGTGCTACAGACCAGGTGGCTGAGACAACAGATATTTCTTTTCTTACAATTCTTGAGGCTTTGAGTCTGAGATCAAAGTGTGGGCAGAGCTGGTTTCTCCTGAGGCTTCTCTCCTTGGCTTGTAGAGGCCCATCCTCCTGCTGTGTCCTGGCATGGTCATACCTCCTATCTATCTGTGTCCACATATCCTCTTCTTATAAATACACCGGTCCTATTGGATGAGGGCCCACCGTATGACCTCACTTTAATTTAATCACCTCTTTAAAGGCCTTGCCTCCACATACAGTCACTTTCTAAGGTTCTGGTCTTAGGACTTCAACATATGAATTTTAAAGGCACTCTTATTTTCTCTCTCTCTTGCAAGCATCTATTGATAGAAAGCTTGGAGCTGGTCCTTTGGGGGAATTCTCAATCCTTTTGACAGATCTCTGGTGTCCAATTAATGTCCACTGTTACCTTTTCTGGAATTGTCCCTAATTACCAGCCTCCTGGGGCCCCAGGCTTTATCTTCCCATGGTTAAGTGTTCCAAAAGAGCAGATATCATGCAGTTCCCTTTCACTGGTGGCCTTGGTGTCCTGATAATTCTGTTAAGCCCACTCAGCCAACTGAATGCTCTTGGCCAAATTGTTTTATAAAGGGCTGGGGCTTTAGATCTACCAAAGCCCTTCTTCAGAGGTTAATGTTTATGGAAGACAAAGTCTCCCCACTCTCCAATCTCTTCCTTGCCTCAGGAAGTAGATACTGGCTCATTGTTTTGTTGTCAGTCTCCTAGGTCTAAGGTGTAGGCGGAGAGCTCAGAAAGTGTGTGTGTGTGTTTATGAACAAAAGATGTGCGTATTTCAATGGGAATTCGTCCTCATTTTTCTGTTTTATTATATCTTCTCTGGTGCCCTTTGCTGAAGAAGTGAAGTGACTGTAGTATGCGTCTCCCAGTTGGTGAAGAAGAATGCACTGATGGCTTCCTTCCTGTGTGGGTCCCACATTCTGGAGCTCTCTGGCAATTGTAGAAGAGAATAGAACACAGAAGGGGTTAGGGCTTATATGGGCGAGGCCAGTTCACTTCACTTTGGTGTTCTTCAGTCTTTTCATCTGTAACAAGAGTTAGTTAATGCTTGCCTTCCCCAAGTTGTTTTGAGCTCTGAATACTGTGAGTGAAAATCTTTGCAAACCAAAGAGGAGGGTAACAAGTCAGAGTTTTCAAAAATGTATATTTATGATTGAAACAACTGTCACCATATGGTGTGGGAAGAAAGGGCTGAAAGGGAAACACTGAATTATTATCCCCAGAAATTTTTAGCTTTGCAAGAAACACACGTTAGGAATTACAAGGGCAGACAGATTTAATCAGGAGTCCCTACAAAGGTAATCAAGATCAAATGAACTGTAATTACAGTAATCAGTTCGTGAACTTTAATGCCACGTTCCTAATTTCAAATATTATGAAGTCCTGTATAGTGAATCAATCTGTCATTGTAAAGATAATAAAATTTTCATGTCTGATGGGATATATTCTGTTTGACTGAAAATTTGTCATTCTTTTCATCAGAAGCCTCATTAGGGTCACTGTTTTATATTGTAATTAAAGTGAATGAATCCTGTGAACATATCTATCATCTCCATCTCTGTCTCTCTTTCTCTCTCCATGTCTTTATTTATTCACATATGCTTAAAATAATAAATTTAATATAACAGTTATATTTATACAACTCCCCTTCAAATTTCCCCTTAATGGTTATTTTCTCCAAGAAGCCCTCCTTGGTCTGTACTAAATCAGGTTCTCCAATTATAAGACCTCACAAGGCATCAAAGTCTTTCTCTGCAGTGTGTCCCAATCTGTAGTTCTATCTTTATTTTTGTGACAATGTGTTTAGTGTTTATGCCTTAAGGTCCAGACTGGAAGACTTAGGGGGATGGAGAGAGTGACCACATTATCCACATGGCCCAGGGTGTGACCTTTAGATTAAATCAACTCTTCTCCCTGTGGCCTGTGGATTGATGTCTATTTCCTGTGCTATCCCCTTTTCTGTTTTGCAAAATCCCCAGCATATTTCTACTCCTGGCCTGTTATACTTGATGTTTTCTCTGCCTGGATCTCTCTTCCTCCAGATTTTGCCTGGCTGTCTTCCATGCAAAATGTCATCCAAATGTCACTGTCTTAGCAGACATTCTCTGATCTCACACATCAAAACTAGAGATGTGTCCCCCTGCATGCATTCTTAATCTTATTTCTTTCTTTTACTTTTGTGCACTTACCACTGTATGAAATATCTTTCTTATGTACATATCTATGTTTTTGTATGTATTTTTGTGATTACAAAATGTGATTTTTGTATGTATTTTTGTGATGATTTATTGTCTACAATTCTTCTAAGATATAAAATCTCTGAATGCAGAGCTCTATTTGATTTGTTTATTTATGAATCACCAGGGACTAAAATGATGCTTCATCTTAGTAAGTACACAAATAGCTGTTGTATGGATAATGCATGTTCAGTAGGTGTTCGAATGTATATTTTAGATGAGTGAAATGTTTAATCACTAAGTGAATTTTATTATAACAAGTTTATTCAGATAAGATTTTTAAAAATTGCAATCTATGCTTTCTCATCCCATTAAAAATAAGGTTCTGTTAGGAATTGCTTCGTCTTTGGATATTAACTTATAAAACCAAACAAGTAGATGTTAATTCTATTCAGAAGTAGGGAAAGGTATTGATGTCACTGGGCTCAGGTGTTCCTCAACAACTTTTGGTTCTTGGCCACGCATGAAGTTGACATGGCTCTCAGTTTCCTAACTGGAATCTGTCTTCAGAGTTTTGACCTTGAGAAAAGTCTACTCTGAGCCACAGTCCTTAGGATTCTACCCACATAGCTTTTTTGTGAGGAGAAACAAAGATTAAAATCAATGCCACTGAGAGGCACCTGGGTGTCAGTCAGTTAAGCACCTGGTTCTTAATTTTAGCTCAGGTCATGATCTCAGAGTCGTGAGATGGAGCCTTGTGTTGGGCTCTGTGCTTGGCGTAGAGTCTGTTGTCCATAGCCCCCTACTCTCTCTCTTAAATAAATAAAATCTTAAAAAAGAAAATCAATGCCTTTGGGGCCAGATAATTGTTACAAATGGATTCACTGTGAATATAAGTTTCATGTTGATTCGAGCTATGACCTTTGCATTCTCTTTTCTTTGACTATCTGGGACCACCTGGTCTTTAGCTGAAGAGATGGTGCTACCTAGACTCTGGGGCAAATCCTTTGGAAGGTGCGGACGTTTACACTGCGTTAGCTCATCACTCTGGACGCCAGAACTAAGTTATATTTTCCACCATATTTCTTGACTTGAGGTCTAGTCTCATTATAGCATCTTCAAGGATTCCATTATTTTTCTGTGATTATTGTTGACAGTTCACCACTTGACCCCATGGAAACTTCCTGAAGCCAGTGCTTTGCTAGTAGTCTTTCTTGGTGTTCTTACTGCAGCACGTTGTTCCATACTTGTTTTCGTTTATCCCCATAACAGCACTTCCACAGTGATTTTTTTACTGCCAGTCATTTAAAATTTCCTTAATTTGGGTGCTATTTTATTAGCTGTAATATACATATATTGCTTTTTAGGAATCTTGCTAAAATTATTCATTTTATAGGTTGTATCTGTCATGGGTTGCAATTCAATGTCTTTCTTCTTCTGTCCTTCCCTCCCTCCTTTCTTTCTCTCTCTCTTTCTTTCTTTCTCTCCCTCCCTCCTACCTTTTCTTTCTTTCTTTCTTTCTTTCTTTCTTTCTTTCTTTCTTTCTTTCTTTCTTTCTTTCTTTCTTTCTTTCTCTCTTTCTTACTTTCTTTCTTTTTCTCTCTTTCTCTCTTTCTTTCTCTTCCTTCTTTCTCTTTCCTCTAACAGCAGCTTTATTGAGATGCAATTTTGTGTAGTAAGAAATGTTTCCACTCCTAAAGAGAGGTCTAAATTTTGCTCTGGGAATTCTGGCAGGTCATTTCCAATCTCTTTTAATTTCCCCAAGGGTAAGAGTATCTTTATTAATCAAGGTGGGTCACTTGGAACATATCTGATAGTTTATGCTAAAGGAGATATGCTAAGTTATGCTAAGGAGATAACACTTGGTCATACTAGAAGAACCAACCAAGTGAGTAGAGGATTGGGGTTTTGAAGTACCTGATATCATCAGCCCGACCTTTGGGCAAAGAAGAAGGCCTGGAAATGGACTACAATCATGTGGACCATGATTCAGTCATGCATGCCTGCACTATGAAGCCTCAACAGAAGCTCTGGACTCTCAAGTATGGGTGAGCTTCCCTGACTGGCAATACTCCATGTACATTCTAACATATAGATGTTGGGAAAGTAACACATCACTGAGGATAGTAGAAAGTTCACTTTTGGAAGTCTTGCAGACTGCTTGTTCTTCTTCTTCTTTTTTTTTTTTTTTAAATATTCATTTATTTACATTAGAAAGAGAGAGTGGGGGGATGGGCAGATGGAAGAGAGAATGACTCCTCAAGCAGATTCCCTGCTGAGCACAGAGCCTGACCTGGGGCTCCATCCCAGGACCTTGGATCATGACTTTGAGCTGAAGTCACAGCTTTAACTGACTGAGCCACCCAGGCGCCCCTGTATTTGCATTGCTTTAATGGCTAATGACATTAAGCATCTTTTTATATGTTTATTGGCCACGTGTATATCTTGTTTGGAGAAATGGTTATTCAAATCTTTACCTATTGTAAGTACAGTATTTGTCTTTCTGTTGTTGAATTGTAGGACTTGTTTATATATATATTCTAAGTACAAATCCCTTCTCAGATATATAATTTACACATATTCTCCCATTTTGTGGGTTGTATTTTTAATTTCTTGATAGTGTTCATTAAAGTATAATTTTTAAAAATATGATGAAATCCATTATTTTATATATTAAATATATGTTCATATATTATGTTAATATGTAACATATCTAATTATAGATAACTATATATAAATATACATGATTTTATGTTTTAAATTATAAATTTTATTACTTATAGTATATAATATATATATATATATATAGTATATAATATATATTGTGGTTGCTTGGCCTTTTGGAGTCCTTTCTAAGAATTCATTTCCTAAGCCAAGATTATGAAGATTTGCTCCTATGTTTTCTTTTTTTCTTTTCAAAGATTTTATTTATTTATTTGACAGAGAGGAACACAGCTAAGGAGGGAACACAAGCAGGAGGAGTGAGAGAGGGAGAAGCAGGCTTCCTGCCAAGCAGGGAGCCCGATGTGTGGCTCGATCCCGTGTCTCTGGGATCATGACCTGAGCCAAAGGCAGTCGCTTAACCAACTGAGCCACCCAGGCACCCCACTCCTATGTTTTCTTTTAAGAGTTCTTTGTTTTTAGGTATGACATTTGTATCTTTGATCTATTTTGTACTAATCTTTCTATATGGTGTGAGTTAAGTGTTCAACACCGTTCTTTTGCATGTAGCTATCTAGCTGTTCTTTACGTGATTAAATTGCCAAAGTTGTCAAAAATATATTTACTATAAATGAGAGGTTTTATTTCTGGATTTCAATTCATTCCTTTGATTTATATGTCTACCTTGTGCCCACACCATACTTGCTGGATTCCTGTGGCTTTGTAGTAAGTTCTGAAATCAGAAAGTGTGCGGGCTCCAACTTTGTTTTTCTTTTTCAAGATTGTTTTGGTCATTTTGTGCACTTTGAATTTCTAAGTTAGTATAGCTTGTCGATTTCTGCAAAGCCAACTGTGATAGGGAATCTATAGATAAGTCTGAGTAGTATTGCCATCTTGGTCATTTGGTCAATCTAAGTAATTTGATTTATAAACATGGAGCATCTTTCCATTTCTTTAAGATTTTTAACGTCTTCTAATAATGTTTTATAATTTTCAGATTATGAATGCTATACTTCTTTGGATAAACTTGTGCCTAAGAATTTTACTGTTTTTGATAATATTGTGAGTCAAATATTTTATTTATTTTTATTTATTGCCAGTATATAGAAATATAGCTGATTTTTGCATTTTGCTCTTGTATCTATTGTGAATTCTTTTTAAAAATATTTCATTTATTTATTTGAGAGCAAGAGTGAGAGTTAGAGTGAGAGACCAAGCATGAGCGGGGGGGGGGGGGGCAAAGGGAGAAGCAGACTCCCTGCTGATGTGGAGCTTGACCCTAGGACTCCTGGATCATGACCTGAGCTGAAGGCAGACACTAAACAAACTGAGCCACCCAGGCGCCCCTCTATCGTGAATTCTAATGCCATATTTTATTGTTTGGAAACCCTATACAGACTATAGACCCTTTGAAGGCAGAAAATCTTTCTTGTTTTTGATATACATCTATAAATGGATATAACAACTAGCATATAGTTGGCACTATAAAAAAGTGGTAATTGTTGAATGAACAAGTCTTTATTTTTATTTTTATCTCCCATTTTTATAGCATACTATGAGAGGCTAAGAGGAACATAAAGAAGTATAAAAGTATAATTTCTCTCTTAAGGGTCTTAAAACTTAACTGTAGTTATATTTTGCTTAGGACAAACACTATGAATAAAATTATAAAGCCTATCCAACGCCTTTTTATGACTCATTATTGTTCTTGTTTCTTCTTCTAGATTGCATTGGCTGTGTCTTTCTGAGGCATTAGTAACTTTATGCAACTTGGGTTTTTTTTTTTTTGGTCCTAGGTATTCAGTAATTGACGTTAGAAAACTATTTTCTTGACTTGCTACTGGTCTTGGTATCATTTGCATTTTTGGATTAGAAGATGTATAAAGGGCTTAACTCAAAAAGTTGAAAGTGGAATTAGACCCCTAAGATACCTTCAACTGTAATCTTCCACAAATATTAGAAGAATGGAATGTCAGGTATGGTTGTATTTCAGCCAAGGGTGTGTTTGGTTTTCAGGAAGGCTATCTATCATTTTTGGAACCATGCAGTGTAATTAACCATCTGTTTTACCTATAAAGATAAATCCTATTGACCCTACTGTCCTTGGTGTAGCTATCTCTCCAAACATACCCAGAGCCAAAGCAATGGAGGATTTTGCTGACCTGTTCTCAGTATCACGTTGAAAGTTTCTCCCCAGGAGCTGATTTGTCTCTATACATGTTTTTTAAATTTTTTTAATCTAAATTTTTGTTTGTTTTTAAGTGCTTGTGGTATGAATGACAGATATTTCTGATGAAACATCTGATAAATTTGTTCTATATTCCATGGAAATGAATTAACATTTGAATAAAAGACTTGAAAAGCAAAGCCATCTTTATTTATTATTATTATTAGGTGAAAGGATGATCACTGGCTTGATTAGATCTTTTGGATCACCTAGAATTATTGAGATAATTTTCAATTTTCCTTTTCCAGTTTGAATAGCAAAACTTTATGCCCAACACAACATAATTTGCCATAGAAAATAAAGTTGGTGCACTAATCCAAATCAGACAGCATTTTATTTCATGGGGGCCACAAAGAGGTATTCTGGAGGATGAATGAATGTGAGAATGAGAGACCTGTCTCAGAGTTATGCTCACAAAAGTCTGCACATCCTAGGTGAGGAGATGTGCAGCACTATGAGTGAATATGTGCTGAAAGGATGTGGGAACATCGAAAACTGTTATTAAGGCTTTACGAAAGTCATCTCAGAGAGGTAGTGTGGAATGGAAGCCAATGGAACTCAGCCATCTGAAATCTCATTTCTTGCACTTTCTCTATTTGTAGAAAGCTCGTAGAAAATAGATGGTTCACAGTCACAGAACCATAAAATAAAAAGTACCAGGTCACGGGCAGTGTTGCAGTCTGCACCGATAGATAGCTGCTCTTGGCCAGTAGATGTTTCTTAGACTGATGCTTCATACCCATTTTGGCTGCCTTATTCCTACAAAATGTGGAGCTCCCTCAATCTTCCTTACCTGAGAAGCTGTTGTTGGGAGAAGCTGATGTTCTCTGCTTGAGTTTCCTATTTACTGACCAACATTGATTTTCCATTTCATATTTTCTTCTTGCAATAAGGGAATGAATTTGTGAGTCTTATCATCTGAGAGTGGCACTGTTTCCATCTTAAATGAATATGCTGGAATTCTGTTTATTTTATGTATTTATTTTTAAAGATGTATCTTTTAAAGATTTTATTTATTAATTTTGAGCTAGAGAGAGAGAGAGAGAGAGTGAGAGAGAGTGAGCACAAGGAGGGAGAAGAGCAGAGGCAGAGGGACAAGTGATTCTGTTCTGAACTCAGAGCTCCACACGGGGCTTGATCCCACCACCCTGAGATCATGACCTGAGCCAAAACAAAAGTTGGACTCTCAGCTGACTAGGCCATTTGGGTGCCCCTGGAATTCTGTTTAAATTGGACCTTGTTCCTGGGGCACCTATGGCTCAGTCAGTGAAGCATCTGCCTTTGGCTCAGGTCATGATTCCGGGGTCCTAGGACTAAACCCCATCTGGGATCAAGCCCCACGTTGGACTCTGCTTCTCCTGCTCCCTCTGTCTACTGTTCCCTCTACCTGCTACTCTGCCTGGTTGTTCTCTCTTTGTCAAATAAATACATAAAATCATGAAAAAAAATATGACCTTGTTCCTGAGAGACAGAACTGCTCTTGGCCTTCCAAAAAAAGCCTGATAATTAGATTTTTGGACTGTGGTGAGTTCATTTTGCATGTTCTTTCTGAGCATCTCTCTGATAATTAGATTTTGGACTGTGGTGAGTTCATTTTGCATGTTCTTTCTGAGCATCTCTCTGGCCTTGGGGGTATTCATCTCACTTTATTCACCTGAGATATACATTGAAGCTCAGGCCACTGTTAGGAGAAATTAGGCAGTGAGGCAGGTTTGTTTTCTGTACTTCTGATGTATCTGTTCTGTGCCGAGTTCCTCAGTCTTGAGTTCCTTTCTTCACCTGGCCATGCAACAGGCCATTCTTGTCGAGGTGTAAGGGACCGGGAGATCATCCATCTTGCCATCTACATGCTGCTGCACTCTAGACTGGAGCGAACGATGTTGGAAATATAGACATCATCATGCTATGTGTGTTGTGGGAGACACTTTGGGTGTTCCTTCATACCTGCTCTGACTCATCTCCTGGCTCACGGGGGGGGGGGTGTGTGTGACATTTTTCTGATCTCCTCTGCGGTTGGCATCTTGTGACAGGTTCTGACAGTAGACTGTGATTGGAGTGACGTATGTCTCTTCTGATCCAAAACATTTCATGTCGGGGCAAGATCCCCCAGAACTCCCTCCCTCTTCTGGGCAAAAGGAGAAAATCTCATCTATATATCTGTGAGCCAAAAGACAGTCCCTCCAACAACCTGGGTCCCTGAGAGACTGTGAGGAATAGAGCCCCTCCCCACCCCCATTATCGTGTGATAGAAATAGAATGTGAGTCACATAGGTAATTAATAGCCACACTAAAAGGTCAAAGTAAATAGATGAAATTAATTATCATGATATATTTTATTTACCCCAACCAGTTATAGTACAAGGACTCAAACGCCCCAGGTGACTAGTATTTGGGTGGTCGGTTGACTAGTATGTTGGATAGTGCAGATCTATACCATCTTGACTAGATGTATAAATTCTGTAAGCATAAATTATATACCACGACTTAGGGTCCCAGGATTGTTATTTTCACAAAATTAAAGGATGCTTTCTTTCACTACCTTTAACTTCTGGACATTTCTCTTCGCTTTGTATGTCTTCTCAACTATTTGGGACCTCTAAGGGCTACCTTCGCTGTGTGAACCACAAATCATGGCTCTTCTGGCGACTTCCTGAACTGTGCAGCACACGCACTGTGAATATATACAGAACACTTTGATGGGAGCACGAGACAGCCACAGGGCTGTAAAGTTTTACACACTAGCATATTGAGCTGTTTACTCTGCAGGGAAAGCAGCCAAGTAATAACATCCAATTCATGCAGACACCTGCTGAGATATTGATACTTTTCATCCATCTATTCTCTGGATGTTAAAAGAAGAGAGAAAACATAAAGAGACCCGAATACCTGAAGCAAAACCTTTGCTTTAATACTTATGTGTATCTTAGTTTGGATTTCCCCAGAAGTCCTGAGAGTGGATTTCAGTACACGTGGTCCATCTGGGTTGTGCAGAGTGGGGTAGGGACACAGGGAGGGGAATGTGCCCTCATAAGCCAGCTGCCACAGTGGGCGATTAGGATACGACTCTAAAAACAAAGTCTGGAGAGTGGTGTAGAGTACAAGGTGTGAGATTCACCCAGTCGAAGGACACGTGGGTTGGGGAATTTACACACCAAATGTGAGTCATGGATCATGGGTGTTCCTGTGGGATGTCAGTTCCCTGATGCCCCTAGGCAGCAACACCTGCAGCCCCAGAGATTTCAAAACTTTGCAGAGGCTACTCAGGGGAAATGGATCCCAGACACTGACTTGAGCTGAGGACAGATCATCCACATGGCAGGTTAGCCATTTTGCTCATTTGTGAAGGACATTCCCTTGATGAATTTTGTTGTCTTGATCAATTTTATGGCTTTATCCTAACCAGTCATATTTTCCTGAAAGCACCCCATGATTAGATTAGAGTGTCACTTTGATTTTGTCGATAAAGTGTTGAGCAACAGCCTGATCCTAGATTAACACACTTGGCAACTGTCAATCTTTTTGATTATGGTGAAACGTACCCATTTTATATTTTAGACTTAATATTAAGCATCGAAGCTCTGGTAACTAATCTTCTTGTTCCCCAATTCTGAAAGTATATCTTGTTTGTAAGATATACACCTATGTAAGGTGTATGACTACCTTTATATTGTCAATCCAATGGAAAAGTAAGCCATTTTTTTCCCTTTCTAACTTGTGCCCTATCCATAGAAATAAAACAAAATTTAATTTTCAATTATTTGTTTAACACCCACTTTTTCTAAGTTTTGGACAGAAGGAAGAGGGTAGAGACAAAACAAAAATAAATAAGATTCTTATAAGTCAAACTCAGAAAATATTAAAGTCATTCATTCAAAAACATTTACTGTGACTATCCTGTGTGTCAGGCTTGGAGAGGTACTGAGGATACCCTGTGAATGAGATAGACATGAGCCTTGAGCTGGTGGGGAACCAAGACAAGTCAAAAAGAAATTATAATAGAGTGGGATGCGTGCGGTGATAAGGTAACAACCATACGTCTCAGGAGATCAGTTTTTTTTCTCTTTGCTGTTAGCCATCCCATGGCCAAATTGGGTGAGGATTTTTAGTGTTATTACCCTGCAGAAAAAAGAAAAATGTCCTTCAGTATCAATAGAATGATGATCTAACAACTGACTAAGAGCTGCGTGTTAAAAGCCCAAGGTTGCTGACTAATTCTTGCTTTGGCACTGCATTCTATTTGCTCAGGTGTCCAGAAACAGCCTGAGAGGCTAGGTCTCTAGAAGAATATCCCCATGAATGCAGCAACTCTGTGCCATTTTTCAATGGAACAGGATTAAGAAAGAATAATGAGAACATCTATGTATTTTTTTAAGGTAAACATGCTAAATGGATGTGGGGGTGTTTTCCTAGTGTTTGTAGTGGGATCTCTGGTTGGGCCTACATTGTCTCCACTTCTGAGTCAGGCTGGGCAGGTTGGTTGCCTTATAAGGTAGGTCCATCAGTAATCTGTTTGCACGAGAGTCTCCTAGTTAAGAGCTTATTTCAAGGAAGGAGGGAGTAAGGCACAGCCCTATAGTTGGAGGGAGGAATGCAGTGATATTAGTTCTGAATGATGAGTAACATGTCAGTTAGAGTCCAGCTCAGCCACAAGGAAGGACTCCTGTTTTCATCATAAGAAGAACAACGTTCAAAATAAAAACTGGCAATGCTATTTCCCCCAAAATATGTGAGTCAGAGTTAGCTGATATTGTCATATTCGAATATGAAAGGGAAAGGTAACAATTTTTCTCGAGACCTCTACCCAGTGTGGGCACCATAGGGGTCTGATGCACAGGAGTGGTATTGGGAGGGAGGAGACAAAAGTTGCAGCTACCTCCAATGGAATTCTAGAACAAGTGGAGGAAGATGGCAGGGATTTCTTAGCGCTAGTAGCCAAAACTCATAGCAGTGGCAGCATGGTCACGTGCACCAGACTCAGCCATTGGTAGTGTTCGATGGATGGCAGTGGCAAGGGCACCCAACAGGTGGGTGGGCACCCTAGGGATTTAGCAGTGGTGTTCTATGGGTGCTGATGGGCATGGGCCTGAGCACACGGACCTCACAGTTCCTAGTAGGAACCCTCGGTGGCAGATGGAAGGTTTTTATAGGGAATAGAGTTCTTGTATAGGGCCACCGATAGTCTTGGAAAGACTGCCTCCTGACATTGCAGGTGAGATGCTATGGGGTCTTCACATAGTTTCAGCCTTGATTCTTTAACATTCCATCTTCCTTTCTTCCTCTCTGCCAGTGCTCATGATTAAACTTGCTATTTGCTGATCTCTTTCCCCACCTTTTATTGTTAGATTTTCTGCCCCCACCATCAAGGGTCCCAAATAGATGTTGCCCTTTGATCTTGGAATCAGGAAATCTCCCTTTCATCCCCTACTTGGTGTGTAACTCCTCCTTTGATGACATTCACCTAGAAAAGCCAGTGAAAGAGCGCCATAAATGGCTGGGCACGTCAGTCATCTCCACTAGAAAGTGAAAGTAACCACAACTGGTTATTGATTTCAATAGGGATGGAAGATTGCGGGCCCGCTAAGACAAATGGAAGCACATCTGAGCCCCCTTCCTCACCCCCTTCCCTGGCTGCCTACTGCTCAGAATCCTTGTCTTTGCAGGACCTACAGAATATGAATTCTTGTGACAGCTTGGGAAGTTTAGAAATTTTCTAGAGGAAAAAAACCCCTGAATTCATTTTGCTTGACAATCATTAGCAATTTATTTCAGTAGGTCTGATTATAATAGGTGAGTGAAAATTTACGAAATAAACAGCCTTTTCAATAAGCATGAGAATGTGTCTCTTTCTGTGGAGTGACTGATATTAGACATTCAAATCACTCCTCACATTTATTATGTAGGGTTTGAATAGATTTGTATAATCCTAACCTGCTGTGTTCTTCGCTTGCTAATCTATTCCAACACCAGTGGAATATTAATGACTGTGGAGCCATAACACTTTCCATAACCTCTGCTATTTGTTCTATGACAAAATTAAGTACGGTCTGTATTTAATTACTCAGCACTGGACTTCAGCAGGAAAGAATTCAATTTTGTAAAATAATAAACTTTTGGGAAATTGCATGCATAATCAGTGCATACTTTGTCCATTCAATGGCTATCTTGAGGGCAGTCATTATTTCTTGCCCTGCTTGAAGGAATGTTACACGTTTAAGGTCACTGTCCTCATTGCCGTACTTAATTAACAGCAAGAAAAAAATGAATTGATATCTGGGCATTTCTTTTCTGATTTTAAAATCACCTTTTTGCATTTAGCATTAAGGCCACAGATTTTTGAGGCTATAGTGGATTTTTTCTTGGATATTTTTGTTGGACCACTTCTCTATAAGAAGTGGTAAAAGGTGGCATATTTTCTTTTGGTCAGAAAAACATATATATTATATATGTTTTTATATATAATATGTAATATTATATATAATATATAATAATACAGTATATATATACACACTGTGTTATTGTCCAGGGCCTAGACAAAATAAAATCTCAGATGACAAAGGTCAACTCCTCCTTGACACAAGAATACGTGTCTCTGCTAATAAGGTGACCATTAGCTATAAGGACGCCAGCTGGTTCCTTACAAGCATTTATTTGGTGAGGAAATGACAGGTACTGGAAATTTGCTTCAGGCCCTCAGATGTTGGTATAACTCTAGGAGTCCGGTTTTGCTTCCAAATTAAGACCTAAAGTTTAGCGTTAGCCCTCCAGGTCCAACACAATAGCATTAATCCAGGAATCTTTCCTTCTCTTCACTTTGTACCATTCTTCATTTCCTACTTTCCTCACTGCTCTCAAAAAAAGCGTGCATGGGGCGCCTGGGTGGCTCAGTTGGTTAAGCGACTGCCTTCGGCACAGGTCATGATCCCAGAGACCCGGGATCGAGTCCCATATCGGGCTCCCTGCTCGGCAGGAAGCCTGCTTCTCCCTCTCTCACTCCTCCTGCTTGTGTTCCCTCTCTGGCTGTGTTTCCCTCTGTCAAATAAATAAAATCTTAAAAAAAAAAAAAAGTCAGGAAGGGGCCCCTGAAAACAGAGCCTTTTCATTGTGGTTCACTCTGGGTCTCCTTTGAAGACAAGTGCACTCCCAGTTTGTCAGCTGAGAAATTGCATTAAGATCTAGAGTTGGGAAACCATGGGCAGAAGGACGAGGGGCTGGGAGAAGCAGGGTTGAGAGGGGAATTGGAGGGAGGGTGAGCTCTGCCTTTCTCCTGACTTCTCACCCTTGATATTTGGAGAATGGGATCAGGGGAAATACCTAGACCAATTCTACCAAGTTGGGAAAGTGGAAAGCTCAGCATCTTCTCTGTATCTCCCCAAACTTGAAAACCACTTAAGAAGCCAGAAGTGCTTCGTTTTATAAAAAGCAGAACCTGCACCTCAGAAATGCTAGGTGAGATACTCAGAGCTACAGACCTAAGAGGAAGGGGAGCTCTTTTGAATCTTAGGTCCATATGCCAGGAACACGCTTATCCATCTACATCGGCCAGCCCACTGCAAAGTCAGAGGCAGCCCCAAATAGCTGTATGAACAATCAGAAGAGAGGGAGTTGACTTTTTTTTTTCCCCTTTGCTTGAAGAGCACACAGCTTGTCAAAAGTGAACCATAGGTAACATAAAACTTGGATATCCTCAGCTGTTGACCAGTTGTTCCATTTCAAAGTTTATTGGTTCAAATTCCTGTAAAATTAGATCCAGCCTCCACCCTTGTCCACCCCCAGCCTTCTCTAACTGCTAACCTTATTCAAGAAGGAATCTATGTGTGCAGCTGGCTACATTCTCCTCCTGCCCCCACCTTCCACAGTGTTAAGCAAGAAACACAAAACACATGGATGCTCATGAATAATTCAACCCCCGGAGAGAAGGCTATTCCATACTGACCCAACACAAACCTTTCCCATCAATCTGCATCTTTTAAGCTAACCCTGGGAAAGCCAACCTCCTTCAGACGTGTGAATACAGGCAATTCTGATTTGCAAACCTGAAAGGTCCTCAAGCAGGAAAATCAATTCAAACCCAAAGCGACATTTCACATCTATTAAGTCAGTGTTGTCTGGCATGCGTTATTTAATAGGGTGTATCTATTATGACCTCTGAAGAGTTAAATCTCATGAACAGTGAGGGAGAATACTATCTGTTATAATTTCAACTTTAGTGACTGGAAAGACAGGATTCATTATTCTGCTGAAGTAGACTCTGAAATCATTTTCATTTTAGTCCATCCATCAAAAAGGAATGTGCCTCAGAAGATTTTATTGACCCCCTTTTAGTTGGATGACCCATTTGTTTAAACATTTAGAATTGTTACCCAAGAGGAACAGCATTCAGGGACGTTCTGACCAGCCCTGGTTTCCAGGTACAAGGTAGCACCCTCACGTTTGTAAGGTAAAGCGCTCCTCAAAGACAATAGCCAAAGCCGCCCTGAAAACCTGACCTGTCTCAAACAAAGACTTCCCTTCAAGATAGATACAGTCAGAGTGTAACAGGAAATACAGGTATGAGGAGTTGCTTGCTTGAAAGCTGTAATGGAACATTCATGACTCTTTGGGGTTAAATTTAAGGCTACTGTAGTCACTGGAAAAATTCAAAAGCGGTTCTGGGGTTCAATTTACATCTGCCAATTCAATGGGTTATTTTTTCCCTCAAAATTATATTAGCTGATGGATTGGATTACTAATACATAGTTTATTCAGAAGTAAGACACTTTCCTCCCTTTGAAAGTGGCTATAATAACAAATGAAAATAAATAGATATTTATAAAACTTGAGTTGGAATAGAAAAGAACAAATCAGATCAGGGTTTGACAAACTATGGCCCACAGGCCAAATCCCGCTCATTTTGTTTCTGTAACTAAAGTTTTGTTGAAACAATCTTGTCCCCATTCACTTTCAAATTTTCTCTATCTGCTTTCACATTACAGGGACACAGTTTAGTAGTTTGGGAAGAGTTGAATGGTTTCAAAAGACCTTGTCGGGCCCGAAAAGTCAAAAATATTTACTATTTAACTCTTCACACAAAATATTTGGCAATCCTTAGTTAGACTGCACTGCTTGTGATCCATGAGAGGCAGAATCTATAGAGGTCCTCTGAAAGATCAGTGTTCCTTATAAGTTCAAAAAATCAGATGGAATGGGTTTGGAAATGTAATGAAACCTAAATTGCCAAAGAAAAATGACAGCTAATGACATTATTATAGTTGGAAGAATAACTAGGTGACACATAAGGAACAAAAATTTGTTTCTGCTGCACTAGTGAAGGAAATCACAAATCCAGAATTTATTGACACCCTTTATACAATCTTGTCCAAGTTCAGGAGACTGAAATCAAGAGGGATGGAAGATGTATATTTCATCAGGTTTTGCTATGCTGTAGCTCAGGGGTAGGTAAAATTATTCTATCAGATCCATAATAGGCTTCTCAGGCCAAGAGGCAAATGCAAGCAACTCTTCTTGCAAGACAAATCCATTTATCTTATTGCTGACCACACAAAGATGGGTGGGGCCTACCTTTTTGACCCCTGGGTTAAAGAAAAGACACCTTACTATTCTTGCTTCTTTTTGTTCAGTTCTGTGCTCATTAACCTTTCTTCTAATTACTAAATGCTAAGTTGGTATAGCCTTCCTGAGAGACCAAAAAAGTTCTGGAAATATTGACTTCCAGCAAAGGGAAGAACTACCCCCAACACCTTAGAGTGTCAACACAATTGAATTCCCAAAGTCTAGCTCAGTGCCAAGCATATGATGAATATTTAATAAATAACTGCTGAAAGAGGGTGATGTTGCCAAGGCAGTTTTGCCCTGGGAAGGCCCATCTGGACACACAGCTTGTTCCCATAGATAAAATTTCTGCTTGTAGATCTTTGACTCTAAGAGACATGTGAAAACCTAATTTAGCAAATGCGTTAGGTACCATCAAATTTTTTCTCCTGTATTATTGCTAATATAAGAGATCACCTGGTATAATTGGCCTGGCTGTTGTTGGTCTTTGGGCAGCTTTTGTAGCTTTCTTTAAAGTCAGTAGGTGGTTTAAATGAAGGTCTTTTCTACCATCTTTTTCTTGAAGACACTGTTTTTGACCAGATAGCACTTCCTTGAGTAATACTTACTTTGTGTTATCTTGCCTAAATTTGAGATGCTTTTTATTTTATAGGCAAAATATCTCTCCACTCCAGACCATCACTCTTCACCTTTATGGAAAAATGTAAATGAAACTTTAACTCCCTCTTTGTTGAGGCTTAGGCTATACTCTCTTCCTAGCTTTCTGTTCTTGTTTGTCTTCTGGCTCTGTTGTTGTGCTTCCTTGTTTAATCAAAGATTTTGGCACCTGGTTCCAAGTATTTCTCTCTCCCCATGTCCCGGTCGTGGTCCTGGGTGATTTGTTTCCAAGTGAATAAGTCACACCGTGGTGTCTCATTATTTTGACCTCTTCAATACCAGGGTTTTTTCCTCCGCCCTTCATCATATCTTGGCACAGGTCATCATGTGAGCTCTGATCCAGTGAATCCCATTATCTGCGCAAAACATCCTCTGGTTGGGAGTCTTGTTCGCCCTCCATGGCTACAGCCATTTTTCAGACACATCAGTGTTCCTCATCCTTATATACTTCTACCTTGTCCTAATTATTGATTCTGCTCACTCTTTATTTATTCCTAATGCAACTTATATTGTTTCTTCAGCTTCTTTCACATAAAGCCATTGATTAACATTTCTTTGCTTTAAAGGAAAGGCCCCCTGGATTCCTATTTGTAAATAATGTTTATAGTATGACCCTTGAAAATTAATTTCAGAACTTTGGCTCATTCTAGAATAATTGGGCAGGGTAAAAATATGATTTTTGAAAATATCTTATTTTCTTTATAAGGAAATGTCCCTTGAAAACAGCTATTTACTCTCCTTGCTTTATCTAAGGAGTCCAGCTGTATTTTGAGCATTTCAAGATATGTCTAGATAAAGGTAGTAATATTGAATTTTCTACAAATATTCTCCTGTAGAATCTGGCTATGTAATTACTGTCTTTCTCAGAAATATTCACATAAATTGAATTGACCTTCTGGTATTGAGAATCTGAATTAAATGACCCAAGCCATGAAGGAAAATAAATATGGTAGGATTCCTCTTAATCTCTTGAGTGTGTTTATGCATATTATTGGACTATTCTGCTGTTAATATAATAGCAATGTGTCTTTTGGTATAACTACAAACAATAGAAATGAATATTTTTAAGAAACAAAAATCAGACCAAATTCCATGCCTAAGGTGGTAAATAAACAAACCAAAACCAAAACTAAAAACATAGCTATTGAATCATTGGCACCTACACCTAAATATATGAATAACAATTTTAAATAAGAACAAATGGTGACGTATTGATTGACTTTTACTGTTTTCATGAGCACAATAGTTTTGTTTTTATTAATTAAAATAATGCCTATGTCACAAAAAAGGAAAAATAATTTTATTTATAAAGGGATTTTTTCCCTTTAACCAATTACAAATGTTACAGAAATTACTCTTTTTTTTTTTTTTTTTTTTTTTTTTAGAAATTACTCTTAAAAGAATGTTTTGACATTATTCTTCATTCTCCCCCCACCCTATCTTCTAATTCAATAAAGTTTTTAGACCTAAGGGAGATTTTAACTCTAAGAGTAGTTTAATGGGAAGAATCTTTCTGCATTTACATTTGAATTATATTTTGTCAAATAAAGTAACTTTGAGGAGGTTCCTTTTAGTAAAGAAGGATTAGGTAATTCAAACCAAACATTTTACTGAGGACAAGAAAAAAAGCTAAAGAATTCTTTAAAAAAAATATTTGCTTGAAGGAGTTGACAGGACAGTGAGGGCCAGAACCTCGGGGGCTGGAGCCCAGAGAGCTGAGCTCATCATTTGATACCCTTCTCCGAGCTGTAGTTTGGAGGCTCCTTAGCGGTCTGACAACCTTGCCGGGATAAGTGATAGGATTTAATAAGACTAATAATGAATTTAATGAATCAAATAATAATTTGCTAAATGGAAGGTCAATATAGAAATTACATTTCTATAATATAGCAACAAACAGAAAATGAAAAATAATTATTACAAGACAGAATCTATACATAGTAAAAGATTAATAAATACGTTGGAATAAGCTCAACACATGATGTTCAGGATTTCTACACAGCTATGAGACACTTTTGAGAGAATTTAGAGTGATGAACTGGAATTTGCCAGGTCTTCACAATAGCTCAGTTTCTAATGGTCCCTAAACTGTGTGGATCATTGATCCTGGATCAATGCAATCCTACTCAAAATCTTGCCCGGTTTTATTTTGTTTTGTTTTTCAGTGGAACTTGACAAGGAACTTGACAAGCCAATTCTTCCAAAGGGCTAAAACACACTTTAAGAAGAAAAACAAATGGGAGGAGTATTGTAATATATGGTAATCAAGAGATTAATATATAAACACAAAGATCAATGTTTAGACAACACCACTAATAGTATAAAAAGGAGACCCATATGTATATGGAAAATGATTATTTTTTTTAAGATTTTTATTTATTTATTTGAAAGAGAGAAACACAGCGAGAGAAGGAACACAAGCAGAGGGACTGAGAGAGGGAGAAGAAGGCCTCTCAGTGAGCAGGGAGCCCGATGTGGGGCTCAATCCCGGGTCTCCAGGATCATGACCTGAGCCAAAAGCAGTCACTTAACCAACTGAGCCACCCAGGCTCCCCATGGAAAATGATTCTTGATAAAAACAGCTTTTCAGAAAAATGGAGAAAGGATGGTCTTTTCAATAAATGCTGTCAAAGTAATTGAATGTCCATATCAAAGGAAATGAAATGTGATCCCTATTTTAGGGCATATACAAAAATTAATTCCAGGTGGATTTTGAACTTCCAAATGATAAGCAAATGTGTGAAAAGTTTCCCAATTTCATTAGTTTCCAAGGAAACACTCATTAAAAGCAGAGGATTCCATTGCCTAGCCAGCAGAATGGTAAACATGTAAAAGGCAGATAATACCACATGTTAGAAAGGACATGGAACAAGTGGAGCTCTCCTATACTGTTGGTAGGAGTTAGATTGGTATGACCACTTTGGAAAACATTGTACCGCTCTTCATTAAAGTTAGGGTGTGTAAATATTAGCTTTGACAATTCTACTCCAAGATATGGTCTAGAATATAAATGCATGCCTAGGTACACAAGAGACACATAAAGAAATATTTATTGCATTATTATAAAAGCCTAACTGTGCAAATGATTCTAATCAATGCTCATCAACAGTAGAGCGGTAAATCAAGGTATAATTCTCTACCTACCATCTACGCATGTAATGTAATATTACAGAGTAATGAAAATAAACAAAATATGGCTTCATACAATATGAATAAATAACATAAATGTAATTTTTATTAAAGAAGTTAGGTACTAAAGAATATATATTATATGAGCACATTTTTTAGAAGATTTTATTTTTTTATTTGAGAGAAACAGAATGAGTGGGAGGAGCAGAGGGAGAATAGACTCCCTGTTCCCCAGGACTCAAGCCCAGGACCCTGGGATCATGCCCTGAGTTGAAGACAGCTGCTCAGCCCACTGAGCCACCCACGGGCCTACTATATGAGCCCATTAAAATGAAGCTCATAAAACAGGCAACAGTATGCTTTGGGTGGTAAACTATAAACAAACACAAGTGTCACTTTTAAAAAACAAATAAAGATATAGTTACCGTTGGAGAACATACATTGGAGATTTATAGAGATTCAGTATGTGGCGGCTTCTGTGGTGTTGGTAACACTCTATTTCTTGATCTGGGTGCTTGTTCTATATATCATTGATCTGAATTTTTTTTTTGGTACATTTTTCTCTGTTTTCGTTATCACCATAGTAAACAAAGAACTTTTGATATTTATTTTTTTTAATTTTTTATGTAAGAAGACAAATGCTCTACCAAGAATAGATTTTTTTTCCTCCAAGTAATGATAACTTACTGCTTGAATTAAATGTTTGAACAAATAATTACTGAACTCTACATTTTTTTTTATCTTTCTGAAAATGGAAGACTTGGTCTCTAGCAAAGACTTTCATAATTTTATTAGATATTGAATTGAATTTTAACTTGCTATTGGGAACCCACTGGGAAAATGCACTTTTCATTAAGAATATAGGCTAATTTCACCGTGTGCTGACTCTTTCTTTTTCCTTTTTTTTCCCCTTCTTTTCTCGCTCCCTCCTTCCCCCATCTTTCCATTCTTCTTTCTCTCCCCTTTTTCCTTCCTTTTTTAAAAAAAAGAATTATTTTATTTATTTATTTGAGAGAGAGAGCATGAGTTTGTGTGTGTTTGGGAGAGTTGGCGGAGGGAGAGGGAGAAACAGATTCCCTGCTGAGCAGGGAGCCCAACATGGGCTGGATCCCAGGACCTGAGATCATGACCTGAGCTGAAGGCAGATTCCTAACCTACTGAGCCACCCAGGTGCCCCTCCTTCCTACCTAAGCACATTTGAGTTCTTTTAAGAAAATCTAAAGAGTGAAAATTCATGCCTAAAATCAAAATATTAATGATGAGTGTCACCTTCTAATGAATAAATGTATTATTCAACATTAGAAAGTATGCTTACCTTGGTGGAAAAATTCAACAGAAATAGTCTGAAATAGCACAGTCTAATAATTTCAATTAGTACAGTTTTCATTGTCGAATTAGTTTTGCAAAATACAGTCCACTTATTATCATTCTACATCACTATTTTGGATGACCTAGAAGGTTCTTTATGTAAATTAGTGAATAATCAGAATTATAGGATATTTAAAAGAAATACAGTTTTAAGCATTTATTTACTGTATAAAAATACAGTAATAATAATCCTAAATTTTAACAATGCACCCTTGATTTAATGAATAAAGAAGATTCTTAATCAGGATTTAATTATTTTCATGTAAATGGAAGCTATTATAATACTTGAAAATAGTTCTCTTAAGTTGGTTAAACATTTCCCTCTGAAATTTTGTTTAGATTACTCCTTTGGTTAGCAAACTATAAAACAAAGCTAAATGCCTTTTCAGCCCTGTTTAATTTGCACAGAGATCAAAGTAGCATATCCTAATTTAGCAAGGTTTTATTATATACATTGTGAGAATTTGTTGACATTTTACTAGTATTTCAATTTATTAATTCAGATACATAGACTTTATGCAAGATATTGATTGTCTAAAGTCCCACAGGAAGATTATCTTTATCAGATTTATTCACCCACATTTTATAAAAGAAAGTGACCATTGTTCATAGTTTTTGAAGTAAATAAATCTGTGACATTATCGATAGTCTATAGATTTTATATTTTATATATATTAGGAAAGAATAATTTCCCATGTAACTGCAAACATTTAAAAAATCATGGCTATCTTTTGCTCAGAGTATATACTTTCTTGATTCAATTAATCAGTGGTTGGGCTTTTTTTTCTAGTTTCATTGAGAGATAAATGACACATCACTGAATAAATTTAAGTTATATAACATAGTGATTTGATTTACATATATATTGAAAAATGATTACCACAACAGGTTCAACCAACATTCATCTTCTCATGCTGATACAAGGCAAAGGAAAGAAAGAAAAATAAAGGAAAAAAATTCTCATGATGAGAACTCTTAGGATTTGCTCTCTCAACAAGTTCCCCATATATTCTATTCTATAGTCATCATGTAGCATGTTATAACCCTAGCACTGATTTATCTTATAATTGGAAATTCTTTTTGCCCCCTTTCCCCAGCTCCCTGTTCCCCACCATCTGTATCTGGTAACCACTCATCTGATAACTTTTTCTATGAGTTTGGTTGTTTGTTTCAGATTCCCCATGTAACTAGAATTACACATTATTTGTACTTCTCTAACTTATTTCACTTAGCATAATGCCTTCAAGGTCCATCCATGTTGTCAAAAGTGGTAGGATGAGCTAAATTTTTATGGTTGAATAATAATATATAAATATATTTTACCTATATTAGATATAGATAAAGATACATATATATGAATTAAAAAGTTAGGAGATATATATGTCTCACAACTTTTTTATATCTCACAACTCTTTTATCCATATATCCACTGATTTATGGATTGATCCATTTGTCCATATACCCACTGATGGACCTTTGGTTGTTTCCACGTGTTAGCTAGCTGTTATGAACATGAGAGTGCAAGTATCTTTTGGGGTTAGTGCTTTTGTTGCCTTTGGATATATTCCCAGAAGTGGGGTTGTTGGGTAGTTTTATGTTTAATTTTTTGAGGATCCTCCACTATGACTGCACCCATTCACAGCCCCACCTCAATTTATTTATGATCCGAGTTTTCATTGAACACATTACTTCGATTGGTGAAGCCTAGTGCTTGGTGGATACTATAAACAATAGTGTGGGGTTCTGGTTTGGGCCCAGCATTTACCTATTGTGTCAGAGAAATGAATTATTTTTCACCACTACTTTTAGATTAAAGGATAACAAAATTTGCTCTATCTTAATTTTTCTTGTGTCTAGGTTTTAGAAGAGTTAACCTGAATTCTCTGAGAACTGAGTAAGAATGAAAGATTAGGTGGGATGGTAGTTGACAATGAGATGATAAACTGGTCTGGGATCTCTGAGTTAGTAACTGAGTTACTGATAGAAGTCAGTCTTGTGATGTGGTATGAACTCACCTACTTTCAGATATTCCCGCTAAGATTTAGGTTATCAATTTGGGTAGTATATGGATGGGTTTTGGAGCCATATACTCATCTTCACTGTCTGGACTTGGGTGAACCACCGAAGTCTAGTGATTGTATTTGCACAATTCACAACATTGTATCCACCCAGCAGGGTTTTTATGCAGATGTCTGGAATGAGTTAGGTAACTCAATATGTGAAAAGGTATTATCCCAACGAAAGTACCCAAACCATTAATTTTATTGTCAAGGGACCCACACTCACAAGGACAAGGAACTTGCTCAAGATCACATAGCAGAACTGGAATAAAACTTAGGTCTTCTGACATCTAACTAGTTATTCTTTCCACCACCTTCTTTGCTTCCCAAATCATAATGAGTCTTGACCCAATAACTTACAATATAAAAAAAAAAAAAAAGAAAAATAAAGAAAGAAAGAAAAAGAAAAACAGTGACACCTCAGCCCACGTCTCTAAAATTTCCAGGCTAATTTTATAGATTTAATTGGATTGGCATGGACAAGATTTGTCTTAATAAGAGAACGCATTCATTAGGTTGTAAAGTACAACCCCAAGCAGGAGACAGCATGTGACAAATTACAGAAATAACAAGGCTCCGAATGGTTGACAAGTGCACCTGCAGCCGTCCCACCTGGGGCTGTGATTTCATTACCCTCATAAACCAAGGCAAGGTCAGGCTTAGTCAGACTTCGATTAAGAGGCCCCCAAGGAGATCCCAGGTGCAAAAGGAGCTAGCATAGATGCAATGAGAGATATGTGAGAACTTCTCTTTCCTGTCCTGAAGCAGCCTCGTTGGGACAGCTAACTGATGAGGCTTAGTCAACTAGGTGCAAAGAGCTATCACATGGGCGGTGGGTCAGAGGCCAGAAAACTTGGGTTAGATTCATCTTTGGCCTTTGTTAGGTGTGGGGGCTGGGGAAGCTTTTCAGAAACTACATGAGAACCTAACCTTGCAAGTTTGTTCAGGTGCAGCTGTTCCTCTTAGGGGGCAGGAAGAGTAAATCTGTTCCCTGATTTGCTGGTAAGTGGCCTGTGTTCTATGAGCTGGTGCCAGCTGGATGAGAGTGAAGCCAAAATCCTTGAACCTTAGTAATGGTGTATGAAGCCAGTTGACCTGGCCACATTTCAGGTCTCCCAATTAGATCTGCTTTTCTAAGTGGCTCCTACAGTTTCCAATTTTCCTTTTCAGAGTTGACCATGCAAAACGATCCTGCTTATGGAATACCTCTTCCAACACCACTTGGCAAAATGCCTTTTGTCAGGCTTGAGGCAGAGGTGGCACTAAATAGTTGGTGCCAAGCTTTCAAATGTGTTCTGTGTGAGGTTGTCTCAGGGCTTTCTTGAGAGGCAAAGTGGTTACTTCAGCCATGGTTGGCTTGGGGCAAAATGTTCTGTGGTCTTTATGTTATGCATATATCCTAGCAAAGTCAGAGTTTTCCATTTCACCATGTCCAGGAATTACAGTGGACCTTGAGTGGGAACAAATAGAGGTACTTCTTGACTGAGAATCAGGATCCAAATACTAGGTTTGAATATGCCATGATCTTACTGTGCTTCATAAGTCATTCACATAGCCAGCTATAATATTTTAAGCAGCTTTATTCATTTCATATCATGGGTAAGCTTTATTCATTCCATATCCAACCAAAAAGCTGGAATGTGGCTTCACAGTCGTCTGATCAGGGCACATCGATGGAAGAGGTTATCCTCAGGGATTCTTAGTTTAAATGCAGCCAGTTCAGATGGGGTGGTTACTGGAAATAACCAAAGATTGGAAAATCAGAGGATGTGTAAAAGTTTCATAGAAAGATCACCATGGGCTGATGGTGAGAACAATAAATTTTGCCTTCTAGTAGAAAGACCAAGTTTATGGCAGGGAATGGGAGGCAAAGTCCAAGGGGGTCTGAAACAATATAGATACTACAATGATGTGGGAAAGATAGGGGAATGACCCACCAGAAGCCTCAGATGTTGTTTTTTTTGTTGTTGTTGTTGTTGGGACTGGGGTTCTCGTGTCTTTATTTCATATCATTTTTTGTTTTGGTTGGATCTGTGGTGCATGGATATACCCACTTCAAGTTCTTTATTAACTTTCCTGACATCTGCTTGGATTTTATTGTTTTTGTTAGAATGACCCAGAGAAGTGATTCCAAAGTACACCTTGAGGTTCAGTTATTGATTGATTTGGCAAGGTCCAAAGCCTGTTTTGTTAAACCTCAATTATCTAGTTGATTTATGTCCACAAATGCAATTGCGGATCTTCACCAGGGGAGAAATACAAAATAAACTGTGATTTAAAAAAAGGAAGGAGAAGATAGAGTGACTGCCAGAAACTTTTTGTGACCATAGCTTGATAACACTGAATTCTCATGAACCTTCATAATGATTATTTCTCTGCCAGTGTTGATCTAAAGGGGGAAGTCTTGGCCTAGCTCCCTGCAGATGAGTGAACATCTTCCAAATATCCAGGAAGCAGATGTCAGCTCTGCTTCTTAAGCAATTTTCCTCCTTTAGTCTAGTAAAGAAATCTCCTGGAGTGCTTGGTGGCTCAGTCACTTAAGCATCTGCCTTCAGCTCAGGTCATGATCCCAAGGTCCTGGGATCAAGCTCCACATTGGGTTCCCAGCTCAGCAGGGAGCCTGATTCTCCCTCTGCCCCCTGCTCATGCTCTCTTTCACACACACTCTCTTTCTCAAATAATAAATAAAAGCTTAAAAAAAAAAAAGAAATCTTATGAACTATTGTCTCCTTCCCTCCTTTCCATTCTCTCTCTGGGTAGCAGACTGGTTCTAACTTGGCCATGAGTCCGAGATGAAGAAATTTTACTAATCTCAAGAAGTACCTGAAGCACCTGTTTCTCTAAAAGCCTGCAAGACTTGGCTGATGCGTGGTGTGGTACTGGGTGGTAGTCTAAGGGTAGTTAGGAATTCACCACAGAGAAGCTCCGTTCCATGTTATGCTACTGAGCCCACATCAAACATTCTCTCATTGGAGGCGTCTAGCAAGGCTCTCAGAGAAAGATCCTGGAGACTTCTGAGCAGTCATTTGAGAAAGCCCTCAATAGGTGGAGGTGGAAGCGGGTCACAGGGTGATGTGGGTGGGAAACTTGGGCCTCTGTTGCTGGGATCTGGGCCATTGGAGATGCTGCAGGCTGAAGGGGGATCGTGACCCTCTGAGGACTCAGGTAGCAGGAGAGAGTAGACTTGGAGATGTGATCCTTCCCTGGCTCTTAGGGAAATTATCATGTTGAGAATGAAGTTGCAACATATGTGCACATGCTTTCTAAACCAAAGTGTCACTAGGTATTGTGGGGATCACAAAGCGCCGGGGAGAATATGGGTTTTCATCTTACATAAGACCTGGGCTAGGTCTTAACTCCACCACATCCTGGGTGAGTGTTAGAAGGTAAGAGTGTATAATCGGTGTCCTCATCAGTAAAATGGGCGACATAACACATAGCTCCTATGTCTGAGGACTGGATGTAGTAATGACACCCAGCAGGCACTCTATACATCTTGATTCCTTCCTTCTCCTCCCAGCCCCTTGCTACCGCTGTGGGTTCCCTTCAGCCATCATTGTCTGCCAGTGGTGACTGGCATTGGCTTCCATTGTGTCATGAGCAGTGTGGCCATAATGCCTTAGGTATCAGGCAACACAGCTTAATTGACCTATCTACAGGGAAGAGTTGGGGCTTAGCAAGTGGCTGCATCAGCACAGAATCTGTAACATTGGCCTTACCTTTGTTTTGTCCTCTTCTCATGACTCCTCCCATTCTAGAAATGGTCTAAAGCAAGTATGGCTCAGATGATTAATAGAAATAATAACAGTTGATGTCTGCATAGCATTTTATGGTGTTAAAAAACAGGATTCCATAGATCTCAAATATCACACAAGTTCTATCTTATTTATTGCTTAGTACGTGGGCCAGTGCTCCACTGTATGCTGGGGTATAGTGAGAACCAAGTATCGGAGAGAAAAATTATATAACATGCAATTGTTTGGATGTGTGCGTGTAATTATAATATTGATTAGTGCTATGAATCTAATAGATAGAATGTTTAGAAATCAATAGGAAAGCAAAAGTGAAAGGCTAAGAACTGACAATATGAAGAGCATTCAAGGCCCAGGCACCACTGTATATGATAGTATCAAGGCAGGACAATACAAGGCATTCAAAGGATTTGAAGGGGTGCAGTATGTGTCTGGACCATGGTGAGCAAGGAGCAAGACATTCAGGAGGAGACTGGAAAGGTGGATGAGGTCAGTCCTTCCAGGGAACTGATGATCATGGTTAAGACCTTACTTTGGTCCAGGTGATAGCTAGAGATTTTAATGAGCAATGTGAAACCATTGGCATGTTTTGGGTGCAGAATGGAGTTAGATGTGTGTTTCTAACTGACTGCTATGGAGTAAGCAGTGAGGACAGTCTAGTCTAGTTGTTCCCGGGCTCTCCCTTTCCAAGCAATTCCAGTTTACTAGGTTCCTGGCATTTCCTGGCCCTCTTCTAAATGTCTGGTGCAAAAGCCCTACTGCTTAATGCATAAGTCACAGTATTTATTCCCCTCATGCACAAGTGCTCTCACAATAGCTCCACAAAAGGGGAAGCCAGTGTGTTCAGCCACCCAAGTTCCATTGGCTGCTCAATATGCCAGAAGAATAAAGACCTGTGTACTTTGCTGGCTCTATAGGCAGTGAGTGCCAGCCTAGACCAAGTGATGCTGGTAGGTGTTCTCCCAAACGCTGTGGAACAATTATCTCATAGCTCCTATGCAGAACATGGACAGGAGAGGAAAAAGCAGATCTCCACCCGGGTAGATGAATAATGGTGCCAAGTGAGGGACTGTTCAGGGTTGAATTGTGTCTCCCTCAAATTCCTATGTTGACATTCTAATCCCTAGTACCTTGGAATATGGGTGTATTTGGAAATAGACTTTTTAAAGAACTGATTAAGGTAAGATGAAGTCATTAGGGTGAGTCTTCATCCAATAAGACTGGTGTCCCCTTGTAAGAAGGGGAGTCTGGCCCCATAAAAGAGAAACAACAGACACATGCAGACACAGAGGGAAGACCACATGAAGATCCAGAGAGAAAGCTGTCATGTGCAAATTAAGGACAAAGACCTCAGAAGAGACTGAATCCTTGATCTTGGACTTGTAGACTCTCTCAATTCCTCTCTGTCTCTCTCTGCTCACTGGTACTAAGGAAAGGCTCTGTGAGCACACACACAAAAAAGGCAATCCAAAGAGAGAAGTCTCTCCAGATGCCAATCCTGCCAACACCTTAATCTTGGACTTCCAACTCCAAAACTGTGAAAAAAATAAATGTTGGTGGAGTCATCCAGCCTGTGATATTTAGTCATGGAAGTCCAAGCAAGCTAAAGCAGGGATCCAAGTCAAGAAGAGCAAAGGAAAAAAGCCTTGAGGCTGACATGAGCCGAGAAGGATGAAGACAAAGGCTGCAAGCTCAGTGAGGAAGTCATCAGGGAGGTCCACCATGTTCTTCCAGTTCTTTTTGGGGGACACAAGCCTGAATTATATTTCCTCCACCATTTGAAGACAGCGGTGGTCCTCTGACTTGCTTTGGCCAAAGGTCTGTGAGTGAAGGTGACATGTGCTCTATCCAGACAGAAACTTCGAATCAATCTGGTGTTCTTCACACTCTCCTCCAACATAGTAATGGACAATGTCTCTAATAGGGGTTGCTCTGTTAGCCTGGGTTAAAGAGTAGGGTGATGGGAAACAGAGCTCCTACTGAGCCTATGAAGGATGTGTAGTATGGCAGAGAAATAAGCCTTTGTTGTTCAAGTCACTGAAAATCTGTCCCAATGGTTGAACCTGACCTGTGTGGAGTGATACAGTCACACCACTGAGCTCCTCCACTAAGCTTTGAGGGAAAAGCAGAAGAGAGCCCATGCTGAGGAACTTGAGAAAACACTCCAAAATTCTGATGCACGTGTCAGCAATGCATTCACATAAGCTTTGGCATCCTAATTCAAGAGACTGACTGAGATACACAAGCACTGTGACTCTCTACATGCTACTTACAAACACAACATGTGCCTACGTGCTAAATAATATTGTCCATTCATTCCATGTCTCATGATAAACTGTGATACTCCATGTTTGTCTAACATTTCAGTTATTTCAGGGAGCTCTTGGGCAAGAGTGGGAAGACCAAACTCACAATTTTCCTTGAACCTCATAATGGCTGAATGTGTAGGTGGAAATTTAGTCACACAAATAGTGTAATAAGATTAATTTGAAAGGAATAAGGCATAGAAGCAATTATAAGAAAAAAAACAACAACCCAATAATATAATATAGCAAACCTAGGAGTCAAAGTAGTGAATGCATTTGAAGATAACATTGGTCCCAATCCTGGCCTTTGCAGTGAGGAGGAAATGCTGGTTAATGCTTCTTAGAACAACAGAAAAAGAAGTCTGGGTTTGGACACAAACAGATCTGGATTCAAATGTGAGAGTTCTCACCAACTAGTCATGTGATCCTGGACCAGTAACTCATCTCAGTGCACCTTGGTTCTTTTGTGGGAGAAATGGGGACGATAATTTTGATGTCCCCAGGGAATTGTGAAAGTAAATGAAATGATTTGTGTAAAACATCTGCGTGCTGCCTGGATCAATTAGTTGGTTTCCTTCCTTCTTCCTCTCCTTTCCTCTCTCCCTCCGTTCTTTCCTTCCTGAGTAGAGAAAGGGATGTACTAGGGAGAAGACAGTTCTCAGAGCCGTGAACAAAGCTTGTCTGGTGTTGTGACTCAGTTCTTTTCAAGAGCCTCCATGTTCTGTTTCACCTTCATCTTTCAGTCCATCATGAGAAAGACCTGCTCCTGGGGCCTCTTTGTTGTGTTGGTAATGGATTATATAAGATCACCTTGCATGTGCCAACCTTCTGGGTTATGTTTCTATTCTCTATTTTTAAAGGAAACCATTTATGAAAATCCCCAGTAATGTGCTGGCACACTCCATGTGCATGGACTGATACTCACTCCATGGAACAAGAATTATTATTTCGTTCCCACAGCATTCCTTTACCCAAAGACTTTGCCATTTTTCTGCCTTTTCATGTTCAGCACTGTGCTTAAGTACCTAGTTCAAGGTGCCCCATCTAAGACAGAGAAGGCCCTTGAACTAACTCCATGGAACTAACTCCATATGATGGGGAAAACCTTAACACACGCACAATTTCTATTCTTTTAAGCCTATTCTTAGAAATGTGGACTTTAAAGACATTTATTTATTTATTTTAGAGAGAAAGAGAGAGCGAGAGAACACAAGCGGGAGGGGCAGAGGGAGAGGGAGAAAGTTTCTGCGCTGAACATGGAGCCCGACATAGGTCTCAATCTCATGACTCAAAGATCACAACCTGAGCTGCTAGCTTAACAGACTGTACCACTCAGGTGCCCTGGAAATGTGGATTTACAGTGATTCTATATACTTCTCTCGAATGTAGAATGTAAAGGTGATAAATGACATCAAATAAATTCATGATTCCCTTCAAATGCTAATAAAGGCCAAATCAGAAACATGCACCGTGACCATTACTCATGGCAACCTAATGGCTACAGTGGTAGCAGACTTGTCCACCTCCCTGGTCCCCACACAGCCAGCTCTTGCTGTTCCATTTCCAGGACTGCTTGGCCTGATAGGAGAGAAGGGGCTGCCAGGATGACTTCAGATGCACATGGCATTTTGATTTATTTTTTGAATTGTTAAAGTCCCTGGGTTACCACTTTATAGTCTGGTCAGATGTATCAGTGGGGGGGTCAGGGGGAGGCAGGGATAGAAAGAAAAACCTTTAGAAAAATGGAATATGCAACGGGAAAAAAATCCTTTGTGAAAAAGTAAAGAGCTATGGGAAATGTGTTGAAATATAATTTAATGAGTATTATTCCAAATAGTGGCTTGGATTTTATTTTGTATCAAATTAGTGTGTCTTAAACATCCCTAGGTCCTGAGAATTATAGTTGGTTTTTTGTGCTACTGAGATTTGATTTGATTTATCCCAACTGGGTTTCAGAGAGCCCCTGTGGCAGCAAACTATCAGAAATACTCCCCCCCCCCTTTTGTTTTGATCGCTTTAGAAGTGAAATTGTCCTCTGTGGATCAGCAGTCATGCTTTTTTACCTGGTCTTTGTGGCATGTTAACTCAAATAACACAGACTTTAAAATGGAAAATGTGGTGTTCCTTGCCTGTTTGTGTTTCTTTAATTCATTCTCACTTATGTTTTTTGATGCAATTATCCATGCATTTATTTATGTATTAAAATAACATTTTTTTAACAATGAGTGGCTATTTCCCATGTGTCTGGCACTGTTCTAGGCACTTGGAAGACAGTGAATAAAACAGACAGAAAATCTCAGCTCTCTCTACAAGGTGACAGAAAATAAAAATAAGTACAAAATGGTAAGTTATGTGTAAAGTTAAAAGGTGTAAATGCTATGGGAAAGTGGAAAATAGGAACATGATAAAGGATTGGAAGTGCCTGGTGAGAGCAGGTTCAATTTTAAGTATGATTATCAGGTAAAGCTCATTGTGAAGATGACAATTGAACACATATTTGAAAGATTTGGGGATGTTAACCACATGGTGATCAAGGAGAAGTGTGACATGTGGAGAGAGAGCGAGAAAAAAAAAAAGCATTTTCTTTTTTTTTCTGAAGAGTCAAAACCAAAATTGAGCCCTCGTGTGAGATCATGACTTGAATTCATACATAGTCAAATATGTGTGGTCAAAAAACATGCAATCGTTAAAAGCAAACAAATGCTTTCAGACCTAAAACAAATTCAGGTATGCTTTAAGGTTTTCCAGCAGGTAAAGTTCCAAGGAATATGAGGAGCTCACAACAAAAATGAGAAGACAGATAAGTAAACTGTCATGAGGCAAAGTTAACAGAAATGACAGACTATAAAATTAATTATTAGTATGATCACACTCACCCATACACACACATACACCATCTGTGTTTCATGCTTATATCAATGAAAACATGAAAAAGGAATAAGGGACAATAAAATAGCAATAAAAATATTTTAGAAATAACAAGACAGAATTTCCAGATAGGACCATCAAGGCAAAATTAAAAGCAAAGTTGATATATCAAACAACAGATTTGATAACACTGAGGAGAAAATTAGTAAACTGGAAGATAATTACAGTGAAATTATCCTGGATGCAGTCCACAGAGATATAGAGATTAAGAATGTGAAAGATATATTAAGAAGTATTGAGAGTGGTGTAAGAAGATACAGAGCATTTTTGAGTTCCAGAAGGAGATAATAAAGAGAATCCTGAAAGGAAAATATTCAATGATATAATGACTAAATATTTTTTGAAGTTATGGAAAGGAAACAAAATTCAGATTTAGGTAGCCCAATGAAATCAAAGTAGAATAGGGAGACAATATGGACCTAAATATTTGTAATGAAACCACAGATTATAATGGTCAAAGAGATGAACCCATATGCTAGTTATAAGAAACAACTGAAATATAAAGGCACAGAAAGGCTGAAATTAAAACAAATGAAATGAGAGACCATGCAGATACTAACCAAAAGAAAACTGGTGTGTTTATATAAATATGAGCCAAAAAAATGTTTAAGGCAAAAAGAGTTGCTGAAAACATTGCATAAGGTTAAAATGGTCAATTTAAGAGGAAGTTATGAAAATTGAATAGCCTGTACCTAATACCATTATTTCTATTTACATAAAGAAAAAGTTGACAGGAATTGATGAAAGCACCCCTCAAGGTTATTACCCGATTTTTTTCTTCATATACACTGAGTAAGCTCCCATGACTTTAGAAAAAGCAACAAGGCTGAAAGAGCATAGCTGGTACTTGATATAAGATGTCTATGGGTACAAAAATTTTCCAGCACAGGGGCACCTTGTTGGCTTAGTTAGTTAAGCGTCTGCCTTCAGCTCAGATCATGAACGCAGGATCCTGGGATCAAGCCCCACGCTGGACTTTACACTCAGAGGAGAATCTGTCTCCCTTTTGCTCTGCCCCTCCCTCCTGCCCCTGTGTACTTTCTCTCTCTCAAATAAATAATAAAATCTTTAAAAACAAACAAACAACAACAAAAACTTTCCAGCATAAATAGAGCTAAAATCAGAGATAAACTGAGGTGATGTGGAACAGGACTCAAAATGGGTTTGCTCAAATCACTAAAGAAAATATTAATGGATATTTTTTAGGCAAAAGGAAAATGATACCACAAGAATACATAGAGATGCAGAAAAGAATCAAGAGTGAGAGAAAGGACAAATATGCAGTTTCAATCTTAGTGAAGTATTGGCTTTATAAGTCAATGGTGGTGATGATGGTGATGCTTTGTGAGGGCTAAACTACATAAAAACGGATAATACAGTACATAAATTAGGGTAAGGTAAATAGGATCAAAGTATTATAAGTCTCTTGAATTTGTAGGATTAGAAAAAAAATGTTAACTTATACTAGACTGTAATCAACTAAGAGCATTTGTTTGCATCTTCAAGGCAACTAATAAAATAGTAGTTATATCATATGAAACTAGCAAGACGTTATAGGGGGTAATGGCATAATAAAAAAGAAGACTTAATCCAGAGGGTAAAGGAAAAAGAAACATAGAAGAGATGAGACAAATTGCAACAAGAATAAGATGATACAAAATCAAACATATAAACGTTCTTTAAATGAAGATTAGACTAAGTATTTAAGCTAAAAAGAAAAAAATTTGGACTACATTAAAACACAATCATGTGCTGCTTATAAGAAATACTACCCTATATGTTAATTAATTGATTTTTAAATTAAAAAAAGAAATACATTACATTTGAAATTCAGGAAAGAAAGAGATGGAAAAATATTTTATGGAAATCCTAATCAAAAGCAAGCTAGTGCAACAATGCTAACATCAGACAATATAGATCTTAGGGAACAGATATTTTTAAAGATCAAGAGTGATACTTTGTAATAATAAAAGGTTCAATTTACTAGGAAGATCTACACATTCTAAACTTGAATGCTTATAACAAGACAGCTTCAAAATATATTAAGCATATTTATAAGCACAACTAAAAAGATAAACATAACAATTCATAATCATTTGGGGCAATTTTAACACAGTTCTCTCAATAACTGATGAAACAAGCAAGTAAACAAAAAAGCCCATTACTAAAGGAAATATGAACAATGTGATTATCATGCAAAATCTAATTTATGCACATAATATACTGCAAGCTATAATTGCAAAATACATAGTCTTTTCTAGAGTGGAGAGAATATTTATCAATAAACAATACTGAACCATAAAAGTAAGTCTAACAACCAAGAATTGAATCCCTTCAGAGTATTTTACCTTATCAAACTGGAAATAAGCTACAAATACATAATTAAAAGAAAACACCAGATTTTGTAAATTAACACATATACTTAAAATAACCATGGGTCAAAACTGAAATCACAGTGGAGTCAGAAAAGATTTTGAACAAAATGATAGAAAAACAATAGTGGGGTGATGATAGATCTTTATGTAAAGGAAAATTTGTGGCCTTCGCATCACATATTAAAAACAAAACAAAATCAAAAAAGATCTGAAAATCAGTTATCCAAGTACCTAACTCAAGAATGTAGAAATATATTTCCAAATCAAATCCAGTAAAAAGCAGAGAGACAAAAATTATAAATATAATAGAACAGAAAACAATGATACAATAAAGCAGGTCTGCAATGCCAAAGAGTGGTGCTTTGAAAAAGCCAATATAATCAGTAACCTGTTATCAAGAAAAATTAGAATAGAGAGACAAGGCACAAATAACCAACATCAAGAATAAAAAAATAGACTATCACTATTATAGAATGCTATAGACCTTAAAAAGTTCAACAGAGGAAAATAAAAACTACATTAGAGAATATAATAAATTATATTCCAATATATTTGAACATCTTGACTAAACAGATAAACTTCTAAAGCTAACTTCTGCATAGTCTGTTATCTGTTGAAGACATCGAATCAGTCATTTCATATCCTCCCACAAATAAAATTACAAGACCAGGTGGCTTCACTGGAATATTCTACCAAAAATTTACTCAAGAAAAGACACCAATATTATGCAAATTTCTTCCAGAAAATAAGAAAAGAGGGGAAACTTCCTAATTATTTGATAAGGCCAACCTAAACACGATACCAAATTGTAACAAGAACACTATAATAATAATAATAATAATAATAATAATAATAATAATAATTGAGTCCCTCTCACAAACCAGAACCTACAAATACTTAAAAATATTAACAAACCCAGCAGTATATTAAAAAAATTCATAATAAACAAGTTTAGTTAATTTGAGGAATGCAAAGTTGGTTTGACATTTGAACTCAATGTAATTAACCATACGAACAAAAAAAGAGGGGAAGTCATGTGACCATAACTAGATACAGAAATCAATTCATAAAATTCAACATATAATTCATAATAAAAATTGATGAAGTGTCCCGTCCCGCGGGTAGTCAACGGAGACCCTAGAGGGGGAGTGAGAATGATAGGACAAGAGACACAAGAGATGGATACAAGACAGGATTCTGATCAAGTCTCGTTTATTGGCAAGTTCAAGGGGGTAATTATAGGGCAGGCAGCGAGGGGAGTTTCTCTAGCAGGCAGCTCAAGTAACTAAACACAAAAGTTAGAGATAGCATAGTGAAACATACTGTTAGCCATCAGTGGCATTCCAGTATGAGCTGTTTCAGGGAGTAAAGCTTGCACAAAAACAGCTTGTCAGAAGTTGGGCGTAAATGGCCTTGCCAGTCAGCAGCCGGGCGCAGGTGGCCTGGCCAAGGTTTGGCTTCCCACAATGAAGTGCATAAACAAAGGAAAATCCCTTAACCTATTAAAAGGTTACCTACAAGAAGCAAGAATTACTATGATGTAGAATGGTGAAATTTTGAGAGCTTTTTTCTTGTGATTATGAAGAGAGCAGGATATCCCTTATTTACATCTCTAGTCACCACTGGATTAGAGGACCTAGTCAACTCCATAATAGTAGAAAATTAAACAGAAATTATAAAGTTAAGAAAAACTGAAACTATCATTCACTGGTGATAAGACTGGAATTTGCAGAAGATCTAAAAGAACCAAAAATTGAGTAATTTGAGTCACTAAGTGGATTTTTCATGGTTGTTAGATTTTAGATTTGACATCAAAGATCAGTTGTTTTAAAGTCATTGACAATAAAAGATAAAGTGTACCCTTTCAATGTGGAGTACAATTTATAATGACATTCAAAATATCAAATAAATGCAAAACAGATCTATTGGAATATAGATATATCTATATACAAAAAACAGTATTAGGCAATAAAGGCGATCTAGTAAGTGAAAGAATATGCTATACTTATGAAGTTAAAGACTCGGTATTATAACGTTGTTATTTCTCCCTAACCTGATGTAAAGATTCAGGGCAATCTTTATAGAAATCCCATCACCTTGTTTTTTTTTGTTTTGTTTTTGTTTTTGTTTTTGTTTTTAAACAGGTTGCTTTTTCATGTAGAAATCGACAAGCTCATGAAAAAAGAAAGTGCCAAGAATAGCAAAGAGTAAGAACAAAATAAGGAGCCTGACTACTGTCTATCAAGAATTATTAGAGGGGTGCCTGGGTGGCTTAGTGAGTTAAACATCTGACTTGGTTTCAGCTCAGGTCATGATCTCAGAGTCTTGAGATCAAGTCCAAAGTCAGGCTATGTGCTGATGCCATGCCTACACCCCACATTCATTCTTTCTCTCTTTCTTTAAAATCTCTCTCTCTAAAATAGATAAGTAAATTCTTTAAAAAAGAATTCTAATGAAGCTACAGTGAGACAAATGCAACAATTAACAGAGTAATAATTAACAGAACAGAGTAAAACTGAATTTTAGATGATGACAGGGAATCACCGCTAATTTTCTTGAGTGCTTTTACATTATTAGCACTGTTCATCCAATATTTCTGATTTCTTAAGCTTTTCTTGGGCACCTGGTGGGTAATGTTTTATTTTCCCAGTCCTTTTTAATTTAGGTATAGCCATGCGACTTTCTTTGACCACCGAAATGGAGACATGTCATTTCCAGGACTAGGTTTTAAGGATTAGGGCCTGATTTCTCAGTCTTGACTGAAACAATAATTAACACTTAGATATAGGACATTGCCCATGACAAAAATCTGTCATTAGGTGGCTGTTTGGCTCTTGACCAAAAAACTTTATTCAAGGCTGGAAAGATGGCAAGTTGTGTAATGCAATGGTGAAAGTTGTGTTGAAACCATTGCCCTTGAAAAGTTGGGGGGGGATCACATAATTAATGAAGTTGTACAAGTCTAGTGGAGACGACTGGAAGCAGTACTGTGTGATAAGTACTCTTGGCTGCATTTAGCAAGTTATTACAGGGAAGGTATGAGCTCAGAAAAGGGGCAGCCAATTTACAAGCACGAGTAAAATGGAATAGAGGTATTTCAGAGACTTGCAGGGTAGAAAGAAGGAGGTTTTATTCACCTCAAATGGTAGGATGATAAAACACAGAGTGGAAAATGGTCAATTAAAACTCATTCTTTTAACAAGGGACAAATCAATGGGTTAAGGTGTCAAGAGTAAAAATCCAATCAGGAGGTAGCATACACTTAAACTTGTATCTGCACAAATGTCTCAGATTAATGATACTAAATGTGTGCCTCTTCCATTAAGTTTGTAAGTTCATGGTACCCGGCATTAAGAAGGAGCAAGAGCTGGTGGTGGTAAGAAATACAGTGAATAGTATCTACCTATCTACCTATCTATCTGTCTATATCATGGGTGTAGCTATTGGCACATGGAATTGATTGGCGTCAATAGAGTGAAAACTTGAATATGTTGTAAGTTACACTGCAGTGACAGTAGACCCAAATGCTGGATATTTGATCCTGAGGACAAACCTTAAGTACCCAAATCCTTTGACTGAGAAGCTGACTGAGAAAGATGTTTAACGCCTGGAGTGCTGAGTCTCTAACACCTACGGTCAGGGAAGATAAGGGAAAAGAAAGAACTTCCAGAGTGAAGAGCCAAAGACCAGGAAATGTATTATCTATCTTATTTATTTTTAAACTCAGCTAAGTGAAAGAATTAGGCTTCTCATTGATATTTTGGACAAAGGACCCAGTTTCCCTTTACCAGGTTGTATAGAACCATAACCAATAATATCCCAAGAGATATTAGCATTTAACACTCTGGGGAAAGAGTCCATCAGAAGTATGTTTTCATTTTCCAAACTCTGGCTGTTACTTCTCCCACACTTTCTCAACCTCAGTAGGAGAAGGGTGACAAGCACTTTAAGGATGTCACACTTTGCTATTTTCATAAGTATGAGTAAATGTGTGTGAAGTTGCCTGTGGCTTTTAGCATTTCTTTAACCCCCATGTTAGGGTCTTTTCCTGTTTTTATTCATGTCTCCCCAGGCACAAGCAGATTTGCATCACAGCTAAGCAGTATGAAGAACCGGGAGTGTTAGCAAGTAGGCTCACTAGCTTCTTCATTTATGGTCTTAAAAGTCAGTTACTTTTTTTTTTTTTGTGAAGAGGCAGGTCAATAAGGGTTGAGAAAAGGACCAATGCTGGCAAAGAAGGTAAAACAGCTACATGGGAGCTCAGTACCTTGGAAGCCACTGCCACCTCTCTATGACTTGGAAGCACAACGAGGAAAATGGAAATGTGCCGGTCAGATCCCAGCATACCAGCAGACTTAAGAGTTTTGTATATTCTATGGTACTTCCTGTCCTTTTGTTCTAACATGGAAGCAAAGGCAGGAAAATGAAGATGCTGATCACATATGTTAAAAACCCAAGGATTGAGAAAAACTAGCAGCAAAGTTCTGTCTCGAACATTGTCAATTTCTTTGGCCCTGTACATCGGATGTGGTTGCAAAGGACTCTTTTGCCTCCCAGTTATTAACATTATACAGGTGAAAGGAGATTTGTGCAATTAGTATGCTCGCTGCTGCAGCAGCAAAGTCAGGAGGAAAGAAAAAAAAGTGGTTTTAAAATTATGCCTTTGAGGCTCTGGCTTGGGTTTTCCATAATTGGATACAAATACGAAGCCCTGGAAGGGAATTACTGTGAGATTTAGCATGGGATTATTTAATTATGGATTTAAAAAGGCAGAATTCTGTGGGTGCCAAGAAACCACAGGATTGTAAAGCATCATTGTGGTTACAGAAGAATAAGCCACCACCTGTACGTCTGCACCTGGTTATCGAGAGAGTAGGATTTATTTAATCGTGGATCCATCCAGTCCCTGATCAGGACATCAGAGAGCACCTACTGTGTGTTAGTGTTTCAGGTTGAACTGTGTTCCCTAAATAAATACATAGAAGTCCTAACCCTTGATATCAGTGAATGTGAACTTATTTGGAAATAGAGTCTTTGTAGATGCCGGTAAGGTGTAGGTCATAGTGAAGTGGGGTGGGCAGATAAGCCAGCTTGACTGATGACCTTACGAGAAAAAGGAAAAGACAGACAGACATGGACACTCGGAGGGAAAGGTGCCCTGTGAAGACAGACACAAAGACCAGAGCAAGGCAGACACAAGCCAGGGAATGCCAAGGAGTGCTGTTAACATCAGAAACCCTGTAGAGTCTTGGAAAGATTGTTTTCTAGAGACTTCAGAGGAAGCATGGCCCTGCTGACACCATGATTTTAGACTTCTAGCTTCTAGAACTGTGACACAGTACACTTTTGTTGTTTCAAGCATCAAGTTTGTGCTCCTTTGTTAGAGTATCCTTAGAAAACTAATATACCATGCAGTATGCAGGGCTCTGGGCAGACTGAAATGAACATGTCTCTAACCCTGTCATTTTTCAGCAACTCCCAGACAAGAGGCTGGATAGGAACCAAGATTTCCGTATCTGAGATGAGAGCTGTATCAAGATATGAATTGGTACTAACGAGGCACTGGGGAAGGGCATGAGGAAGGTTTTCAGGGAGATGCTTCCCGAGGTATGGGGTTAAGAAAGATGGTTAGGGATTCGCCAGATAGATCACAAGATATAAGGTCCCCATTTCAGAAAATATGCTGGAAAGTTCTGGTGGGAGGAACAGGTAATTAGAAAAGAAATCACTACCTTGCATGGGCTACCCTTGGGTAGCAACAAAAATGAACATGTTTCTTCTCATCTTTGATGATGACGTCAATGAAGAGGACAATGAAGACGAGAATGTATCAACATTTGCTAGTTTCTGTTAGGCCAGCTACTCTTGCATCAGATATTGTCTTATTTAATTCTCTCAGCAGATTTATGGAGGAACTATGACCATCTTCATGAAACTGATGAAAAACCTAACTCTTGAAGAGCGTAAGTAACTGCCATAAAGACCCCACAACTAGTGAACAGAAGCAATTCTTGATATGCCATTTGTACTCCATGGTGTCTGTCTTTTTCAAATCGTAAGCTTGAATAAAAGAGTCGCAGGGCTCTGGGGTCGGTTTATGGTCTAATGTTGATGGTAGAGTTCATGTTGCACATGAATTGTCTTATCCTTTGAAATTAAGTTCTGCTCTAGGGGCGCCCTATCCCCAGTCGCTTCCAACACTCCCTTCATTCATTTATCATCATCAATTCAACTCATGTGCCAGGCACTGTGCTAGGCACCGTGTTCCAGATGACACAGTGTATGCAGTTTCTTTTACCACGTTAAACATTTGGTTGACTTCTATTTTTTTCCTGTGGCGTGGACCCTGTCTGAATTCTACTTGTTAAAAAGCACTGGGTGTGAACCAAACGTGCTCCCCACTTCCAGTAAAATCGATCAGCCAGCTGTGTGAAATACAGGCCACTCATTTTTGTGTTAATAGGCTGGCAAATTTCTTTTATTTTCTATTTTGCTTAACACTTAGCACTTTGAATGAATATTCGTAGCTTGTATACATCTTAGAGTTTCCAATCCCTTCCTGGGAGTCTCTAGCTTTTCATACATGTCTAAGGAGTTAGAATGACTACAACATCCCTTCATCTCTTCCAGTTTTCAAAGGATTAAAATGTAATTGACAGACTGTCTGAGATGAGATCCTGGAACAAAAAAAGGACATTTAAAAACTGAGGAAATCTGAATCAAGTATGGACTTTAGTTGATAATGAATCAATATTGATTCATCTATTATGATAAATATAACACATTGATGTAAGAGGTTAAAAACATTGGAAATTGGATGTAAACAATGTAGGAATTCTTTGTCCCCTCTTTGTAATTTTTCTATAAATCTAAAAGTATTGTAAAATTAAGAATTTAAGCATGATTTCCATCACAACTCTTTGATTTCTATCTGGCTAATTCCCTCTCTGCTCTTTAATTTGAATTCTTCTGGACTTCCTTCACACATGTTTCTGTGACTTAGAAAGAGCTGCCTTAGATAGTTTGCAAGATCTCGAGTGAGAAGCAGGCAGATTTTTGTCTGTAAGGCATCTCTGTCAAAAATGAGAAAGTGGTAGATAGGAATAGACAAGGAAGAGTCCTGTCTAGGACTCCGGAGAAAGGTAAAAAGTATGCAAAATTCTGCCAAGGAGCCTTGAGGAAAATTCCTTCCTAACAGAAATTTACTGACTACGGTAACTCAATCTATGTCAGAGATGATATTAAAAGCCATATCACATGGCAGGTCTATCACAAAATCCCCAGTGAGTACTTTCCAGGATGATGCTTGTCAGGGGGAAAACACACACACACACACACACACACACACCAAAAATCTTCTTTCCTATTGCTTTTCAAGCTGAAATTTGCTCTTATTTTTTGATATAAAAGTAATAAAGATTTATTTCAGAGAATGTTATTTTAAAGAAATTTGAAAAAAATTCATTTTTTCCTACCCAGAGGGAAAAAAAATTACTGATGATTTTGGATGTATTTCTTCTACTTTAAGTTAAGTGTCACTGAAAACTTTTTTTATAGCTTTCTCTAAGTTTTTTTTTTTTTCTAAAAATAGGTTATCTTATTTTAATTAAAAAAACCCAAGGATTATAAAAACAGGGATTCTGTCTTCCTTTGAGTTTCTTTCAGTTTTTAAAAAGTTTTTATTTAAATTCCAGTTAGTTAACATACGGTATAATATTAGTTTCAGGTGAACAGTAAAATACTTCCATACGGCACCTGGAACGCTGGTCATAAGTGCCCTCCTTCATCTCCATCACCTACTTCCCCCATCCCCCATTCACCTCCCCTCTGGTAACCATCTGCTAATTCTCTACAGCGAAGTCTGTTTCTTGGTTTGCATCTCTCTCTTTTTCCCTTTGCTTGTTCGTTCTGTTTCTTAAATTCCACATATGAGTGAAATCATATGGTATTTGTCTTTCTCTGACTGACTTCTACTTGGCCTTGTACTCTGTAGATCTATCCACGTCGTTGCAAATTTCAAGTTCTTACCAAACTTGGAAAAGGTGGAGCTGCTTTTTTCTCTTTTGGAAGCAAGAAAACATGTTTTAAAACAGTTATGGGTTATTTGGGGTGTTTTAAAGCTGGCAAAAACCTTCTGTACTTGTTCACCTCATCCTAGACTCCTCTCTGACTGTGCTCTGAGGAAGCATCACCAAGGAGCAAGGGAGGAGCTCAGATAGGTGCCTGAAACACCAAAGAGAAGAACTTGGGGTGGGGGGGCGGGGATGAAGCGTGCGCTGGACTTCCACAGGTGAGAAGTGAAGATCGCATTTGGTGCACCTTCTCTGTAACCCCACTCTCCCTGTGGATCCCCATCTTCAGTGGGAATAAACCCAGGTGATCCAATGATGGGGGAGGCCAGTGACACACTGAGAAAGGATCCAGACTTTCCCATCAGACACACCTGCATTGGAATCCTGACCCCAGCCCTATACTACCTGTGAGTTACTGTGTAAATGATGTCACTCCATGGTCCCCCGACTTTTGATTTGTGATGCAAAGATTAATACACCGAGACACACCTGCCGAGCAATAATTTTGTTATTTTGTATTCCCTTCTCTTCTCTGTGTTTTTCCTTTCTGTTT